>OX352753.1:11915003-12515003 GCA_947095525.1 Trisateles emortualis
CGGACCGTATGCTTGTTTGCCACCCAAGTAGTATACAAAAAAACATGCAGGACAGTCTTTGGGGACTGCTGATAGAAGTGAAAACTAAGTAACTTGTGAATTGTATCGTCGAGCTATTAGATTATTATTTTTGAATATGGAAAGCTTTCGGTGACGATGACGCGAGTTCAATGTTTTTTGTTCCCTTCAAAAAGAACGCAGAACGCGAACGCAGTACGCTGAAAATGTGACCGCTCTCTATCTGATAATAACACTTAGTCAAACCGTAAGTTTATATTTGTCATCTTAGTGATAATAAATAAAAGAATCATTGATTACAGCATGAAGGTGACCTTAGTGTGGGAAATCCAATAACTCCACAATTGTGTGGTCAGTAATAAAGACCACACTGCGAATTAAGCCATCATAACTTGAGCTTACGTTAAAATTCTCACCATTTTGCATAATATGGATAAATACATACCCATTCAATGGTATTACCACAGTTAAAGAATAAACATACTATAGCACGGGGTTTTTCAAGAAAGGAGTTGTAAGGTTTTTAAAGGGTCGGCCACGCGCGAGTGTTATCCCTGGTGTTGCAAGCGTCCATAGGCTACGGTAACTGCTAACCATCAGGCGGGCCGTATGCTTGTTTGCCAGGCAAGACAGGCACTCTGTAAACAACAAAAATATATTGGGGCGAGTAGTTCATTCTTAAATCTATTGTTTAAACAAAGTGACCAAGCTGTTTTTTTCCTTAAACTGTGAATAAACTTCGATATAAATAAATTCAAATTAATAAATATTTATTCATGTAATCTTCGAAGCCTATTAATAATCTTAAAATATTGCCTAACACCAACAAAATTAAAAAAAACAAAACTAGGTTAAAATGGCAATAAGTTGATCGTCGATTAATTTACGATTACATGAATAAATGATTAGAACAAAAATCGAAAGGTTTTTGTGTAAAGCGCAGTAGGGGGCTATGTTAGTGGTTTTGAGACGTGTTACCTTAGAGGTGCTTCAGATAAAATAGTCGCTGCGATTGTATAAGAAAATAAACTTGACAAGCAAGAGTTGTACTTGAGTTGTGAATTCGCACGAATTGAACTCGTACAAAACGTGCGAATCGACTTCTTTAAATAATATTATTTTTTCTGGTCGAGTCGCTTACTCGCACGAAGTTAATTTATTGGTGTGCCTGACACCTCCAAAAATATGTAGTAGGCCATTGGCACACATTTTATTTCAAGAAATTAAAAAAAATAAGTAACCGTACTCAGCCTTCTTACCGTTTTTATTTACAATTGATTTCGTGAGAGGTAGAGCACCATACCAGTGAGCAAGCCCTACAAGAAAAGGACCTTTGCCTTACAGAGGACAATAACCAAATAACTAAACATAGCTGTGTAGTTGTGTTCCAATTCGTGAATGTAGGCCTCTAATGCTTACTATAACTTATATAATTCGTTTATTTCTATCCAAAACCGAAATACAATTTACAAACAACTTAAAGCTAAGGGGAATAGGTACAAAATTCCGGTTGTAGATTGCTGGTACTTGAAGTACGACTTATGCTTATTTGCCACCAAAATAATAGCGCTCTCATATAAAGAAAACTTTCTTATAGCGAATTAATTTCGTTTTTATTTGATTCGTTAAATGTCAACTTCATTACCTAGCCTTATCGTCACTGTCCAAAATTTAAGATCAAAAATGAATCGGTATCAGAACGTCATGGTACGGCTTCTGTATTAGCGTTATAGTGCTACATTCGCACTTAAATTGAAGGTGTTGAATATAAGATTTAGATATCCTTGTTGCTATAATAACATTAAAGCAACAGGTTTAGTTCATAGAACAAGTCAAGCACGTTTATGTGTGATAAAAAGGCGATTTGCAATACTTAATAGGAACACTTAGATTATACTGCCTCGGTGGTCCAGTGGCCGAAGTATGCGCCTGCTGTGCACAAGGATGTGGGTTCGATTCCCACACAGAACAAAACTTTGTGTGACCCACAAAGAATTGGTCTGAGTCTGGGTGTAATTTGTGTCCGTTAATTGTATGTTTGTAAAGTCCCCCGCGACACAGAGCTTGTTCTCTAGTGCGGGAGTTGTCTTTAAAAAAAATATATATACTGCTCTTTGCCACAGATTACTAAATAGTAACTGTCTTTGCTTACATAGGTACCTTATTTACCACCTAAGTAGTATAAATACCCGGCCAAGTTTAAGTCGCATATGAAAAGTATAATTTTGTAACTTTTTGCACCTACTTTGTTTATCTCTGCATCACCCAAGATCGGCTGGTAGAAATGCCTCAGGCATTAAGTTAAATAAAATTGTTCCGTACCAAAAAACAACAAAAGAATGAAATAGAACTAATCAATAAATAAGATATTTCAATTTTCATTCTATTTTTTTTTTTGGTTTTTATAGTGGCAATAAAAATACATACTCTGTGAAAATTTCTATCTACCTATCATGGTTGATGAAATACAGTCCACTGATAGACGTAAAGGCGGAGGCTTAGTAATAGGGTCTCGTTCGCATAGTTTGGATACAAAACCAAAAAAATATATACAAACTGAAACTTAAAATTAATTTTAGGTTACAAAACAACACTTATTAAGGTCACATCAGTCATAAGGTCAATAAGATTGAAGCAAGTAAGCCAAAAACACTATGTAAGCCAATTCATATACGGCTAGTTTGCTCACAAAGTCACAAATGTAGTCACTCTTTTCAATTTCCAGATTTAAATAAAAAGCCTGTGTTACCCAGTGTTAATCAGTATTAACACTATCAGTATAATTCAACCATTTTACTCGTGGAAAAATTCTATGTAGTAGCTTTCGAGTTTCTTTTTATACTACCAAAAGGCGGGCGTATGCTTGTTTAAGCATACGGCCCGTCTGATGGTAAGCAGTTACCGTAGCCTATGGACGCTTGCAACGCCAGGGCTATCACTCGCGCGTTGCCGACCCTTTAGAAACCTTATAACTCCTTTCTTGAAGAACCCCATGCTATAGTCTCTCGGGAAAACCTCGATTATTAGATTATTCATTACAAACAAAAATTAACTATATTCTCTTAATATAAAATCAAAGTTGATAAATAAAATAGCAATCCAACTGTCTCAATATATTTTTATATCTGTCGAATCCGTCATATTTATTTCATATTTTAGTACATCTCGCAAAAACCATTAAATCGCGACGATACCAAACATTTTTATGAAAGGGCCTTTCGCGGATAGCCGAGACACCATAGTATAAATAAGTAAGTAGTAAAGAAATTGAGCCAAAGTATTAAATGAAATACCTACAGCGCTTCTTTCGCGTATGTACGCCGTCCACAATGTTGCCAACTCGTACATGTGTACGAGTTGGCAACATTGTGGACGGCAACTTGTACTGTTTATTTTAATGTAATTTAATATGAAGATATTAATAGTAAGCACTTATAACACGTATCTCATATTATCAATAAATTGTTTTTTAATACAATGATTATATTTGAAGCACGTGTAGAGTCTACACACATGGTATAGTAGTATTTATTAGTATATTATATAGATAGATCATAAGTAAGACATGTCTTTCTGGCAGTATTAAATGTACTCTCCTAACGTGCACACGTGTTTCACTTATCACTCCTCTTAGTACAGCCATATTGGGCGTTAGGTGGTCCGATAATAGATGTTATTAGGATCAATATCTGAGCTTTAATGCTTTAACTTACATGCTACGTTACAATTATACCTATAAGTGAATGAGGGGCGATGCATCACATACTACAATATTATTGGCCTGCGAAAGTCACGTTGTAAGGAGGCATCCGGGGTTAGACGCGCTCTAGGTATCTATTTCTAAACTTTTGACCAAATGTAAAAGAGATTCGCTACTACATACAATTTATACTACGTTGACACTACGCCCCGTGGTCTCAACTCACAAATTATATTTTATGTGTCTTGTGACAAATTGGGTATTTTACGATCGTGTCCGAATGGTCGGTCAGCGCTGACAGCTAACAGAATATATCATTAATGCTAGAATACTACTGTTTTTTAAGTAATAAAGTTATTATTTTATGTTAAATTTAATGAAGTTAGGTTTTATTTATATTTTTAATTATTTTTTAGTTTTTCTTTTGTATATTTTTACGTTGACTAATAAGGATATGGTCTATCTGATGGTAAGTAGTTACCGTAGCCTTTGGACGCTTTTAATCGGTATGCCGGCCGCCTACCACCTTTAGGCCGGAGAGTCCGACATATCCGCTTCGCTACCCCGAGCGGGCGGCCGAAGATGAGAGCGTAAAGCATTTACACTTTACAAAAAACCTATGGATGCTTAAAATACCTACTACTAAAGCTTGTAACTTACTTGTGCAGATATTTTTGTTATGGGTATAAGGAAAATATTTCTTACAAATCCATAAATGAGCATTGATGACTGGTATTACACAACTATATAACTGTTTGTAGGTTGTGGTCTCTGGTCTTCTGTAAGGTGGAGGTCCTTACACAATCGAAAAAGAGAGGTAGGACACCATACTAGCGAGCAACTCCGACTGGGGAAGGACCTCCACCTTACAGAAGACACAGCCTGGCTGTAATCCATGTCTCTGATTTAAAATTTGTTTTTAATCAATGTCTTTGTTTTTCAGGTAAGTCGAGCTTGATCTACGCAGTAAGTTTATATTACAATAAATACCTAGATATTTATAAAAGCAAAAGGGTTTTTTATTTAAATTTTATTCACATGTCACTTAAGGTAATATATTATAACGACTATAAAAAACCTAAACATCAAATGTTACTTTATTATAAGTAAAATAAAACACATTTAATTTTATTTCATTTCGTTTCTATTTTTTATTGGAAAATATCTTCTTTTATTTCTAGAAAACAATGGAATATATTTATAGCCAGCAAAAATAATATATCTGACAGTTTTTGTGTTTGATTTCAACAATATAATAAAAAATATCATTTTGTTTTTCATTGTTATGTCATTCAACTTTTTCTTTCAAATATGTTTTTGTAAAACAATGTTTTATTTTGTTTTATACTTTTAGTTTTTCTAAGTAATTAAAGTACATTTATTGGCAAATGTCTGCGCCTCTGGTCTACTAAAAGAGGTTATTTACCCTGGAGATTGTAGCAATGGTAGCTGAGTTAAGTTGAGTGGTAAATAATTTATAGGTGAAGTGAATGTTTGATTCTACAGTTGAAGGATAACATCGTGAGTAAACATGTCCTAAAATAAACTTTGCAGGTGTGTCTGACTCTCCAACAGCAAACTAGCCTATTGCAAGGACTAGCGCGTAATATTGGGTTCTTATTATTATCGTTGTACTTGCTATGTCCCAAGGAATTGAGAACTGTATGTCGTGGACTAGGTGCTATTCGCGCAGGTGCTATTCGGACGGATGTTCTAAGTGGATTACCGGGAGGTTATCGTGATAAACGTCCCACTGCTGAGCACGGCCGGCTGATTCTCTAAGAAACAGCGATGGCAAACTGACAGTTGTGATCGCAAACTGACAGTTGGGCTCTTACGGAATACCGATTTTCAATCTGACAGCCAGATTTTGCTTGGTTTTTGCGGTGGCTCGGTTTTTGCTCTTACGGAATACCCCTGCGGGTCTCCTCCATACATTTGGAGGGATATTAGCCTGCTACACCACGCGCTGGCCAGACGGGTTGGTATAGGGTTTTGTTTCGAGTTTTCCCTCTCTTGCAGTGGATATTGTCTGCCTGACTTACTCCCTTAGTCGACTCTTACGACACCCTTGAGATGGAATGGGGTGGTAACTTTTGTATTCTTAATCCGTCACCACACCATAATTGTTTCGAAATCCGCGCGCAAAATATTGGATAAAATAATTATATTAACATAAACGAATAATTAACTGAAAGCATTTTATTAATATATCCTGATTAAAATTAACATTAAACAAATATTTTAAAAGCTATTAAATTTTATAATTATAAAATCGTGAATAAAAACCACATTTCTGTTTTTAAAATAAAATCTTTCACAGACATGATTTCTGCCGCCAAAATAACAAATATGGCGTCTGGCGAGTATGTTAATTAAATACATGTATAATTATAATCATTAACGAAATATTTAATATAAATCGTGACAAATTAATTAATGAGTGATTTGATTGGCACTGCATTAATGGAATAGTTTTGTTACGAATTCATGGATATATATATATTATTACAAAGCGGTATATCCACTAGACATTTTTGAAGTGAAAACTTATTTGCGTGTTGATCACTTTTTGGGTGAAAAATCATGGAACTCGCGTCATTATCACAAAAATAATAATAATAAGTTACTTAGTTATCAATACTCTTTTTTTCCTAAATTTCATTTTGTATGTTATATTAGTTTCCGTCACTACTTGTTACCACAAATATTGTAACTTATACCAAATTGTAATTTGTCTAGGGATTAAAAAAAAAAAATAATAATAATATTTTGGGACAACTCACACAACGCCATCTGATCCCAAACTAGGCAGAGCCTGTACTATGGCAACCAGACAACTGATAAACATACTTATATATTTCTAAATACATACATATTATAGATAAATAACACCCAGACACAGAACAAATATATTATGCTCATTACACAAAGATTTGTCCTGGGTGGGAATCGAACCCACGACCTGCGGCGTAGCAGTCAGAGTCACTAACCACTAGACCAAATGGCCGTAGATTCTTGCCAATTCTTCTCGAGGCCCTACCCTAGTCAGCGAATTGGCCGTAGTAAAAAGATGCTTGGTATTTCTTTTTATGACGTTCATAAGTATCATGCATTTGATCTAAATGAGTTTGACTTGGATTAAATTTAAAATACAAGTACCAAAGCAAGTCTGAAAAAAGTGAAAGATTTACAGACAATTTGAAGGAAAAAAATGCTTTTTTTGTAAGTCCCAGTGCAATATGATAATTCTCGTACTTCTGCAAGTCAATTAGTATTTTACAATTGCAATTAAACTCGATTCTCGCTTCGTGTTTTAAAAAGTTGTTGTATAATGTATTTAATTTAAGTACCGAGAATAAAATATAATCCAATGACGTCAGATAAAGACAATAAGTCCAATAAGCTACGAGATTTGTCTCATGTCAATGTGAACATTTTGACTGCAATTTCTCGCAGAAAATCCTACTAATATTATAAACGCGAAAGTTGGATGGATGGATGTTTGTTACTCTTTCACGTAAAAACTACAGAACGGATCTAGATGAAATTTGGCAAAGAGATAGGATTATGGTCTGGAACATAGGCTACTTTTTACAGCGATAACCGACATCCACGCGACCGGAGCCGCGGGCAACAGCTAGTGAAAAATAAATGGAAGCTAGAAAATTAAGTGTAACCGCGGTCTAATAATAACGAGATCATCTGTATGTCATTACTTTTTAAATTAAGTAGAAACAGGTATTTTAATATTCATGTCAGATTAGTGTCTTTGGTTTTATTTTATGAGTGAACTGGATCTCGAATAATAGAGTATTGTAACTTCCCGTTAACGCCATGGGAGGCTTCAAGACACATAAATAATTGATACACAATTTTTTTAATAAATAATATTGTGTTGTGGGACAAACATTGATGTGATCCATATTTAATTTTATGGATCACACAAATGTTTGTCCTCCAAAGTTCACCCAGGCTCGGGACAATCATTAGATTGTCCGTTAATTGTATATTTGTAATATCCCCCGCGATACCGGGTTTGTTCCTTAGTGCGGGAGTTGTAAAAAAAAAGGAAAAAAAATGAAATAAAAAATGAAATAAGCAAAGAACAGCCAAACAAACTCGTCGTTTGTCTGTTTTTTGCTTATTTTTTTGTAATGAATAGTATAGATTGTCATCAAGTATTATTACTTATATAAACTTTCATCCTTCTCAAGTAATAAATTAACACAATTCCCTCCTGTATATTTCTTACAACACTTTTCTTTTTTATGTCTCCGGCAGACAGAGACATACGCGGTACGTTTTGTCGTCTAAGAACACAATATGGGACAAACTCCTTGATTAGAGCATTTACCTGCTGTCAAGGCGGAGAGAGAAAGTAAAAATTTACTGAATTATACTAGTTACCTAAATTAATACTCTTTATTTTTCAAAAAATGTTCCATATTGAAATATTTTTCACATTTTTATTTTCTTATAAAAACAAATAAAAAAAATAATAACCAGTTTCTTTTATTCAACTGTTTATTATGTCTCCCACATAATTCCACAAATCATTGAACAGGCTTTATTGGAACACAGCGAGGATGTCCGTCAGACCTTTTGTTGTTCCCAATTGAATTTGACAAAAACGTCTGAGCTATTGTGGTTGGCGAAAGGTTGTTACTTTGGTATTCAGGAGGCGGGATTAAAAGTAATTGATAGTAGCTTGTTGGTTATTGAGGATGTATGGCAAGGTTTTGTTCATTTCTTTACTAAGTATTGCTTTGATATGAGTAAGACTGTGAAAATGAAAGAAGTTTTATTTCAGCGTTTAACAAATATCAACTTATTATCTCACTAGCTGATCCAGCAAACGTTGTTTTGCTACTAAAATAGTAATATCGCTATTAAAAAATAGGGGTTAATCGTAGAGGGGTGAAAATTAAGGCTTGTATGTATTTTTTCTGACTTTCCGTGTGGTGACGGAATACAAAATGTCACCACCCCTTTCTATCCCAAGGGTGTCGTAAGAGCCGACTAAAGGAGTAAGTCAGGCAGACAATATCCACTGCAAGAAAAGGAAAATTCGAAATAAAACCCTATACCAATCCGTCTGGCCAGCGTGGTGTAGTAGGCTAATATCCCTCCAAGTGTACCTATGGGGTAGACCCGTGCCCAGCAATGGAACATTTATGGGTTGATATGATGATGTATTTTTTAATGTTTAAAAACAAAATAAAAAAAATGCCCAAAAAATATAAAAAAATGTTAGGGGTGGACAACCCTTATCACTTAGGGGTATGAAAAATAGTAGCCGATTCTCAGACCAATTGAATATGAAATTGATCAAACCGTTTCGGAGGAGTATTCTCTTCTTATCGTTTGGTTAGTGGCCAACCTGGTGACAGAGTTATTTAGATCGCCCATATTTATTATGGGGATGAGTAAGGTAACTAACATTGTGATACGAGAATTTTATAGATATATAAGATAAACTTACATTTTAGTTTTAAAGTGGTAGATATTATGAACAAAAGTAACAATTCTGTGGTCTTAACACTAGGCAAGCCTGTATCGTGAAGACTTGCGACTGTATGGCGGTAGCTAGTGAGGGCTTCAATTCCCGAGTCGCGTAGCTATTTGTTATTTGTTTTACTGGCACTTTGTGATCCGATTTTAGTGACGGCAGCCGATCTTAACGCAGGTTAGTAATCGCAGGATATATTATACGAGTACATAACAATGTAGATGCACTCTCTGTTCCTTCATTCACTTAGTACCTATGCCTTATAGGACGGCAATCGGACCGACAGGGGTATTCCGTAAGAGCAAAAACCGAGCCACCGCGAAAACCGAGCAAAATCTGGCTGTCAGATTGAAAATCGGTATTCCGTAAGAGCAAAAACCGAGCCTTTTTGACGTTTAGTCAATAGATTGTACCGTCACCGTGCAATCACAACTGTCAGTTTGCGATCACAACTGTCAGATTGCCATCGCTGTTTCTGAGAGAATCAGCCGGCGGGATATGATATCAAGCACAGGATTGAAGCTTGATTCATCATGCTTCAACTCTTTTTTAAATAAATTATTTTAATTAAATTTAAAATTACCTTTAAACTCAAACTGCAAGTAATTTATTTAATTAGATCAAATGCATGCATACTTATGGAAATCAAATTTTAAAAAAATCAGCATATTTTTCTGGCCTCGAAAAGAGTTGACAAAAACTCTGGCCATCTGGCCATTCTAAATCGCCAGTGTATAATATTTACAATAAGAATAAACATTTGTTAAATTTTTTGACTAGCTTGTCAAAAAGCAAGTCCTTATAATTTCTAGAAGCAACTAATAATATGATTTACCGAAGCAAACTTATAATATGAGACTTCTGAGGCGCGTTTACTTCGCATAATAATATTGTTTGACATAATATACTTCGCATAACACGATCCTCAAACACCGCCTCTTACAATATCCTCCGAATCATATTATGAGAGAAGTTGCCTTATATTTCACATACAATCTTTGAAAATTTAAATAAAAAAATAGATAAATCTGGTATTAAAAATGTTTGCGTGTTTGACCCCAAGCAAATTAACTTTAAAATGGCTGAATCTAATATTACGCAACTTGTCAGACGTCTGGTAAGATAAGAAAAGATATTTATTCGCTCAAAACATGGTACAAAAGATAACAGAATATAGTAAGACCAAAGAATAAAGAAAACATTTAGGGTAGGGACTCGACTGGGGAAGGACAGCCACCGTACCAAAGACAAAAGCCAACTATTACTACACGCCTTAGTGTAGTGTAATTGTGCTCTTATGCGTGAGTCGTACAAGTCTCCAGTGATATATTTAAGAGAGAGAGAGAGAAGAGAGCTTACACTCTTTGTATTCTTTAAGATCTGACTGCCTCGTTGGTCTAGTAGTAATTGATCTCGATCACGAGATTACGGTTTGATCCCCGGGTCCGGCCAAAAAATGATATTTGGTTTTTCTGTCAAGAAGTTTACAATAAATGCTCTGAGTTTGGAATTTGGCGGTGTTTACACCATGCCTCGTGCACGTAAAGGCATTGGTTCTACTCCTGATCTCTCTCCGGTCGCGTCGGATTGTCGTCCCACTGAGCTATGAAAGTAAGAGAATAAAGAGTGCACTATTATTTGCGCACAAGCTTGTGCACTATATTATCAAGCGCGTTAATGGCTAGTCTCCGCAGAAATTAGCCGTTGTGACCAAAATTTGGATGACATAAGAGTACTTCTTTATTATTATTTTAATTTAAGATAGCAAACGTTAGTGTCGTCATACATCTCTTCCTATCCCTTCGGCAGAAATACGTGATGCTGTGTACAACTAAGTTAATCTCTCTCATCTCATATTGACAGCTAATGAAAGTAAGTTTTAACTATACTACGCCCACTGGTATTAGCCGTAACGTTAAGTATTCCTGCTCGATCGTGTTGATTAAAATATCAAGTTTCCTACGCCAGGGAGGATTAGTATGCGATCATAGTATTACCATAGATTTTGTGATAGGCTAGTGTAATAGTGATGTGTTCGTATCGATAATTTGGTATATCGATATTTTGTTATAGCTAAAAAAATTTTTTTTTTACTATTAATGTTGTAATTGCTGGAGATAGATCTCTCTTAATTTGCGCCACAACTCCCGATCTTCCATCTACCGACTTCTGTCTTGAGGTTGCCAGTGCACCTGTCACCTGTTGTAACGCGTCCCACTTCATGATTACTAATAGTCGCAGTCTCTAAAGTACTCTAGGACTCGTTTCAAGCAATCATAGGTATCATCATACTAGCAAGCAATTCCGACTGGGGAAGGACCCTCCACCTTACAGAAGACCGCAGACAAATAACTACAACGTGTAGTTGTATTACTGTGCATGAATACAAATCTGTAGATATGTATTCATGCACAGTATATAGTTCACTTCACTTCTTAGGCACTACAGTGCCTAAGAAGTATAAAAAAAAGATTTGACCAGCCCATTACCACATCAAGTTGCTCGACCTACTTTAGAATTAAAATTTATTTATTATCAATAAAATACACAATACAGATAGGTTTAGTAAAATCCACTACTCTACAATAAAGATTAAACTATCTACATGTTTGTTTTGTAGTAAATTATAGTTTTAAACGCATTTTATGGGCGAGGCAGTGTAAATAAATAATCACTTTCCCCGTTAAAAATCAACTAACCACTGCCGGAGGGTACACTCATAACTCCGCCCCTATGATAGCGTTTTAAAATATAGTTCGACTGTAAAATATAGGTTGCTGGCGGATGTTCTATCCAAAAAATGAATTTAAACAATATGTTTGTTGTTAGTGCAAGAAAAAGAATGTATGTGTAATTAGTTTATTTTGTAACATAATTAAAGACAAGAAAGATGCTGGATGCTGTTGCATCAGGGTTATGTGATGGATTATTCCTGGAATGAAAAAACGGTTCCTTAAAACCCACACCTAAATAATGAGCACTGGAGGTCTGTACTCACAGACCAATAACAAGTACATAAATGTTTGTTTGTATTTGAAACAAAATTTTTTTTTTTCCCGTTTCTTAAACGGACAAATAAACAATTTTTCTTAAGAAAAAATAAATTGTGAACCACAAATTGTTGTTCCGAGTCTTTGTATCCATCAAATTGTTTATTTGTTAAATTCTCTGCGACACTATTTATCTATATCTATCAAACCTATCTTGTCTTTGATTGAAACTACAATGGGAAAATGTCTTCGTAACTACTTAACCACCGTACATAATACAGCTTTAAACTAAGGTATTTAAAAAATTATAACTTTCACTTGAGTTTAATACTCAAATAAAATTAACATAATTTTGAAATTGAATTATATCGACATATTTAATCCCACATAATGTCCCAACACTAGTGCTTAAGCGCCACGTCAAAACATACGAGTGTATCTTGATCTATTTAGTCAAAGAGTTTTGTCCAAGCTTCGGTCGTAAGCCCTTAATTACGTCGTAAATATCGATTAGTTGAATGAATAAGTAATTGAAATGTTCCCAACACTGTTTTATAGTTCAAGTTTTCTATTAGTTTGTGGTGAAACTTATGAAAAGGTTTTATCAATATGTTATGTGTTAAGGTGAGTATTGACTAGAGCATTTACTAGTAACAGAACAACGAGCCGCTCTATGATTATGTTCTAGTGTATCACCCGCATGCTTGCCGTTTTGTTACAAACTAAATTGTACAAACCAACGAGCGTATTGGTGTAACATTTCGTCGAGGTATTCCTCGAAGCGCTTCATTCCATTTTGAGGCGCACCTAAGTCTCATTAGGAGCACTTCAAAATGGTATACGCTTCGAGGAATACCTCATTTCGTCGGGCCTTAGCGCGAGCGCGGGCCAAAAGAGTGAACGCAGGTATATACAAGTACAACAAAATGTTAACGGGTAACTTGCACACTCACTGTGAGCATTTACGCTGAGTGCGTCGAGCATTCGCAGTAACGTTACATTACAAGGAAATGCTTTTGAAACTGAGCATTTACCTGTATTGTACCATTCGTCAGAACGTTACATTATAGAGAAATGCTCTAGTGTATATCCACCTTTGGAGTCAAAATGAGATATTGATTTATTAGTAGGTATTAAACGTAGAATTAAGGAGAGGTAGGGCACCATACTAGCGAGTAAGCCCGACTGAAAAAGAATCTCCACCTTACAGAAGACCACAGCCAAATAACTTTACACAGCGGTGTAGTTTTATTCCTCTGAGTGAGTACAGGAAAGAAACGTATTAACATATCCCAGGGATACTCCGAGATAGCGCTGGTGTAAAAAAAATGGGTTGTCAACACGCAAGTGATACCTCTGGTATTGAAAGTGTCCATAGGCTACGAATATTGCTTAACATCAGGAGGGCCATGTGCTTGTTTTAGCACCCAGGTAGCATAAAAAATTAAAATATATGCGGAAGCGGTGGAAGTCCAGTAGGAAAGTAACTGACTTGTACGCAAGAGGTTTGAGTTCGATCCTGGCCAGCAGTACCATTGTGATTTTTTCTTTGTGTTTATAAGTACTTGCTGATCATAATAATTTCCCGCCTGCTAACGATAAGGAAGAACAACGTGAAGAAACCCACATATTATTAAACTAAGGCGCCGGTAAAAAAAATCCAAAAGGTAAGTAAGATATTATGTTTTTCCCATTAATTATTTTACTTTTTATTTACTTCTATGGTGACAATGATGATAAGTGGTTACCGTACGTTACGTCATGGCAGCATGTTACCTTCGCTATATCGCGGCAAAAAGTACCCTATGTCCTTCCATCATCTCCTTGCCAAGTTTCATTAAAGCCTGAACAGATCGTTCAGCCGTTTTAGAGTTTTCGGAGCGTACACAAACTAACTTAATATTTATATACTAGGGATCGCCCGTGACTTCGTCCGCGTGGTATAGCCTTCCTGGATAAATGCCCTATTCAACAAAAAAGTTTTTTTCTAATCGAACCAGTACTTTCTGAGATTAGCGCGTTCAACCAAACAAACAAACTCTTCAACTTTATAATATTAAGTATAGATATACCTATAGATTATATAAATAGGAGCATATTGTGTGCCATGCTACACTAAACGCGTAAATACAATTTTGCAAAATTTAACCCCCAAGTGCTAAGGGATGTTTTGACATAGTAAGCCGCACACGTCATCAACTTGTGTTGCATATTTCAAAAGACGTAGGTACGTATAATGTTTCAACCCAAGAAGACCTTTCACACGCACGAATTGAACGCAAATAATAAAGCGCGATTGTTTTAAATCTTCGTAAATATGTTTACATAAAGTCACATTGTTTTAGTTGTTGTTGAGTGCAACAACTGATCATGAGGTCCCACATTCGATCCCTGCATCTGGAAAAAAACTGGGCTTATCTTTCTAGAAATGCACGGTAGGTGCTCTAATCTTAGGAATTGGTGTTACACTCCCGTTCCTCGGAAACCACGTAGGCGTCGCACAATTAGTTTTTTGTATCACTCCTGATCTCTCTCAGGTCTTGTCGGATTGCCGTTCCATTGTATTATTACGAAGTAATTAATTATGCATCTGTGTTTGCGAACATCCTTGTACACTATAATATCATCTGCACATATATGACTACCTCGGTGGTCCAGTGGTCGCAGTATGCGCCTGCTGTGCATGAAGTTGTGTGTACGATTCCCACACAGAACAAATCTTTGTGTGACCCACGAAGACTTGTTCTGAGTCTGGGTTTATTTTCTTTCCGTTATTGTATGGTTGTAAAGTCCCCCGCGACACAGAGCTTGTTTTCTAGTGCGGGAGTTGTATTTTTAAACACAAAAAAAACATGGCTTACTTCCATCGAGATTATTCGCTGTGACCGCAAATCGATTACGAGGACATTATTTCATCATACACTCACAAACTTAACGCAGCTATTAAGTCGCGTCTATGTGAAAAGGCTCTTACAAACCATCCACTTTGATAAGCTCATTAATATAAAACTTGCGAGCGTTTAAAACAGTGCCGCCAGTGTGTGTGACGTCACATGTGACGTGACGTATGATTAATGACGTCATAGGTACACTACACTTTGTACTGAGTTAAGTAACAGCGGAATTATTGTTATGGTGTTTGTTTTAAGCGCCATGACAGTATTTTTAACGGAATATAGTTAGGTTACTTTTTACTATTTGGGTAGGAAATAAGCATACGGCCCGCCTGATTTTACACCAGGCCTATAACATAGGAGAATCCCTGGGATAGAAATACGTTTCTTTTAAAACACATCCCTAAATGAGGGCTGGAGACCTGGGCCCAAATTCTGCTAATTTACGGATGGGTCAATTGAATCTTAATTGAATCTCAGTAGCTTTTTTGGTATTCTGGTAATCATTTAAGAGAGAGAGAGACCAATGGTTGAAAAACGATTGGTCTTAAATTATTAGCAGAATATCAAAAATGTTACTAAGATTCAATTCAGCCATCCTTAAATTAGCAGAATCTGGGCCATGTACTCCCACATAGGAACACAACTACACCGCTGTGTGTAGTTATTTGGCTGTGGTCTTATGTAACGTGAAGGTCCTTCCCCAGTCGGGCTTGCTCACTAGTATGGTGCCCTACCTCTCTTGGACGGAGCCACATGTAACACCTAGTAATCCATAAACATCGATAGTACAGTCAACTTCAAAATAAACGAAGCCAAATCTCGTCTAATAATATAATTCAATTATAATATTATAATTGGGTGGGTTTGAATTCCGTTATATCAGTAAGTCGATTAGTACCTTACCTCTAAACTAAGAGATAACTTTGTAGACTTGTGTTATCTTAGTTGATACAATCTTTAAGTAAATTTAATAAAGGAAGGTTTATACAGGGGTAAGGTAAGGTAAGGTTATTTAATAAGTGTGGTTGAGTGTACATCTGTAATAATTATTATGTATTTTTGTTTGTAATGAATTAACTTAAAAAGTAATGGCTTGATTTTAAAATTTCTGTCACCCATAAAAAGCTACATTTTTCGGGACAATCCCACCCACATGCCTACCGCTTTGTGACTCCTGTGAGCAAGGATTAACAGCGGAGTAACCAACTGATACATCGAGCTTTGACACTCGTGCGTCCCGTGGACAATTAAACCTACTGTCTTGGACCCCGTAACGAATTCAATCAGAAGTAAATAGGAGGACTTAGAAAGAAAAGTTTCCACTTAAACTCCATACCAAAGCGGGAGACAAAATAAATCTGTATAGTTTTGTAACTTATGAAAAGCAGCACCACGGAGGACCTTAAATTACGGGACTTAAGTAAGCTTAGTTTGATTGTTATATATAGTAAAAACGTTTAAACGCAAGGAAATTCGACTGCCTCATTGGTCCAGTGGCCGCAGTATGCTCCTGCTGTGCACGAGGTTGTCGGTTCGATTCCCACACAGGACAAAACTTTGTGTGACCCACAAATAATTGTTCTGAGTCTGGGTGTTATTTGTGTCCGTTAATTGAATGTTTGTAAAATCCCCCGCGACACAGAGCTTGTTCTCTAGTGCGGGAGTTGTCTTTTATTTAAGAAAAAAAAAAAAAACATCCTCCAGATGAGACTAAATCCCAATAATAGACACAACTACACCTACCTACTAGTTCAATCAATATACCACACATTTTATAACACCTAGTACCATCTTAATCAATTTCCAATCCTTACAAATCCCTATCGTACAGTTAGAGATTATCTAACAACCACCTCGGAAGCCAGATAACATCAAGCCGGTAGAATAGAGAGGGCTGGCAGGAATCGAGGCCAATCTCAACAGGATATAAGGGGACATTGAT
Source organism: Trisateles emortualis (assembly GCA_947095525.1). Classification (NCBI taxonomy): domain Eukaryota; kingdom Metazoa; phylum Arthropoda; class Insecta; order Lepidoptera; family Erebidae; genus Trisateles; species Trisateles emortualis. The sequence continues at coordinate 11,932,063 of OX352753.1, forward strand.
TTATACTAAAGATATAAATAGATTTTTAAACTGATTGGAAAAAGCATTTTTTTTATACTACCAAGGTGGCAAACAAACATACGGCCCGCCTAATGATAAGCAGTTAGCGTAGCCTATGGACGCTTGTAATACCAAAGGTATCACTTGCCTATTACCAACCTACTTTTTTACACCAGAGATTGAGATGGAGTATCAAAACGCATGCCTTAAGGAGCGCTGGAGATCTGTACTCACACACAGGAACACAACTACACCGCGGTGTGTAGTTACTTGGCTGTCGTCTTCTGTAAGGTGAAGGTCCCTCCCTTGTCGGGTCTCGGTTATTCTCAAGTTAAGCTCTGTGTCACGAGAGACTTTACAAACATACAATTAACAGAAACAAATTACACATATCCTCCAAACAATTCTTTGCGGGTTACACAAAGTTTTATCCTGTATGGAAATCGAACCCACAATCTCGTGCACAGCAGGCGCATACTGCGACCACTGGACCACCAAGGCAGTCTATTGATTTCATCCCCCATTTATATTGCAATGTAGTGTACATCAGCCATTTTCCTTCTAACAGAAATATGATGGTAAAAACGCATTAGGTTACAACGGTAGACGGGTCAGAAATTAATGACACGTCAGGAACGTTGCTGCTACATATATTTATTTGTACTTAGAAACATATTAGTGGGCTTTTACATGGACTATTGCTTAGAAAATACACATATATATTACACTAGTTGTTACCCGCGGCTCCGCCCGCGTGGATGTCGGTTATCGCTGCAAAAAGCCTATGTGTTATTCCAGACTATAATCTATCTCTGTGCCAAATTTCATCCAAATCCGTTCAGTAGTTTTTACGTGAAAGAGTAACAAACATCCATCCATCCATCCATTCTCACAAACTTTCACATTTATAATATTTGTAAGGACTAGTGGCCTTCCCCGACTTCACCCAAGTTTAACTATTTTTTACCTGTTTAGGGCTTTTTATTATTTATAGCCTTCTGCAGGAAAAGGCCTCCTCTTCCTTTTTCCATATTAGCCTATCTTTTGTTAATTGAAGCCTAATTCTTTTTAACGGCGTCAAGCTCATCTCGCCATCTGATCTGTTTAGGACACACTGTGTCGTCACTCGTCACCTATGCCTACAGGGATTAATTTTCCATAATTCCTTTCTTAGCATTCAATTTTGTTATAAAAAAACTTTCTATTCTATTTTTTTCTTCTCTCCTACTCAGCTATCATCGCTTTGTATGAAAATGTATCGTTTTATTACTGACTAGCGGTCGACCGCGACTTCGTCTGCGTGGTAATTTGGAACGTACGTACATTTCCTTTTTTGCAATATATCTCACTACTGCTCCGCTCCTTTTGATCAATGCGTGATGTTATATAGCCTTCCTGGATAAGTGCACTATTCAACAAAAAAAGTTTTTTTCTAATTGAACCAGTACTTTCTGAGATTAGCACGTTCAACCAAACAAACAAACTCTTCAGCTTTATAATATTAGTTTAGATATCTATTGAATATAGTACTGCAAGCGTATAAAAGCTGCGGTAACAGCTTACTAGCAGACCACCACTTGTTTACCTAAATAGTAGAAAACGGATAACAGGCCGAAACCATAAAATAATGTAGTTAACGAAACAAATAAATAAAAACTTAATAATGTCTTGTAAACTTAGCCGCTGACATAGGTCTAACATCCAAAACAGATACAACTAAATATCTTTGGCAAATTCTATTAAAACAATTCAAGCAATTATCCCCCTAAAGCTGTTGTAATAAAGTCTACAATAGCTTGTACATATCGGCAACATATTACACCGTGTTGTAACATATGTAAAAAGTGTAAGCGGTGTTTAGTTAACGTTAGCACATAACGACTCGCTCGTCCCGACGAGGCCCTAAGCAATTTTCGTTGGAATTTTCTCTCGGGTATTTTAACGTTGCGGTTCGGTGTAATTGAGGAATTGAAGCGGTAGCGATTTTTGCGCTATGTTTTTTTCTTGATAGCATCAAGGTGTTAAGGAAATTACGTAGTGTTATCTTTAGTAATAATAGTGAAAATGGGAAAATTTGAACCTCGAATGGAAATAGTAAAAGCCGTATTTTTAAAGGCTTTTAAACCATGACGTTCGAGGTTTGTTTTTTTTAGTTGTGTTAAGTTTTGCGTTTCTGTACCAAGAATATGGAAAAACATATAAGATGAGGTCTTATGTGTTTTTCTATATTATATTGTCTTTTGTTTATATTATTTGGTGTACAATAAAGAATATTCTATTGTATTCTTTTCTATAGTTACTGTAGCCCATGGATGCCTTAAACATCTGATCTAGTCGTAGATCTAAGAACAAGTACTTGGAAATAGGACATTACTTTGGCGTTATTCCTTCTTCCGATTCTTTAGAGATGGCGCTATAAAAAATAAATTAACTTCACAGAACGGGGGATCAGTTCTGCCAGTTTGTTATTTCATGTTTTTTTTTGGGATCTACAGTGTTAAGAATAAATTAGACAGTTTCTATTTAGAAATACTCAAAACCGGTTTTGAGTCTCTCAACGAATAGGCCATACTTTGGACTCGGACCAGAAAAATAAAATAGATTTTTTTTAATGGTTGTTTTCACTTGTATTCGAAGAAATTCTAAAGGCATGTCTTATCCAGCAACCGGCAATAGACCAGGGTGTATGGATTAAAGCTAAAACTCTTTTGGCTTATTAATAAAGGAGAGGAGACTGTGCCAGAAATGGGTACATCATCATCATCATCATCATCTCAGCCAAAAGACGTCTACTGCTGGACAAAGGCCTACCCCAAGACTGGAAGACGAAGCGTAGGCAGGCCTACAAGGTGGACCGACGACCTGGTAAAGGTTGCGGGCAACTGATGGGTACATACAGGCTGTAAATATAATTCGAATAGACTATGAGAAAAATAAAATTCAATTGGTTATTTTAACTATTATATCGACTTACCGACTGCTCCTAAACCACTGGAGCTACAAAATTGAAATTTTGCACAAAGGTTTCAAAAGATGTTAGCACTAAGAAGAAATTTTGGAAATTTCAACCCTAAGGCATTACAATAAGGAATGAACGGTTGTATAAAAATCCGTCATTGTCAAAGTAAGAAGCATGAAATACCATATACTTTAATTCTTTAATATACACAAGCGCAATACAGATAGTAGTTAACTCATGACACAAAATTGAGTTCTCTTACAGCAAACCTCTGAGAAGTGGAAAGTTTAGAGGAAACCAAGGTAAACAAAGTGTATACTTCCTTCTGGTTAAAAATAAATGAACACTTACATCGTTTTTTTCTTGAAATTTCACCCCTAAGAGGGTGAAAAAATGTTTAATCAGGGTGAAACTGGGGCGGGCTACTAGTTATCTTATATGAGATCGTACAACATTGGTCCTAACCGAATAAGTCCCATACCAGCCTTAAAGGCCTCGTACATAAGTGCAGACATTAATCGTGGTGAACAGTTAATTGCTCCACTATACTGTCACGAACAACATCGAGTAAATTACCTATATGTGACGGTATATCTCACGTTACTAATTTATTTAAAGGAGGGTCGCCAGCGACTCCGTTCCGTTCCTAATTTGGAATATTTTTTCCCGATTTTGCAACATATCTCACTACTGCTCCGCTCCTATTGATCATAGCGCGATGTTATACAGCATATAGCTTGGATAAATGCACTATTCAACAAAAAAATATTTTCCTATTTGAACCAGTACTTTTTGAGATTAGCGCGTTCAACCAAACAAACAAACAAACTCTTCAGCTTTATAATATTATAGTATAGATTAGATAGTATGGAATTGTAGTGATGATAATTTTATGAATATGTTAATAGAATTTACCTACTGAAAGAAAAATCTTTATTTTTAGGAATTACAATTTAAAGTCGTATGTGTAAATTAACCTCATAAATAATTAAGCCTATTACAGCAAAGAAAATTAGTAATAGTAGAAGTAGGTTTAGAAGAAAATTAGTAATAGTAGAAGTAGGAGGATTACCTCTACCTACTTCTACTATTACTAATTTTCTTTGTAGTGTATTAACATAGTACGCCAATTTTATAGGTACTATACGAAAGAAGAAAAAAAATGGCCCAACTTAAAATTATACCCGAAACCGATTTCGGGTATAATTTGGGCTTTTTTAGCATATCACCATTTTTTTTTATAATACTTAGGTGGCATACAAGCATACGACCCGCCTGATATTAAGCAGTTAGTTAGCAGCGTGGCCTATAGACGCTTGCAATACCAGATGTATCACTTGCGTGTTGCCAAGCCATTTTTTTACACTTTATGATGAGATAGGAATACAAAAAAAAAAAAAAAAGGAATACAATTTGAAAACGCATCCCTAAATGAGCGCTGGAGACCTGAACTCACACACAGGAACACAGCTACACCACTGTGTACTTCTGTAAGGTGGAGGTCCTTTCCCAGTCGGGCTTGCTCGCTAGTACGGTGCCCTACTTCTCTTGGTCTATTTGGTCGTTGTATGTCAGACTAGAGCCACCCGTGGCCAAACATATAATATTATATCTAACAAAAATCTGCGTTTTATAATCGGTTTGTACATTTATGACCTACAATATAAAAGGTGAGATCTCCAAGATAGCGATTTTTAACCGCTACCTCTTATAACATATCCACACAAAACTTGAATAAAAGACATCAGTCAGAACTTTTACTGAAATCCCTTATCTGTCAAAATCGGGCGAGTTACACCAACTGCGGACAAGACTCATGTGTCCACAATTGTACTACATGTCGGGACAATCTCCTGACGTCACCAATCACGTGGTTTTTTCGACCGGCTTTTGTCTTTTATTCCTTTGAAGTTTTTCTTGCTTGATGTGACACCAAAGGACTGTGTTTCTGTGTCTTCCTTTTAGAGGTTTTGCGTGATGGATTAAATTCTTGAGGAGAATTTTTGGTTCACTTACGTAAAAGTGATGTCAATAAGGGCTAAGAAATTTGTCTTTATATTGTTTTGTGAGTTTTTATAACATACCTTATTAGAGTATCATTTACCTTTGAAGGGGTAGGCAGAGGTATAAGTATCTAACACGTTTTATGTGCTACCAATGAAATATATACATATAATTTTGTGCAATACCGAGCACAAATCTAAACTTGGACTGATATTAAACAATTCAATACAATAAAATCTAGTGACAGATAATAAAACAAACCGTTTTCTACAGAGTTTTATTTTTTTAAACCATTTTTATTGTTTTTTTAAAGACAACTTCTGCTCTAGGGAACAATCCCTGTGTTGCGGGTAACTTTACAAACATACAATTAACGGACACCAATTACACCCAGACTTGGAACAACCATTTATAGATGACACAATTCTTTGTCTCGTGTGGGAATCGAACCCACAACACACCGCGCAATGGTTATATGGAGAGGTAATAACTTCAGCCACTGAACCAGCCTTGCAGTCATATTATCTTTTCACAAACCCTTAGTAAGCTATCGTTTGTGTATTCAGGCCTAAACCTTTTCTACAATACACATAGGTTGATATTATAAGTGGCCAGTTTCAAAAACATATATTGCGTCCTATGAGTCTGCGTAAAGTTTATATTGTGAAAGCGACTTTAAGCTTTTGAAAACAGTCCACTAATATATGAAATCATTGCCACCTTAACCGGGTTAGGGTAGCAAATAAATGTAGGGGATAAGTCATTTGCGTGCCTCACCCGGCCGGGCATAACCGGTTATTACCGGTTATTGCCTGTACTTATCGGTTTTTACCGGATTATTGCAGTCAAGGTAGTTACGTGTTGGAAACTTTGTTGAATTCTTCAAGTTATAGGACATAGTAATACGGGCTAGGTTTGTGTTAAAGTAATAGTTATAGTTTAATCTTTAGTGATGCTCATTAACCAACTACCCGCCACGACACGTGGGTTTGATTCTCACATTAGACAAAACTTTGAATATCTTTAAATTTTTGAAATTTTGTTATGCGTGTAAAGTCACCGGTGACAGGGCTTGTGTTTTAGAATGAGAGATGACAAAAAATTCTAAACTCATCGCAATTTCCTTCCTTTTTCTTTATTTTCCCATTTTCAATAGGTTTTTTAAAGGGTCGGCAACGCGCGAGTGTTACACCTGGTGTTGTAAGCGTCTATAGGCTAAAAAAATTAAGCAGCAATTCTAATAGTATGATGGTTCTTCTTCTTATCGTTTGGTTAGTGGTCAACCTGGTGACAGAGTTATTTAGATCGCCCATATTTAGGCCTATGTCATGATCTAACGACTATCAACAGTCGGGACCGACTTTTAACGTGCCCTCCGAAGCACGGAGACGCTCAGATGAAATACCACTATGCGGTCACCCATCTATAGGGTTACCGTGGCTTTGGTTGCTTAACCCGCTGATCGTTTACCGAACAGCGAGTGCACATGGCTATGAGCGCCTAGTCTAGTATGATGGTTATTCTCTCTGATAAGCAGCATTTTAGAATTTGAAATCCTTTAACTTTTTTATACCACCACAGTATGTTTGTCAGTTTTGTCACCTTGGTACTTATCTCACGGCCCGCCTTATGGTAATCAGTTACCTAGCCTATGAACCCTTGCAATACCAGAAGCATTATTGGCGCGTTGTAAGGCGTGGGTTCTTCCCCAGTCGGGCTTGCTCGCTTCTATGGTGCTACCTCTCTTTTTCTGTGTCCCTTTTGAAGTAAACTTGTTTCTAGGTTAGGAATAGATAATAATAAACAACGTACACTGCCAATAATCCGCCATCTTGCAAAATAACACAAAAATAAGTCACAAAAAAGTCGCAAATAAACTAAATGTACCATTTTAAACCACAAACGAGACGCATAAATAAGTAATCTGCGTAAAAGCAACATTCTGACATATTGTTTGTATGAACAATGGTATTTTTCATACAAATCGCTTTTGTCCAATATAAAAGAGCGGGCATTTTGTATACAGGGAAGGGAGAGATAAAAAATTATCTGTGATTCGCGCGTAAATTTGTTTTTTTTATAGGCAGGATTTTCTTTTTTGAGGCAAAGACGTCTGTTGTAAACGGGGATTTGAAGCGTCAATATTTAATGTGTTTTGTTGATTTGTATTTATCGTTTCTTGATTGATTGATTAATGTTTTCTTTTTGTATTCTTTTTATTTTAAGATTTTTTAATGCTTGTTAGACTACTGGTATTGCGAATGTCCACAGCTGGTAACTGCTTACCAGGACCTACACTATATAAAGATACATACATGCTTTCTTGGAAATAAAATATTTCTGGCAAATATGTTTCTTGAAACCCGCTACAGCCCAATGGTGGTGAGGTGTAGTACTTTTTATGCATTGAATTAACTAGCTGTAGGTATAATACAAAGTCCATTGCTGGGCATAGGCCTCTTCTAAAAAATTTCACAGCATTCATTCTTACGCTGACCTTGTGCAACATCTTCCCGTAACCTCTTCTAAGTCAGCAGCCTACCTTATTAATAGGCTTGCCCACGCTGCGTCTTGTAGTTCGATTCGATCCATAGGTTTAGTAAAAAAAAACTATTTCTACACTTTTTAAATTCATTCTAAATACAAAAAAAAATCAACCAGTATACATTCTCATTTAAATTAATAATATACAATTATGTAAGTATTCAAAGTATTTAACTTATTTTAACTTCACACCTATTTATTTTCTCAAATAATCAGATCAAAAGTAATTAAATAATCGTAGAAATAAAACTGTTGGACATAAACGGCGTGCCACAGATACAGATCTTTAATGGCCTCCACCATTTTTAAAAAACGTACCGTGTGGGTGGAATTCTCGTTCCTTTTTCAAACGTTTATTTTTATTTATTATCCAACATTGACATGGAGTAAAAACAGAATGGACAGTGTGTTAAATTGTTGCAACATATTTGGTCCTAATTAGAAAAGTTTAGGACTATTTTAAATGTTTATAATTTTGCATCATCATTTACTTATTTATATAATGTTATATTTACAAGTGACGTTGATGGCGCAACCCGGGACTTCAGTACGATAGTCACAATAATACTGGTGTGCTGAAGGGTCACGGGTTCAATCTCTCGGTCAACCTCCCTTTGAGGAAGAGGTTATGGTCATATGTTAAGTTAAAATTCTTAAATGAATATCGAGCTTGTTTGATATTTAATATTTATTTGTTATTCATCGTCTCCTGTCCACAGCTGGGTGTAGGCCTTATTTTTTATTGTTCCTCTCATATTATTGTAAAATTCACTTTTCGTTGTATAAGTTAATTGATTTAAAATTATGTTCGAATGACCATTATAGTTTATTTTTATATCAATGTGTTTGAATTCAATTCCACATTTAAATTAGGTGCAATAACTTTTATAGGCGCGTATTCACTTGCGTTTTCGTTTAACTTTTTAAATTGTATCGAATGTGTGTGAACGCTGATCTTTATTTGTTTTCAATGTTTTTTTTTTGTGCGTTCAGAAACGTTTGCATTCGAATGGTTATATTGTGGAGTTTCCATTAATTATTTTAAAAAATAGATCTGTTTATATGATTTGAAGCAAATCTTTTCAATTCATTGTTTTGGACTTAAATTTATAAAATAATGTTTATTTTTGATTTTGTACACATAAATCTATAAAGGTCTTTTTTTACTGACGGAAAAAATATCATTGTTAAGAGTAATTGGTTCACGACATTACAAAATTATGAAAGAAATAAAAATATATACTAAATAGTAGTAGGTAGTAATTTAAGGATGCGTTTTGAAAGACACATTTTACTATCAAAACGATACCCCTTCTTAAAATTCTGGTATTGCAAGCGTCTATAGGCTACGGTAACTGCTTAGCATCAGGTGGGCCGTATGCTTGTTTGCCACCTAAGTAGTATAAAAAAAGCTGGTAAAGGGCAACATTATGGCAAGAAATAGGTCAAAAATCTTCCCAAAAAGCAGGTTTAATGAGTATCAAATATTTGTTCATAGCGATCGACAGTAAGAGCCTAAATCCACGGAATGTGTTAAGTCATACTGTTTACTGCATTTTTGTGGTCACTACTGTATGTAGAGGCTTTAAGTGAGCGATTTAATGAAATAATATTCCTTCGTTGGTCTAGTGGTCGCTGAGACTGCCGATCACGAGGTCCTGAGTTTGATTTTCAGGTCGGGCAAAAATATATAGAGGTGTTTTGAAATTCACAATAATAATAAATCCAGGCACGGAACCCGAGATCTTGTGATCAGCAGTGGCAATCAGCGACCACTAGACCAGCTAGATAGATAGCTAAAGTTTATAAATGGTGACTGCCTTGGTGGTCCAGTGGCCGCAGTATGCGCCTGCTGTGCACGAGGTTGAGGGTTCGATTCCCACACAGGACAAAACTTTGGTTGACGAACAAAGAATTGTTCTGAGTCTGGGTGTAATTTGTGTCCGTTAATTGTATGTTTGTAAAGTCCCCCGCGACACAGAGCTTGTTCTCTAGTGCGGGAGTTGTCTTTTTAAAATAAAATAAAGTTGTCTTTTTTTTTTAATAAATAAATTGGCGGAATGTACTCCCCCGTCCTGAAAAGTAAGTAAAGTCGTTGGTTCTAGCTAGCGAGAAAGAGGGACGGAGCTAGATAGCGTATATAGCTCCGTCTCTTTTTCTCGCTTGAACGACTGGTCCCTGATCTCTTTCCGATGGTGTCAAATTACCATCTTACTATGGGAGTGAAGGAATAAAGAGAGCATTGTACTCGTCATACGGGTTAGTATTTGAATGTTTCCCTAAAATTTGACTGCAGATATTATCTAGTGGTTAAGTAGGACCGCAATTGACACCGCACTAAGTGTTGTAAGTTTTATTCCCACACGGTTTAGTTTAGTTGACCAACAGATAGTTGTTCTGAGACTGGGTATACTTTGTAAAGTTAATAAAACAAATAATATATCAAAAAAAGGTGTAGTTGTGTTCCTGTGTTTTGTAAGAAACGTATTTCTATCCCAATGATAGTCCCATCATAAGACCCTGGTGTAAAAAAATGGGTTGGCAACACGCAAATGACACTTCTGGTGTTGTTCGTGGGCTGCGGTGACTGCTTGACATCAGGCGGGCTGTATGCTTGTTTGCCACCTCAGTAGTATAAAAAAGTTCCCCCATGACACAGGGTCTGTTCCCTAGTGCGGGTTACCTTTCTTATTTTTTTACAAAACACCGCTCATGTTATGGCCATACAAAAAGTAATAATTTTAATGCATTTCCTTCCGCGTTGGTTTATTTAATACGATGACATCTGAAAAACGGTTTAACCAAGTAGTTAAGTAATTTAAACGTTTTGTTTATAGAAACCATTAAGTTAAACTTAAAATGAATCGTCATTGTTTGGTTTAAATAATGGTTTATATGGGATTAGGTTACTGAGTAATGTAATATGCCGCTTGAATATTTGACTATACGGTTGGTTCAGTAGCTTAAGTGGTTACCTTGCCATTTACTACTACTGCCTGTGTTGTGGGTTCGATCCCCACATAGGACATAAATTTGTGTGACCCATAAGAAAGAAAGAATTTTTTTATTTGCTTTTACAAAAACTTAAAATTATTAACAAACATAAAAATAAAACTTATAGCAAATAAGGTATACTACTTGGGTGGCAAACAAGCATACGGCCCGCCTGATGGTAAGCAGTAACCGTAGCAAGGACGCTTGCAATACCAGAGGTATCACTTGCGTGTTGCCAACGTTTACACCAGGACTTTAAGATGGAAGTAACCCTAGGATAGAAATATGTTTCTTTCAAAACGCATCCCTAAATGAGCGTTGGAGACCTGTACTCACACACAGGAACATTTGGCTGTGGTTTTCTGTAAGATGGAGGTCCTTCCCCAGTCGGGCTTGCTCGCTAAAATGGTGCCCTACCTCTCTGTATTCTGTGGTTCCTGCGTCAGCTATAATGGCCTCGACCACAATGCTGGTATTCTCGCAGGACCTGGACTCTTGTTGTCCCGAGTCTGTGTATACGTTATGACCGTTAATTGTATGTTTGTAAAGTCCCTCGCGACACAGGGCTTGTTCCCTAATGCAGGATGTGCCTTTAAAAAAAAGAGAAAAAAGACTATGTGTAGTAATTTGACTGTGGTCTTCTTTACTGGCCAGTCAATGCCTTTTGTAAGGTGAAGGGCCTACAATCGGGCTTCCTCCCTTGCATGGTGCCTTACCTCTATAATTTTCATTATATTGCCAAAAATGCATTTAACAAGAGACCCAGAGCTCTGTTAGTTTCGTCAACGTAACCTAATCAGCGTTTTTACACGAATTTTCTTTCGTTTGTACGGAAAATCAACCGTATCTGTAAATAAGGTAGCCTGTGTGGTACAGTTGAAGGAATTCAGCGGGTCGAGCGGCGTTTTTATACTTAGGCGATAAATACATACGGCTTGCATGATGGTAAGCGAAGTTACTGTGGCTTGAAGACGCTTCAATTACCTTTTAATAAAGAGAAAATGTGACCTAATGTATGCCACCCGCCCGGCGGAGCAAAGGACTTATGGCGTTCTCTTCGGCCTAGGTATACCGAGGTGGTAGGTGGCAGGAACTTATTAATTTATTTACACAAAACAGAACATAGTACAATTTCAATAAGATACAAAGGTTTACAATTTTATATTTACATAAAAAAGGAAAGTTTATGATGATAAGCGTTAGTCAGAATATGTTTAACAGTACCACTATATTTGGAAAGTGTACTGTTAAATATGTTCAAAGTCTTCCGGTAGTAACTCGTTGTACAAACGACACATCTTTACTATCGGGTTGTAAAATGATGTAGTATTGAGGTGCACATCTAGGGTAAAATTTTTAAACTCAGGTATACTGACTAAAACCACCATGTGCACTCACCTTTCCCAAGACGGTTGGAATGCCTGGAGCATACTTTGCGCATTGCTAATCTAAATATTTTTACCACTGGAATTTTATAATGGGAATGTCCATAATAAATCATTAAGTTAGTATAATCATCAGAAACTTGTATGTGTATGTTGAAATTCGCGCCAGTCTATGCATTGTACCACGAGCGCTATCAATACAGTTCGTTACACATTTTAACTGCGCTCTCGACAGCTAACAGTACTTAATTATGTCTGCACACATGCTGCTCTAACATTCGGGCGTTCTTTCTTCTTCTATCTTTATATTATTAAAGCGAAAGTTTGTGTAGATGTTTATTAAAAACAAGTGGTCGTGTTTTCATAAAACTTTTAAATGTTTTTTTTTGTAAAATAGAGATATTAGAAAATTCACTAAAAAAAAAGAAAGCAGAAAAAAAGCAAAAGCTAGTTTTATGTCCACCGCTTGTTTTGTAAACAAGCGGTGGACAAATTCGAACTCTGGAATAGGAGCTCGGATGGCACAGTTGGTAGTGCGCTGGGCCGGAACTCGAGAGGCGCAGGTTCGAGTCCTGCTCCAGGCTCGTCTTTTTCCACATTGCTTTAATATTTAAGTAAACCAAAGTTTGGACAGAACAACGACAGTAACTGTAGGATCCGCTGGTTTTTTTTTTTAATCTGATTAATCTAGGTAATTAGTTTTAGCTTTGACACAAAAGTATAAAAATACTATTTGATCTTAAATTAAATATAGCCTCTACTATAACAACCAGACAACTATAGTCTATTTCACATAGCATGGGTACTGTGACGTTTAACATTTTACGATAAAAATGGAAGAAAATGATTGAATCAATCTCTAACCAATTGGCTAATTTAATGGTCAAAAGCCTAGACTGCCTAGAGTATAGAATGGATAGGTTTTAATTTAATCGTCTATCATTTTCATTGATATTTATCTTCAAATGACAAGCGTCACAGTACCCATGCTATGTAAAATACACTATAGTTCAGATTATTATATAGTTCTCAATACATTTTATTAAAAAATAAAATACATCCAGACCCGCTCGGGTAGAATGTTTTTTGTTGAGCACGATTGTTTGTTATATTTAAAAAAAACGTACTCTACAAACAAAGATTTGATCAAATCTTTGTTTGAAAGCCACAGGTCGTGTGTTCTAATGAACACACGACCTGTGGCTTTCAAACAGGGCTTAGCAGTCAGAGTCACTAACCACTAAACCAACAGGCCAGTCAATGTCGAAATATGTTATGTTTTATTATTTATTTATTTTGTGTTCGTAGTAGGTACTTAGTTTCTTATTAATTAATTAATTGTGTATTTTTGTAACTGATAATGTAGCTTTATATAGGTGAAATATTTTTTTAAATTGGTCGAGTAGTTTTTGAGTTTATTTATTACAAATATACAAAAATTCAATACATTGTTTTCTTTTCTCTTTTTATATAATGTGCTAATTATATACATATTTATTTTTTTAGTTATATTATGATTGTCTTTGTTTAGAGCTTTTAAGATCTATCCTCTTTCGACTCCGGGTGGGCTTAAAACCAGCTCTAGCTGTGCCCACACCGTTTCCACTTCCTTACCTAATTCTATGTGTGTAATTTTATATATTCTGTGTGGATCTTTTTTTTTGTGTTTCTATATTCTTTATTATTGTGTGGAATAAATCATTTTGAATTTGAATTAGAATTCATATTTTATTATAATCGCTATTTCTTTTAACTTGTACTCTAACATAAGTAATACCACAGCACTCATACTGTCCACGGTCTGGACTGTGTCTCTGCCAGTGACCAGTCGTGACATATACACATGATGTATTGTCTCTATATCCGTATGTATATTTGTTTGTTCTCTTTGAGTAAATAAACGAAAATGTGGCTTTTACTGAGGCGTTTTTTGTGCTAAAAGTATTAGTAATGGGAGCTTATTGTTATTTAGGAGCGAGTAGGTATTTACAAGATAGAATACATAAAATATTGTTTTATTTTTTACTGTTGGGTAAATGGTAAAACAGGGTATTCCCCGAAGCGCACCCATTTTAAAACGCACCTAACGAAGCGCACCTAAAGTATATATTTATTTATATACTACCAAGGTGGCAAACAAGCATATGGCCCGCCTGATGGTAAGCAGTTACCGTAGCCTATGGACGTTTGCAACACCAGGGGTGTTACTCACGCGTTGCCGACCCTTTAAAAACCTTATAACTCCTTTCTTGAAGAACCCCATGCTATAGTCTCTTGGGAAAACCTCGGCAGCTCATTCCACAGCCTAATCGTACGTGGTAAGAAATTCCTCTGAAATCTTACGGTACGGCATGTTTGAGGTGCAAGGATGTGAGGATGAACTCCCTGACGGTGGCGAGAGGTGCGTTGATAAAATGAGGCCGTGGGCATCATCTCGAACAATTCCTCAGAACACAGCCCATTGTACAGGCGGTAGAACACACACAAGGAGGCGAAGTCTCTCCTTGCGTGTGAATGAATGGTGCGTTTCGAAGTATTCCTCGAAACGCACCATTCAGGTTCGCTATGATTTTCTTAGCGCACCTGGATGGTGCGTTTCGAGGAATACTTTAGGTGCGCTTTATCAGGTGCGTTTCAAAATGGGTGCGCTTCGAGTAATACCCCAGTAAAACACTTTCTCTCTCTCTTGATAGAGGAGAGAAGACCCGTGCCTAGCAGTGGGACATATATGGGTTGCTATTATTAAATGGTAATCCCATTGCTTTTATACAATGTTTAGAAACATTAGTAAACATTTAATCACAATGTTATAAAATGTTTCATGTTAGATAACGTTTACTAAAGATTTCAAAACAAAATTGTAGGAGCACTCCAAAAATCGAACAATTTCTAACAGAATATCAGTCATTTCAACCCATAAACGTCCCACTGCTGGGCACGGGTCTCCTCCAAACATTTAGAGGGATATTAGCCTACTATACCACACTGGCCAGACGGGTTGGTATAGGGTTTTGTTTGGAGTTTTCCCTCTCTTGCGGTGGATAACACTTACTCCCTTAGTCGACTCTTACAACACCCTCGGAATGGAAGGTGATGACATTTGTATTCTTAATCCGTCACCACACGGACAATAACAGAATGTAACAACTCCTAACATTTAAAAGTTTTCCTTTACCCGGGGATATTTCCATAGGCTACGGTAATTAACATCAGGCGACCTGTATCCTTGTTTGCCACCCAAGTAATACAAAACAAAAGACAGTAGGTACTGCGAGCTTTGTGCAAAATAGACCCAAATAATAAATAATAATAAATGGTTTAAATGTTTTATTGTATATATATACTGTATATTGTACAATATTATTATTAGTATTATTATTTTCTGTCCATCCAAAGGTTGCCTGTAAGAAATTGCTTTTTAGCGATAAGGCCGCCCATTGTACATAACTAAGTCTAAATAATGTTTGTTATCAAAATTTAATTGGTGTACAATAAAGAATTTTCTATTCTATTCAATTAAATAATGACACTTACTTACAAAGATTTGATTTTATTTCTAAACGAATCGTTCACAATCTGAGGCTTTATATGGAGCTATAAAGTACAATAAACGTTCGGAAGCCACTCGACAATACTCAAGAAAAAATGTTCACCAAACTTTAAATTGCACACCTCATTATCGTATCCAGAATCCTAAAAAACAAGTTGAGAAAGAAAAGATTTCTTCTCCGTCACAACTTTTACCACAAATCATTCGTTGATCGACGAACACATTTAACTTATTACCTACTTGGGTAATAGCATGTTCTTAATGGCTGCCACTTTTGTGAATGGAGAAATGTGATTTGAGATAATTGTTGAAGATAATATGAGATATAACCATACAAGTTAGCAAGTCCAACTTAGGAAGGAACAAACAATAGTACACATAGTGGTGTAGTTGTGTTCCTGTACGTGAAGGCAAGTTTTCGGTCCTTATTTAGGGATGCGTTTTTAAAGAAAAGTTAACCTAATTCAAACGTCAATCTTTTTTTTGTTTTTTTTTTAAGACAACTCCCGCACTAGAGAACAAGCTCTGTGTCGCGGGGAACTTTACAAACATACAATTAACGGACGCAAATTACACCCAGACTCAGAACAACTCTTTGTGGGTCACACAAAGTTTTGTCCTGTGTGGGAATCGAACCCACAACCTCGAGCACAGCAAGCGCATACTGCGACCACTGGACCACCAAGGCAGTCAATCTATACCTGGGATAATAAAAATATGTTTATTTTCTTTACTTGTATATAGAAAAACATTTATTTGAAAACGCATTCTCCAAATCCAAAATATGCGAGTTATGCCCTATGTATTAAAAGCGCTCGGCATAGGCTGACTGCTGGCATACTCCAGAAATAAATATCAAAATAAAATAATTAGAAATATAAACTGATTAACTCTATATATTTTGTATCATAAATGTGTAGTGTACAATAAAGGGTTTTTTATCAATTTATTACATATATAACTGACCGTGACTTCACTAAGGCCTGATCAGAATATCAGTGCTGCAGTTTAAATGCCGCAGCACAGAGCTGAGATTAGGACTCTTTCTGACATCACACAGGATAATTTTCTGTTTTTGTTATTGTGTGTCTATTATTTTTGTCTGTATCTGTTATCCTGTGTATGTTCGAATAAATGCTTTCTTTCTTTCAATAACGTGACGATCTACCCACAATTCTCTACCTACCGTTAGGATACCTATTCATAAAATGTAATGTTGTCTAGATTTAAGAACCCACTTTGCGACGCCTGCAAAGGGCGCTTAGTCATGTGTTACCTAAATATAAGACCTATGACTGTACATTGCATATTTGAATCCATAAATTAGATAATAATGCCATCTTTAGCCTTTTCACAACCATGGCTAAACGAATCTAAATGAAATTTGGTAAGGAGATAGATGAAATCCTGGAGAAGGACATAGAATTGGAAACTGACATACACGCGGGCAAAGCGGCTAACAATATCTTTTTTTCTTTTATATATTACTTGGGTGGCAAACAAGCATACGGCCCACCTGATGTTAAGCAGTTACCATACCCTATGGACGCTTGCAATACCAGAGTTATCACTTGCGTGTTGTCAACCCATTGTTTTATACTAGAGCTTTGGAAGTATCCCTGGGATAGGAATACGTATCTTTCAAAATGCATCCGTAAATGAACGCTGAAGACCTGTATTAAACCTTAATCTATTCAAATGGTAACAAATTCAACGAAAAACTCCGCCATTTTTCAATCTACATCAACTACTATGGACTCTTTAAAACTCACAACTATACTGTGTAATATTCAAAAGAATAAAATCGCTTGGAGAGACGATGACTATGAATTATAAAACCTCATACAGCCAGGTAAGAATGCAGGCTACATTTTAACTTGGATAAGTAATTCTCTTGGGCTCTCCAAGTAAAATATTTCAGTGGATAAGTTTTATTGCGTTTTCAAAGTACTTGTAAATAAAGTGGTAGATTATTTTCTACGTTTTTATTGATGTAATTACCTAAGACTTGAGGGTATAATGGCCAAGTTTAGTAGTTTAGATTAGAAATCATACGTCTTTTAAAAAAATTACTGCGTACTTTATTACATGTAGGTAAGGTATGTGAAGGACGCGTTCTAGATAGAGAAAGAGGGACGGAGCAATATAGCTTGTTTATCTCCGTTCCTCTTTCTCGCTCTTACTACTTAGGTTTTAACACCAGGACCAAAGACTTTACGGTTTTTCCGAAGCACCGAAGGGTCTTGCTGTGGTTTTAAAAATCGAACAAGGTCCATCTACAAACTATCAGTGGCTATCTTCAGCAGAGAGAAAATCTATTGTAATGTATTAGCTATTCTGCTCTGCAAACAAAAAATCACGCAACTGCAAGACTAGTTTTGGGGAAAATAAGTTTAAAATTACACATTTTACTTGCGTTTTTCCCGTAGCATGTGTCATGAAGTTACGTCGTTCTTCCATAGCAGGGTAGTATTACTACGCTGCAAGCCTTCTGTTTCCTTGAATTATATTCCGCTAACAGATCAAATTAGAAAATGATCTAGCTACTAGAATGGTAAGAAAGAACAAGCAAGCAAAACTGCGAGTAAAAGCTAGTAAAAATATAATCTAAACTATGCCTGTCCTAAAATGATAAAGACAGATTATTGGCAGAACTCTCATATTTCTAGCCTTCTGTCTAGCCTAAACAAAAAACAAAGCAATATTATCGGCTTCAAATCTAATAAAAGTATATATATATTAGTTTGAAACGTAATATTCGTAAAATAGAATTCCTAGAAAGTTTTTTCCAAAGTCTAAATCTATGAATCTTATCATATAAAAGATGTCTTAGAATGGCGTTCCATCTAACTGGAGCTAGAAGAAACATTGCTTTAGTAATAAGTTTTCTTCTTTCTATAGACTGAAAAACTAGAGTGAAAAAAATAACCAACGGCCCGCCTGATGGTAAGCAGTTACCGTAGCCTATGGACGCTTGCAACGCCAGGAGCATTACTCTCGAATTGCAAATTGCAACATGCACCAGGATTAGGAAATATTTTGTTTTAAAAACATGTTTAGTAAGACTTATCTTAAATCTTAATTCAAAATATCCAAGCACTGGAACACTAAACCACTGTATGCAAGTCTGTTACTTTCCCACTCCGCCACCACCGCTTTATTCATTTAGACTTATCTTTGTTTTATTTAAAGCCTATCCAAAGCCAAGTTAATTGTTTCAACTACTTATTGTAATTAAAATGTCTCAAAATAATACGTTTTAAGTCGATCTGTTGAATGATACTTTAGTCCGAGACAGATCTCTCTCAGAAATATACGTTTTTTTGTACTTAGAAAGACTTAGACTTTAGCTTTTAGACTATTTAAAGTGTAGATGACTATTTTAATTGTCATTAATGACATCATTGTAGAAGGACTATCTAAAATTTTTAATGGAAATATAAAAGAAGGTCTATACTAATATTTATTATAAATGTGAATAAAACTCTGTCCACACTAGAAAATAAGCTCTGTGTAATGGGGGACTTTACAAACATATGTACAATTAACGGACACAAATTACACCCAGACTCAGAACAACTCTTTGTGGGTCACACAAAGTTTTGTCTTGTGAGGGAATCGAACCCACAACCTCGCATAGTCCCACAAGGCGCATACTGCGGCCACTGGACCACCAAAGCAGTCATAAGTTTTCAGTGTGTTTGTATGGTTATTTGTTATCTTTTAACAACTAAATAGCTGAACGGATTTAATTTAAATTTAGCTAAGATATAGATAGTATCCTGAAGAAGTATATAGGATATTTTTGGGAAACAGCAAGTTAGCTTTTATTTGTATCTAATATAAGATAGATTTTTACGATTTCTGTCATGGCAGCCAATATTAAAAAAACACTTTTTTATGCTACTTAGGTGGCACTTTGACACTTGCGTGTTGCCTACCCAAAAATATACATCAGGGTTTTATTATAGAATTGAGTTATGGGTCGTTTCACCCGCTATTTGTTCGCCCGAACGGGCCAAACGACTTTTCATGTACAGACAGCATCAAAATCTGTCTGTACATGAAAAGTAATAAAACCTCCATCGGGCGAAACGCCCAATCAAATATTATAAATATTGTAATTTGGTCGTTTGGCTCGTTCGGGCGAACAAATGGCGGGCGAAACGACTTATAACTCATAGAATTTACGTGGGATAGGCAAATGTTTTGTTTAAAAATGCATCTATATGAGCTCTGGAAACCTGTGGGAACAGGTGTCCAGAGCACACAGGAACACAATTACACCGCTGTATGCAGTCATTTGTCTGTGGTCTTTAGGTCCATTGCCTTGGGGGTCCAGTGCCCGCAGTATGCGCCTGCTGTGCACGAGGTTGTGGGTACGATTGTCATCGAAGACATCGAAGTGTTGTTCTGAGTCTGGGTGTAATTTGTATCCGTATTGTATGTTTGTAAAGTCCCCCGCGACACAGAGTTGTCTTTTTAAAATAAAACGAAATAAAACATAAAATTTCTGTCTTTAGGTCCTTCCCCAGTCGGACTTGCTCACTAACATGGTGCCCTACCTCTCTAATACTATTTTATTGAAAGTTATATCTAACGTTTGCCAAATATATAAGGTTTCTTTGATTTATTGATGAACATTTCTTACAAGGTTTTACTGTACTCCAACCCAATTTGTCCTCAAGAATCAAAACTTGAAACGGTTGAACCACTAATCCAATAAGAACTCACAGAAAGTATTTACCGTTGAGAGAAATTTTCCAATTTCATGAAGCCTTTCGTCGGTTCCTTTCAACTATGAGGGTAGCGTGAAATTTTTGTAATTACGTCACGAGGCTGCAGGTGACAGAATACGATTTGAACCTCAACGAATTAATACTAGGTGTTTTGAATATCGGCATTTTTATTAGTGTTTCTGGTTTAAGATTTTTTTTTTCTTTATTACTTGGGTGGCAAACAAGCATACGGCTCGCCTGATGTGAAGCAGTTACCGTAGCCTATGGACGCTTGCAATACCAAAAGTATCACTTGCATGTTGTCAACCCATTTTCTTTACACCGGGGCTTTAAAATGAGAGTATCCCTGGGATAGGGATACGTTTCTTTCAAAACGCAACCCTAAATGAGCGCAGGAGATCTGTACTCACAAACAGGAACACCCCTGTGTGTAGTTGTGTTCCTGTTTGTGGTCTTCTGTAAGGTGGAGGTAAAAGAAAATTATGATGCAGTTTGTATACGTCAGTATCCATTTCATGTTCATTCTATGAGACTTACTTTAGTCTTCACCAAGTGCAGCATTAGCCACCGGAGTACTAATTAATAAAGGCAACCGGTATTCAAATACCGTTAGTGCCCCAAGTCACCAGTTCCAAGTACTCGTAGTGTTAATTCGAACAATTACAACAATTGTCATATATACATTCTTATAATACTATAGCATGGGTTTCGTCATGAAAGGAATTCTTGAAGAAACCCATGCTATAGTCTCTCGGGAAAACTTCGGCAGGTAGCTCATACTGTTTCAAGAATAGACTCGACAAAGTCTCCAAATCCGTAGATATACACGAATCAACTTATAAAAAAGCTGTGATGCAGTTTGTATACGCCAGTATCCATTGCATGTTCATTCTATGAGACTTGCTTTAGTCTTCACCAAGTGCAGCATTAGCCACCGGAGTACTAATTAATAAAGGCAACCGGTATTCAAATACCGTTAGTGCCCCAAGTCACCAGTTCCAAGTACTCGTAGTGTTAATTCGAACAATTACAACAATT
Source organism: Trisateles emortualis (assembly GCA_947095525.1). Lineage (NCBI taxonomy): Eukaryota > Metazoa > Arthropoda > Insecta > Lepidoptera > Erebidae > Trisateles > Trisateles emortualis. Next base: position 11,953,276 of record OX352753.1, read on the forward strand.
GTCCTATACGACACATTAAACACTGGCAAGTTCACGGCTGTGGGCTGCCTCGTGGTACTTTTACAAATATTGTCATAACTCCAGTGGGATTTGTTTAATTTGACGCGCTCGACTCTCTGTCTACTGTGATTCAAGATTATGAGGTAGATATGACAAGTAATTATGTTTTTGCCTATTTTTGAGCCTCGATTTAAAAAGAGGAATGTCATAAGGTTACCGCGTTAATTTATATAATAATAAGTCTGTCACTGGCGTCATATCTACTAGATGATTGAGAGGATTTTAATGTGGTTTTATTTTTAAAGCTGACATAATCGAGGTGGTATTTAGCTGTAATTTTTGAAGATCTGTACAAGAGTTTGAAGATTATCAATGATGATAAACGGATTTGTTAACTTTTTCTTTTTATATGCTTTTTGCCAGGGTTTTTTATTTATTTGTTTAGTTTTTTTATATTAGGTACTTGACGAACAAGTATACGGACCGCCTGAGAGTAAATAATTTCCGAGGCATTAAAGTTTTGAATACCAAGAATTTTATTCGCGCGATGGCATAGGATTTTTTTATATTTTCCCGTAAATGAAGTACTGGAGACCTGTACCCACGCACAGATTTTTAATGGCAAATACAAGCACACACGTGTTAATTTCGTAAATGGCTAAGATAACTACTTAAACCACTGAACCGATTCTGCAGTCATAATTTAATATCTGTCTCAAATTAATCCTAAAATCCTTTCTCCACCAACTCAACAAACAATCTAACCCAAAATCTTGGACAGAATTCAACTAATCTATTTCACTTTATACAAAAAAGTACCTTTGCATTTAGGTCACAAAATAAACTAGTTTGGAACCCAATCCCGAACACTGTTATCAAAGTTTCGTATCTGTTTATCGTTTTAATCTTTGGCAACGCTGCAACCGTAGATAAGCTAGCCAAATAGAGAGGTAATCTGGTGTCTCTGTATGTCTGTTTATTATGGCTCGGGTAACAACCTATTTTATTTGGCCGGGTTGGAATCTTGCAGTCAGCATTGTTGCGACTTTTTCAGTCCAAATTGGTTTTGGAATTGTGTCATACTTATTCAACGCTAGAATAATTTTTATTTTTTATATTTGGTGTTTGGTGAAGTTAATTTTGCTTTTAAGGATTTTTTAAAGTGTGGGGTTGTCGTTGCAGTGTGACGGTACTAAGAGTTATAGATTCGTGCAGGTTAATAAAAATGCTTATTGTAGATATGATAAGTAAAAACACAAGAACTTCTTTGTCCATTTATAATATTATTTTTTGTGTTTTTTTATTAACATAACACAATATTTATATTATGAGTATTTTTTTTTCAAGACTGCTTTGTAACAGGGCAATTCTCATTTGTGTCAAATCAGGTTTATTATTACATCTCACGGATTTTTTAATAACGAAGCGCTTTCTATAATAACCAACATCTAAACTTTAGGTAAATATGCACTTGAATCGATCTCTAGTTATAAGTCAGCAATGTACAGGCTATCCAAAAAGATAATTTCAAATTATCTACAACCAGTATACTGATAAAGATCGAGCCTTGAAAAGAACAGAAGGTTTTTAAAGGGTCGGCAACGCGTGAGTGACACCTGACACCCTGGTGTTGCAAACGTCCATAGGCTACGGTAACTGCTAACCATCAGGCGGGCCGTATGCTTGTTTTCCACCTTGGTAGTATAAAAAAAAAAAAAAAATGTTTTCTCCGAAAATAGACATATGGCGCACTTACGGTAGCATACTTACTCATATGTTAGAAGCGAAACATTGCATACTGGCTGGCTTATCTGAAGATCGCCACTGCAGCAAAATACTTTATCCAGTAACGATGTTTTATTAAGTAAAGTAAAGTACATTAAATGAAGACTATTTAAAGATAAAGGCAAAACAAAAAGCACCTTGGAAGTTCTCATTGTTTATTTTGTTGATAAATCTTCGATGCAATGTTTATTAAGTATCATGTTTATAAATAACTTTTATACTCTACTAGTGGCTCGTCCCAGCTTCACACAGGTAAGTATTTGTTTAGTTTTCGTAGGGGTCCCTTAATTTTTTAAATTAAAATATAGTCCACGTTACTCGCTGATAACGTAGCATTCTAATGGTGAAAGAATTTTCAAATCGGTTTAGTACAGTGTTATTTTTTTTTTTCAGTGGGTTTTGTTAGTTATTTTTGTTTTGATTTTCTCAAAAAGCGTTGAATCAATATCGATAAAATTAATATGGGACCACTTCTGAAATATGACCTACTAAATAAAAAAGAATTATCAAAATCAATTCATAATATTTGGTGGAATGATCGCGTAAAAAATATACATACAAAAAACATACAATTGAATTGAGAACCTCCTCCATATCTTGAAGTTGGTTACGTAGGCGTAGGCCCCTTTTAGAGAGAATGGCGTGATGCTGTGTTATATTATGGTGATTATCAAAAAATATAGTTATATAACTCGATAAGACATTCCTTAACATATTTGTTTATCACTTATTTTAAGTAAATTTCCCGGAACAAATACACAAACAAGATTCTGATTTCCGTATAATAAGCTGCATGGCACTACTACTAATAATTAAGAAAGTGTGTATCAAAGTACACAAAGAAACACAAATATTCTGTGTTTGTGTACTGTCGCGTGAGGCTAGTGTTTGTATGTAGCCGTTTCTTTGTATCGACATCAAACATTTGACTTCTTGTACAAAGCTTTGGCTGTACAGGCGGGTGTTTTACTAACGAGTATATTTTGTTGGGGTGATAATAGCAAACGAGACGTGAAAACTCACGGTACGGCTTATTTTATACGGCTTAAAAAGAAAACTCCTACACTAATCCCTTGTCGCGGAGTACTTCAAAAACATATTATTAACGGACTCATGGTATACCCAGACTCGAGACTACCATTTATGGATCACACAAATTTATGTCCCGTGTGGAGATCGAACCTACAACACGCCGTGCAGTGGTACTCACACTTTAACCACTGAACCAACCCTGAAGTCAATTAATCCTCAATTTGTCGTTATAAACATTTATCTTTTCTCTTTTAATTATTTAATTAAAAGAGAAAAGATATGTATACTTAATTTTTGGAACGAAGTTCCTTATCGCGCGTTATGAAAGAGGGCTAGACGGAAAAAAATCTTACGAAAAGTTGTCACGATACTTTTTGCTATAGTAAGCTATTGTAAGCTGTGCGGCGTGCGCTTGTTTCTCTGTCTCTCTCTCTCTCATAGAAAGCAAGCCAGATAACATTATAATAATATATTTATATTAAAATATTAATATTATTAATTAAATAATAATTAAATAATAATTTAATGATTTATTTAACATAATAAAAAATAAAATAAAAATATGTGTGTTATGTGGAACTTCATTCCACCCGGGTGTCCCTTGACACCTCTCAAGTTTTTTTTATACTACTTGGGTGGCAAACAAGCAAACGGCCCGCCTGATGTTAAGCAGTTACCGTGGACCTATGGACGCTTGCAATACCAGAGCTATTCAATTATTATTTCTTTTATGTTTAAAAAATATATTTTATACAAATAAAAAGCAACCATAGAGACCAAGATACAATTCAGTTTTTACACCATAAAATTTTACATTCCTGCGATTCATCATCATCATCATCTCAGCCATAAGACGTCCACAACATTACAACTGATAAAATTATTACAACATATTTTTTAAACAGCCGCTTTTCAAATGGCCTCCAGCAATGGTTTTATTGTTATCCAAATTTAGACGTTTATTTTTTAAAAATCTTGCATTATAATTATTTTTTAGCTGATTATTTCTTAAGGCGTTACCTAAATGAGATTTGCCGCCATTACGATCAAATAATCAAGTATCAAATTGATTGCTTGTTTTTTTAATCAAAGCAACATCGAAATTAATTAGTCTATTTATATGCGACTAATTGTCGACCTTGTTATTTTATAATAAATTGTTTTGTGACGAATCAGAGCAAAATATAAATTAGTTTTGTTGTTTATGTGCTAAACAAATTATTATAAAAACAGCCAAGTTCTCGCTTATTTCATTTAATAGTAATAATAATGTCCTTTTAAGATGGCAGATGGCCAATGGCTTTAAGTTTTTTCCATAATCCGATGGGACAGCAATCTGACATAATTAATAAGAGATCAGGCGTAGAACCAATGGCTTTAAGTTCTTTCCAGGAATTGAGGTAAAAACTTTTTATTTAAACTACTAATAAGACCAACAAGCAAAACAGGTCTAACCCCAGAATAAAAGTAGGCATCCTTACAGGACACTGCCCACTCAACAGACACTTTAACAAACTAGGCCTAACCAACAGCCCACTCTGCAGGGGCTTCATGGAGACCAAGGAGACACGCTTACGTCCTTTTGAAATGTAGGAGCGTAGAAGACCATAGGGTATAGACTTGGACAGAAAAACGGGCTCTCTACGGCCCTGCCTGCGGCAACATTGGCCACCTGCTCGCTCTCTGGAAAAAAATAGGGTAGATGGAATAATAATAAACTGGCCCACCAGAGCGGCCAAGTGCGAAAAATGCCCCATGTAACTAACTAAGATGAACAAGCATACGGTATTTCCTGGTCGTAAGCAATTACTGTAGCCTATAGACGCTTGAACCACGATGTTGAAATCCTATTAACTCCTTTCTTGAAAATCCCCATGGTTTTAACTCTCAAAAAAACCTCGAATGGGAACTCCATCCACAATTTTATTGATGAACTTGGCCTGTCAGTGCTGTGTGTGAATAAATAAATAACTATATATTAACATTTAAACTAGCAGTTTTAGAGTATTGGTAACATATAGATGCGTATATTTGATACAAAGTCGTTATTTTGAAGGCGCTTGCTTAATGGTGTTGATTTATATTTGTTATAATCATATAATAATGTGTTGTAATTAATTATAGGCAGTTTTGAATTCGGATGGAATTGGAAATATCTGCGTTTTAGATAGTGTACTTGGCTTGTCTTTTTAAAAGTTTCTTAATTAATTAAGTAGTATGAAACGGCCCGATAGAAATTGACCTTTGTTCTTTTGATAAAAAAGTTATAAGTATATTTGAAGGTAAATTCTATTTATCTATACTAATATTATATAGCTGAAGAGTTTGTTTGTATATTTGGTTGAACGCGCTAATCTCAGAAAGTACTGGTTCGATTAGAATTTTTTTTTTGTTGAATAGTGCATTTATCCAGGAAGCCTAAAGGCTATATTACATCACACTGTGATCAATAGGAGCGGAGCAGCAGTGAGGTATGTCGCAAAATCAAGGAAAATATTCTAAATTACCACGCGGACGAAGTCGCGGGCGACAAGTAGTTTAATATGTACAAGTAATTTACAACTAAAACTATGTTTACACAAATTACAAATAAATTCTAATAACAAAAACAACACAAAAAAGGGTGGAGGAGTGCACTTAGTAGGCGTCGTAAAATTCCTCCGCATCGACATCTACTGAAAACGTGCCCAGGAGACTGGCAGCATTGCCACGCTGAATGGCAATGCTTATTCTTTGAGCCAATAGAATATTTATATTATTCTATGCCCACGTTACAAGCTGCGTGGATAAACGCAAGCGAAGCCGGTTGTTCTGAGTCTGGGTGTAATATGTGTCCGTTAATTGTATGTTTATAAAGTCCCCCGCAACTTGCAGCTTGTTCTCTAGTGCGGGAGTTGTCTTAATTAAAAAAAAACGATTAATGAAAGATAATTAACCCCTGTTATTGTGAGTAAAAACATTGCTTTGTATTGTAAAATTTTAAAGGTCGGTAATACGCGAGTAAAGTTATCGACATAGCTCAAAGAATAAGCCAGCTGAAGTGGCAATGGGGGGGTCATATTTGCCGAAGAACTGACAACCGTTGGAGCAGACGTGTTCTTGAGTGGAGACCGCGGCTCGGAAAACGTAATGTAGGACGCCCTCAGGCGAGGTGGAGCGACCATCTTCGCAAAGCGGCTGGGAGTAGCTGGATGCGGGAAGCCGAGGAAGGCCTATGTCCAGCAGTGGACTGCGATAGGCTGATGATGATGATACGCGAGTTGCTAGTGTCCCATCAGGTGGGCCGTATGCTTGTTTGCGTTCTTAGAAACTTGTTTTTTTAAAGACAACTCCCGCACTAAAGAACAAGCTCTGTGTCGCGGGGGACTTTACAAACATACAATTAACGGACACAAATTACACCCAGTCTCAGAACAACTCTTTGTGGGTCACAAAATTTTGTCCTGTGTGGGAATCGAACCCTCGTGCACAGCAGGCGCATAATGCAGCCACTGGACCACCAAGGCAGTCAAATGTAAAAAAAACCGCAGCGTTTCACCCGCTCGTCTGCATCCCAAGTTCGTTAGCCCACAGTCAAAAGTTGCAGCATGTAAGTTCGTGTGTACTTTAGAAGTTTGTAACATATAGCTGTGATGCATACATGTAGTGGCATTTCCGTTAGAGGAAGTCACCAGGTGTCACCAAATTAAATGAAACAAAGAAATTCTATTTTACTTTTTATTTTATTTTAGAACATCTATACTAGTATTATAAAGCTGAAGAGTTTGTTTGTTTGTTTGGTTGAACGCGCTAATCTCAGAAAGTACTGGTTCGATTAGAAAAAATCTGCATTTATTCAGGCTTCAAGGCTATAGGCTTCAAGGATATATATATAACATCACGCTATGATCAATAGAAACGGAGCAGTAGTTAGATATGTTGCAAAATCGGAAAAAAATCCAAATTACCACGTGGAACATGTCGCGGGCGACCCCGAGTAATACATATCTGTAGTTAGCTTTTCACTATTTTAGTATAGTTTTAGCAGTGGTTGGTATCAGACAAATGATATTTTAAACTTGTGTGTGCCTACACATTTCTGCACTATAATAGCTCTGACGAAATTAGCCACGATTTTAGCTGCCACATTTTTTTTCCATAAAAAGTGTTATTAACTTTTCGTCCGACCTAGGAATCGAATCTTCACGACCGGCCACAACCATCAACTTAAATTCATACCTTAAAACCAACAAGGCAGTCTATTTATCAGTATAATACTTCAAGAAACTACTCCCTAAAGTATTACCAAACAGTTAAAGTCTCGAGGTCTACTCGACCCGAAGTTTATCCTTCCCAATAGGCCTGGGCTGTGGGCACGTTGTGAGTCTGATCACGTGTACCCTATCAGAATTACTTAGGAGATGTAACTACGCCACATGATACAAATATTTTCTTAGGACTTGTACGGTGGGCCACAAGATAGCTGTACAGGGCCACTATATATATTGGTTTTTTAGGAAAACCAATTATCAATTTGTATGAAATATATTTTTTGGAGAGATATGCTAGACGGCAAAAATTCTTCCGAAAAGTTGTCACGACACATTTTGCTATTGTAAGCTGTGCGGCGTGCGCATGTTTCTCTGTCTCTCTCTCTCTCTCTCTCTCTGTCTCTCTTATAGAAAGCAAGCCAGATAACATTATAATAATATATTAATATTATTAATTAAATAATAATTAAATTATAATTTAATTATTTATTTAACGTAATAAAAAATAAAATTAAAAATATGTGTGTTATGTGGAACTTCGTTCCATCCGGGTGTCCCTTGACACCTCTCAAGTTTTTTGTCTGTAGGTTTAGTCTAATTGTACACTGTTACCAAATTCCACAGAAATATATACAATGGTTTTCTTAAAAAACTAATCTTCATATAGCGGCACTGTGCCTATAGACAAGTGACGTGAGTTTACGTTATTATGTCGCAAATTTACGTCAAATATAGGATTTGATGTAAATTTGCGACATAATAACGTAAACTTACGTCACTTGTCTATAGGCACATTTGCTTTTTTGACTTCAATTCGACTACCGTTAATGCCACTTGTCTAGAGGGGCTGTATAGCCATCTCCATTGACGTGTATTAGTATTATATTAGTGTCTAGTATTATATTTCAGCTAAAACATATGGCTTGCACCTATCTTTATATAGGGTGCTGTATCAACTTTTTTTTTTTTTTTTTATACTACTTGGGTGGCAAACAAGCATATGGCCCGCCTGATGTTAAGCAGTATCCGTAGCCTATAGACGCTTGCATTACCAGAGGTATCACTTGCGTGTTGCCAACCCATTTTTTTACACCGGGGCTTTAAGATGGAAGTAACCCTGGGATAGGAATACGTTTGTTTCAAAACGCATTCCTAAATGAGCGCTGGAGACCTGTACTCACACACAGGAACACAACTACACCGCTGTGTGTAGTCATTTGGCTGTGGTCTTCTGTAAGGTGGAGGTCCTTCCCCAGTCGGGCTTGCTCGCCAGTATGGTGCCCTACCTCTCTTATTAACTACCTAACTTCTGCTATTTTTTAACTAATTAGCAATAAGCAAGTAGCTGTGTCAATAAAATAAGTAGGTAGGTACTTAATATTCGAAGCTTCTGAATAAGAAGCTTGGAATATATAATATAATATAACAGTCGGATATGTCAAGAATAGCCTTTGTCTGTTTTAGGCTGAGATAGCAATCTGTTACAAATTAATACTAATATTATAAAGCTGAAGAGTTTGTTTGGTTGAACGCGCTAATCTCAGAAAGAACTGGTTCGATTATAAAAAAAATGTTGGTTCTTTTTTGTTGAATAATGCATTTATCCAGGAAGACTATATGCTATATAACATCACGCTATGATCAATAAGAGCGGAGCAGTAGTGAGATATGTTGCAAAATCGGGGAAAATATTCCAAATTACCAAGTTTAGAGCCAAGTCGCGGGCAATATTTTCGGCAATGATTTCTGCGATTAGCGCGTTCAACCAAACAAACAAATAGACTATTCAGCTTTATAATATTAGTATAGAAGTATAGATTTACAAACTTACAATTTCACGAGAAATGTAAGTTTTGCCGGGTTCAAAAATAGCCTATGTTATATTCCAGTTCTATGTGCCTATTACGTGTGATTGAGTATCAAACATTCATCTACCCATCCGTCCATTAAAGATTTTATATTTATAACTAGCTGACCCAGCAAACGTTGTTTTGCTACTAAAATAGTAATATCGCTATTAAAAATTGGGGTTGATCGTAGAGGGGTAAAAATTAAGGGTTTTATGTATTTTTTAATGCTGAATCACAAAAAAATAAAAACAATGAAACAAATGAAATAAAAAAATTAGGGGTGGACGGTGGACCACCCTTAACATTTAGGGAGATGAAAAATAGATGTTGTCTGATTCTCAGACCTACCCAATATGCACACAAAATTTCACGAAAATCGGTCGAGCCGTTTCGGATGAGTTCAAAGTCGAACACTATGACCCGAGAAGATGCCACATTTTGCATTAGTACGATCACCTGGAATCAAACTAAAACGTGTACCTACAAGTCAGTTACTTGCCCACTCGATCAGCTTTCGAGATATTAACATGGATTTAAATTGGATCAAGAAATATGAAACTATTTAATATGGAATCTAATACGTATCTAAATAATTTCCTAATTCCAGTTACATAGGAAATAACTATTTAACATTTGCCAATCATGTACGACCAAATTTGTATTGGAATTTGTCTAATTTACACTGTACGATCAGTCCCAACGATTTTATATCAGTGCTAAGGTTTGATACAATGCATGTTTTGGTTAGCTAATAGACTGCCTTTGTGGTCCAGTGGCCGCAGTACGCGCCTGCTGTGCACGAGGTTGTGTGCTCTATTCCCACAAAGGACAAAACTTTGTGTGATCCACAAAGAGTTGTTCTGAGTCGGGGTGTAATTTCTGTCCGTTAATTGTATGTTTGTAAAGTTCCCCGCTTGTTATCTAGTGCGGGAGTTCTTCAAAAAAAATATAATATATAAAACTGTTTTTAGTTTGTTTGGTGGAGTTTGCAGCATAGTAAGAGAGAGAGAGAGGGAGTAAATCCAACTGGGGAAGGACCTCCACCTTACCTTACCTTACACACAGTGGTGTATGTGTTCCTGTGTGTGAGTACAGGTCTACAGCGCTCATTTTGGGATGAGTTTTGAAAGAAACGTTTGCCTATCCCAGGGATACTCCATCTTAAAGCCCTAATGTGAAAATATGGATCTGAAACACACAAGTGATACCTCTGCTACTGCAAGCGACAATAGGCTACGGGTGGGTCGTATGTTAGTTTGCCGAAAAGTAAGAATGTCATCGCTTTCTATATAATGTGTGCAGTAAACCTGGTCCGTATAAAACCAACGGTCCTGAGCCTAATCTTCCACCGTTCAATTAAAAAAATCTATAGATGTACCTATCTGAGCACAAAGGAGTTTTGTTGTTTAATCCGAGCAAAGTCGAGGCAGGCCACTAGTCTTGCCATATAAATAGAACTGCGGAAGCTTCACTAAGCGATAGTTAACACGATAAGCCTAATCAACCATCCGATAACGATTATTAGTGTGTTAATCGATATAATTGGTTGCTACTCGATGTAGGCCGTCGTAATTAACCAAATCGATTTGATGCTAAACTTAATAATTATTCGGAAATCGATCTTTAGAATCGGAAATCGGAATAATCGATTAGTAATCGGCTCTTTATTTGGGAATCGATTAAAATTGTTTAGATTTGAATTTAAAATGTAGCGGAGTTTTGGAATGTGTTATGTGGATATCCGGTGGGTTTGTGTGAATGGGTATTGAGGTTTATTTATGGTATCGGTCATGTTGAATTTTTTTATGGACTTGTCAGCGGCCCACCTGATGGGTTTTCGTGATTCTGGAGACACAGCCAAGCCGCCGTCTCCCGTAATAGAGAGTTGCGAACGTGAAAGGGAATGAAATTAATAATTTGTGTTTGCGCACATACATGCACTTTATTATCTCGTGTAGCTTTCTAAAGGCTATGGTAAATGCTTACTTTCAGACAAGCCATATGCAGTTCTGTTTGCCTTCTTAGTAATACAAAAAAAACTCGTCTTCGGGGACTGCTGATAGAAGTGAAAATTAAGTAACTTGTGAATTGTATCGTCAAGCTATTAGATAATTATTATTTTTGAATATGGATAGATGTTTGCTTCTTAATTACGTCGAAATGGCTGAACTGATTTGGATGATATTTGGCAAAGATATAGATAACATTTTAGCTAAAAACGTGGGCGAAGCCGCGGGCGGAAGCTAGTAAAAATATAACCTAATATATTCATATTAGTAGACGTCCGTCGTTTTAATGGAGTGTTCTTTTCGCATAAAAGACGACATTGTTATAATAATGTTTCGTGGGAACAGGGTCTTTGTGTGACGTCATCAGATTTTAGTGACGGAGCGGTAAATTTTAATGAACAGGGTGGTGATTCACTATGATATTGAAAAACATGCGGAGCAGTCTTTGGGGACTGCCAATAGAAGTAAAAACTAAGTAACTTGTGAATTGTATCGTCGAGCTATTAGATTATTATTTTTTAATATAATTAAACAAAAAATTACTCACCTACTTACTCACTTAAGAAAGAGGAGGTCTCCCTGTACATTTGCGCCAGAGAACTCTGTTCTGGGTTGTCTGGATTGTAAGGCTATCCTGATCCATCTTTTTTTAAATATTGTTCCGCCAAATGGAGTCCGTGCGTCATGCTCGTGAACGGGTGCTACTTGGGGTGGCTAGTCAATCTTGGCATGATTTATTTTTAAATAATAAATATATAGTTTTTAGATTTTTACTAAGATCGCAATGTGATCTCGACACGTTTCTATCTTATACATACAAAAGAAAAGGATCCCTCATTGCCATACAGTGGACAGCTAAATTCATTTTTTTCCCTATTAAAAATATTTTGACTAAAATTTAATTTTGTATGGTATATTGGGTTCCGTCCCTTTTTGTTAAAACTAATATTGTTACTCATACCTAATTGTAAATGTTATACTCTGGCAATTAAAAAGAGTGGCCCGAGTTTCTTGCCAATTCTTCTCGAGGCCCAACCCTAGTCAGCGAGTTGGCCGTAGGAAAGAAAGTATGCTGGCATTTGTTTCTATGACGTTCATAAGTATCTATAAATAAATGAGTTTGACTTAAGTGGCGGGTGGTCTGCCTCTACCACTGGGCTGGTTTGTTATGCCAAGTACTTTCTTGACAACGTAGTCATCTGCCCGTCTTTGGATATGGCCATACCAACGCAAGCGGCTTCCTCGTACTTTCTGTATGATAGGGGCTAATCTGAAGGACCCTCTGATATCGGACCAAGAAAATCTTTGACTGCCTCGGTGGTCCAGTGGTCGCGCGTGGGTTCGATTCCCACACAGGACAAAACTTTGTGTGACCCACAAAGAATTTTACTGAGTCTGGGTGTAATTTGTGTCCGTTAATTGTATGTTTATAAAGTCCCCGCGACACAGAGCTTGTTCTCTAGTGCGGGAGTTGTCTTTTTTAAAAGAGAAAAGTGAAAAAAAAAACTCTATTGCGGGATATTAAAAAAATAACTATTTGAAGTCGTTAAATAAGTAAATGCCATCAGTAGTTAGTACCATCATTTAGTACGTATTTTAGCTATTTACTCGGAAACTACTTGACCGTAACTCCTACGCAAGTTTTGAATCTAATAGAGTCATTGAGGTACTGCATGTTCATCTGGGAGTGGTAGTGTAGTGAAGAATGTCATCATTGATTGTTTGATCGATGGAAAGCAGTTATCAAATATGTAGGTATGCATCGAAAGAGCAGTGGTAGAGTGAATGTATGGGTACTGGGTTTGATTACCGTATTTAGTAAACTAAACTTTTTAAAAGACAATTCCCGCACTAGAGAACAAACTCTTTGTGGGTCACAAAAAGTTTTGTCCTGTGTGGGAATCGAACCCACAACCTCGTGCACAGCAGGCGCATACTGCGGTCACTGGACCACCAAGGCAGTCACTCCGGGCATCTATCGTGAATTTCTTGACAGAAAAACAGCATCCGCGTGATCAGCAGCCAACGTCGACCACTGAGCGAACGAAGCAGTTATTTAAAATACATACATACATATCATCACGCCCGTCTTCCAGTGGGGTAGGCAGAGACTATGGTACGCCAATTACTTCGATCCAAACATACTTCCTTCGCCTCCTCTACATTCATCAACCTCTTCATGCATGAACGTCGATTCTGGGTACTTTTAATTTGGCACTTTTTTAGCAAATTCCCTACTTGGTCGCTGTATGTTCTCCTAGGGCGGCCCCTACCGACATCTCCATTCATTCTTGCACGATATACCTCTTTTGTTATTCTTCTTTCATCCATCCTTTCTAAATCACCAAACCATCTTAACATCCCCTTTTTAACTTTTGTCACTACATCTTAGTTTAATCCACATCGTTCTCTTATGTCACAGTTTTACTCTGTCTAGCATTCTGACTCCACACGTATAAAATAGCACAGTAATAAAACATTCATTGAACTATTTACTCAAGTATGGAGGCACCTGAGCTCGCCCACATGAGGTTTATTTGTGCAACTGCATTACTCCTCAATGTCCAATGTGTTGGAAACTATACTAATGAGTCTGCTGGTGCCATTCGTGCGGGAAATGTTGAGAGGCTTGTAGCTATGTTAGGCAAACCTTTTAAAATTACCAATGGTGGCCGATGGGCCAAGTTTACAACAGAACCTTTTTAAAAACAGACTGTGGTCTAGTGGTTAGTGGTTAGTGTTCGAGCCATGACTTGACAGTATTATAAATTTGCATTATAAATAAACAAGGGGTCGTTCACGTGGTAATTTGGAATATTTTCCCCGATTTTGCAACATATCTCACTACTGTTCCGCTCCTATTGATCATAGCGTGATGTTATATACCCTATAGCCTTCCTGGATAAATGCACTATTTAACAAAAAAAGATTTTTTACAATCGAACCAGTACTTTCTGAGATAAGCGCGTTCAACCAAACAAACAAACTCTTCAGCTTTATAATATTAGTATAGAATCCTGAAAAGTATTATAAATTTCAGTTTAGTTAGTGACACTGGCTGCTAGGCTAGGGGTCGCGGATTCCATTCCCACACGGGACAAAACTGAGTCTGGTCTGTCTCTCTAACACATTAAAATTTAATTTTAACTTAAATATGCTAGATTATGTGAAGCAAAGTAGCCCGTTACCTATAGACAATCCTATTAGATATCGATATATTATCAGTATTTCACCCAATTGTGTTTGTATGAAGTTTTTGGTTGCATCACTTTCTGCGCTCACAAATTGTAACACTAATCAAACTGTAACCACATAATATCTGGTAATTGAAAAGAGTGGTCTGAATTTCTTGCCGGTTCTTTACTTAGGCTCTGCCCCTCTAGACAAGTGGCATAAGCGATAGTCGAATCGAAAAGTCAAAAAAAACAAATGAATGGGATTTGACGTAGGTAAGTTTACGACATTATATCGTAAATTAACGTCAAATCCCATACATTTGACTACCGTTTATGCCACTTGTCTAGAGGCTCTGTTCAGTTAGCGAATCGGTAGCAGGCAAATCAGCTGTCTCATTAGGCATTTTTCATTGACCTGCATAATTTTGAATTTGAATTTCTGGGTGTCATTTGTGTTCGTGAAATGTTTCCAGCGCTCAATTAGGGATGCTTTTTGACAGAAACGTTCTGTGTTGACTTTGACTTTAAGAACCTCCTCCTTTTCTGAAGTCGGTTAAAAATAAAACGACAAAATACGTTTAGGTATCCGTTACGACGGACGGCGTCTTCATGTCGTGTTTATGTGATTTAGACCTTTATTATCTTATGTAATAAGGATTTAAATAGTATAAAATATAAACAAACATAAATACAAAGATAAGAAACGCACTGACAAGAAAATAACACGTCGGCATCCATACAGACCCAGACATAACTGCATCTTCACACTCATGCCTTTAGTAAACAATAACGTAATAACCAACTTTATATCAAACAAAAACCTACCTTAGCACTATGAAAATAAGAGCCACAACATATGCATTAAGTAAGTTTGTCCAATAACGCATATTTGGAATGTTTAGAATGAGCTGCATCTAATAAAATTGAGCCATATTTTGTTTGTATTAGAGTTTAATTTAGCTTGTATACTTTTTAAGGTTTTAAACAAAGGTAAATGCTTGCTTATCGACCGTAAGAGTGACGAGGTGTATGTTAAATGAATTTGCATTGCGATTGGCACGAATAGATGTTTAGAAAGAAAGGTGGGGTACCATCATCATCTTAAATTAAACTCGAAATTCATTTAGGTTACAAAGTAACACTTATGAAGGTCATAAATCCTACCAATATTGTAAACGCGAAGGTTCGTAAGAATGTATGTTTGTTACTCTTTAACGCAAAAACTACAGAACGGATCTGGGTTAAATATGGCATAGAGATAGATTATAGTCTGGAATAACACATAGACTTTTTATCATGGGAAAAAACTCTGTTCCCGAGGGATTGTACGCGCGGGCGAAGCCAGAAGAAACATGATGTCAGCAAAATTTACTTACGGCTAGTTCGCTGACGATGTTCCATGAGATGCTAGTTCCTCTCGAGCCATGAGAGGAAGTAGCAATAATCTTAGGCCACTTTTTTATCGCCAATATCTATTTTAAAGATAAAAAAACTAATCGTACTTAGTACTGGTCTAGCAGAAGTTGTCCACTGCTGGACATAGACCTACCCCTTAATTTCCACGGTATCGGACTAGTATTATAATTATTATCTGTGGTATCGGTATTGATTTGACCTTATCCATCTGTTGCCCGTAACCTTTACGAGTTCGTCAGCCCACCTTGTTGAAGACCTGCCCACGCTACGTTTTCCAGGTGAAGCAACTTCACACCACCAAAAACCATAGCCAAAATATAACCACCCACGGTGATAGTTGTGTGTTCCTCTACTGTACATATTATATGTATCTACAGGTCGCCAGTGCACATCAGCCCCTCTAGACAATTGGCAAAAACGGTAGTCGAATCGAAAAGTCAAAAAAACAAATAGGATTTGACATAAGTCTACGATATAATGTCGTAAACTAACGTCAAATCCCATACATTTTCTTTTTTGAGTTTTCGATTCGACTACCGTTTATGCCACTTGTCTAGAGGAAAACTATTTTCTAACCTGTACTATTAGGTATTCTGTGCCTATACTAGTGATTTTTTTACAGCAAAAATAATTCTTTCTCACCTAGATGGACAGGTGCCCGAGGTGGAGTACGTACCTCAAAAATCCTGTATTAGGGCTTTTTTTCCATTTTATATTGTATTGTTTTAGAAATAATTTTATAATCAGTTAATATTACCAATAAATTCAATGAATTAACGATATTTTTAAGTGAAACTTTCTTTTAGCACGGTACGCATATTTTTAGATGAGATAAAATCTCTGGATTCGCGACACCGTTACGAGACGCAGCTTGTCATATCTTTATGACAAATCTTTTTCGACTGCCACGTTATTAAAGCAAAGAGGCGATGTAGGTACATATAGCAGACCGCAAATGCGTCTAGATAAGTAAAATAAAAAATACTGTTGTGCCTAGTGTTTTCACGTCTATCGCACACTCACACTCCCGGAGTGCAATTTTTTTTCTATAAGACATGACATTTGTATGTTTTTTTTAATAAAATACAACAAGACTTCTATATTATCATCGTAAATATTGTGTAAAAACATATTTAATTTTTATTGTGATAAACAAAACAAATTTTGCTACAAAATCTTTTACTCGTAAGTTAGGCTACTTTGCTGTTATCGGCACTTCGCCATACTTTCAGCCACATAAAATATATTATTTTTGAACATTCAAATTTCTATTTAATATATTTCTATAAAGACACAAGTCTAATATTATAATCAAATAAAATACAACCTTGTTCAATCAAATTAAAGTGGAGTTTCCCTTGTACTATTTTTAAACAATAAACAGCTCACTGAAATACAAATGTAAAGGCTTAATGTGTTCAAAGCCTTTGAACGGTGTTTTAATTAAAATGGTAGCTTTTGTAGTAGGTATATTTCTTTGTTAGGCTAGCCCTGTACCCCTGTACCATAGTATAAAGAATAGGTAGTAGCGAATCTCCTTTATAGTTTTGCAAAAGTCGATAAATAAATACCTAGAGCGCATTTTACTCCAAAAGCCCCCTCGTAACGTATGTACAAGGCTGTCACAGGTCACAGCGCATTTATATTCAACTGTTTACTACATTTACAGTTTTCCAACACTATTATAGGTATCTACTAATATTATCATTATCTTTATATATATATATTTCTTGTGTGCGTGTGTATGTCACTGAACTCCTCCTAGACGGCTGGACCGATTTTAATGAAATTTTGTGTGTGTGTTCGGGTTGGGCCCTGGATGGTTTAGATTCAATTGGACCCGGTAGGTGGCGCTGCTGTCGGTATTTCAGCTTTTTCAGGCATGATGACGTCTGTCAGGTCCACTAGTAGGTATTACTATAAAATTATATCGAAAAAATATGTACAATTTGCGATAAACCAATGAGATGCCGACAGTGTGCACGCCACGGAACGCCAGGATCTTCAATGTTGCCAGCCCGTATTTTTTCGTCCATTAAATCGGCACTGAGTGGTAGGTTTTTTTTTTTCAACCTTCTTAGGTAGAAAACTAGCTTACGAGCCCAACTAATGGTAAGTAGTACCATCATTTGTGTTAGGCAACACACAGTGATTTTAACACACGGGTTTTGTGATCCTGTACGCACACTCAGAAACATATTAACTACACCTCTGTGTGTAGTTATTTGGCTGTGGCCTTCTGTAAGATCCTTCCCCAGTCTGGTTTGCTTAATTTGATATTTTGGCTCAGTTTCTTTACTATTTACTTATTTATACTATGCCTGAGCTCCCTGCGTCCCCTGCTCTGTAGGTGTAACAATCAGGCAAAGCAAACATGTTACGAAGTTTGTACAAAATTAAAATGTATGTAGGAGCTTTTTTTTTGCTTGTTTGTTCATTGTAAAGGTGTAGACTTTTCTCAACCCATAAACGTCCCACTGCTGGGCACGGGTCTCCTCCATAAATATGGAGGGATATTAGCCTACTATACCACGCTGGCCAGACGGGTTGGTATAGGGTTTGTTTCAAGTTTTCCCTCTCTTGCAGTGGATATTGTCTGCCTGACTCCTTTAGTCGACTCTTACGACACCCTCAGGATAGAACGGGGTGGTGACATTTGTATTCTTAATCCGTCACCACACGGATAAAGGTGTAGACACTGATGTGTAAATGTGATGCGAATTCTTCTTCTTTTTCTTAGCGTGTCGATGGCAATCTAAATTGTGTCAGCCCAGAACCTAGCTACGAGTTTTGCATTATCAGTAGCGTTCATAAGCTACTCTAAGGTGCAGGTATCAGGACACGTGGGACATGATATTAAGTGCCCCATGGTTTGTGGCTCAGCACCACATTTACACTCCAGACCTTCTAAACGAGTGGCAAAAACGGTAGTCGAATTGAAAAGTCAAAACAACAAATGTATGGGATTTGACGTAAGTCTACGAGGTAGGTAGGTTACGTAGGTTGGTACGGGGTAGGTTGGAATCGTCTATAAAATAATGTGAATAATTATATTGAGGAATATTGTTGTAGCAAATTAAAATCTTTTCTATATAAAAAAAATGTTCTAGTATGTAGGACCACTGGCTTTACGTACTTTTCTAGCCACGAGGTATCCAGTCCTTTTTTAGGAATGCTTTTTGAAATAAACATTCTCCCATCCCAGGGATACTCCATCTTAAAGCCCTGGTGTAATAAAATGGGTCGGCAACACGCAAGTGATACCTCTGGAACTGCAAGCATCCATATACGGGCTATGCTTGTTTGCTACCTATGTAGATAAAAAAAATGAAACCATTGTGCAAAAAATCAAATCTGTAGCCTTTCGGTTTAGGCTGTATTGATGCATCAGTCAGTCAGTCAGTCAGACCAAACTATAATATAATGATGTAGGTATAGATAAATTACCTTATAATAAAAACAATGTTACCACTATCTAAAATAAGAAATACCTACACATAAGTAAAGAAATAATCTATTTTTAAATGTCTCTCATGAAACAGATAACAAGAGAGAGATCTAAAAATATCTTGTTATGATACTTAAGGTGAGTACACACTGGCAACTAGCATACTTTTGACTTCCATTCCGGTCCGATCCGACTTTTGATGTCACTACTCGCTGTTCGGTAAATGATCGCGAGGCGCGTTAACCCTATACATGGGTGACCGCATAGTGGTATTTCATCTGAGCGTCTCCGTGCTTCGGAGGACACGTTAAAAGTCGGTCCCGGCTGTTAACAGTCGTAAGATCACGACAGAGGCCTAAATATGAGCGATCTAAATAAAATTGTCACCAGGTTGGCCACTAACCAAACGATAAGAAGAAGAATCCGATTTTATTGTGGTCAACTTGTTCAAACTAATATATAATTGAAGGAGGTATTAGGATACTATACAAGCGAACAAGTCCAGCTATAGTACGTAAAATACACAGAAATCAGGCCGCCATATCACACCAAATATGCATGGGAACGAATACAGAGGACCACAGCCAAATAACTTTAATGAGTGCGGTGAACTTATGTGAGTACAAGTGGTAAGAGTCTTTAGTGCTCTTTAAGGCACGTATTTTTCTATACCAGCGTTATTCCAAATACAAAACCCGGGTGTCAAAAGTTTTTCAGTCAGCAGCACGGCTACGGTAACCGCTTACCATCAGGAGTTTATACGTTACACACAAATCTTCAAAATTGATGTCCATTAATATTAATAAAACAAGTTACATTCTCTCATTGTTCTAATCCGAATTCCGATCGGCTGTATATAACCACCTTTATATCCTCTCAGTTCGCAATAAAAATATGTTAAAAGAAACTATATTATGTAGATAGTATGAAATGTATAAATGCTTTTAGCGAATACACCCACTGCACTTGGTATACCTACTTATTTTATAACTTTGTACAATTTACGTACACTATGACGTTGCATTTTATATTTAGTTTTCACGTAAAATAAACAGACTTATTTAGCCAAACATAAAATATATATATTATTTTAATATTTTCAGTAACTTCTAAATATTTGTGTAATAAAGTGCACAAATAAATTTCTGTTTTTATCTTCTTCTTCGTGTCGATACTGTCGATGGTACGATAAATAATTAAATTAGACTTGCAACGAATATTCGGTTACTATTCGGTATTCGGCCTATTCGGCTGCTGTTATTATATTCGGCCGAATACCGAATACTTAAGTAATATATTTTGTTATAGGAAGCTAATTGGTAAAATGAAAAAAAATCGATTCATTACGTATTTATTCATATTTTTATTTCTATTATCATTTAAGTAGTCATTGGTATGGTACATAACACAGGTACATAATCATCTTCTGAATTAGAAAAGTTAAGGATTCTATGTATTTGAATTAAACTTGTCTAAACCTGCAGTTGCGTTAGCAATATACCGCGCAGCCCCTCTAGACAAGTGGCATAAACATAGTCGAATCGAATAGTCAAAAAAGCTAATGTATGGGATTTGACGTAAGTTTACGACATTATATCGTAGACTTACGTCAAATCCCATACATTCGTTTTTTTGACTTTTCGATTCGACTACCGTTTATGCCACTTGTCTAGAGGCTCTGATGATAATTCGACAGCTAATAGCTTCATTTACTAATGGCATGTCCCGACTTTGCCCTCCTATTTTTACCACTAGGGGCAGAGCAACTGCGGGCGCGCGGGCGGTGAGTACATTAGAACAAACGAGCGCGAAAACATCACGTCTGTACAAGTTTTGGCGCTAAAATCCAGCCGAATACTTTGGCCTAATATTCGGCTATTCGGCCAGGGGGCTCACCGAATATTTGGTATTCGGTATACTACCGAATATACTATTCGTTGCAAGTCTTAATTAAATTGTACAAGCCCAGAATTTTGCCACCTCTACAGCGTTATCAGTTGCTGTGCAGAGGTCACTCAGAGTGCAGGTAGTTGGGCACAAAGAGCAGGATAGAAGGTGAGACTTTGTTTGCGGGTCCGTACCGCATTCGCACCCTGTAGTTGTTACAGCGGTATAGCCCCACTTAACCAGATTGTATCTGCATCTTCCCACTTGGATCCGGAGTCGGTTGAGTGACTTCCATGTAGACCATGGAAGGTTATACCCCATGGACAGCTGCTCTTTTAGTTGTAAATAAATAATGGGAGGTGGAAGCGATTCCTGCCAAAATTTAACCGCATATTTATTTATTTATTAGGTTTATCAACATTAGAATACACTAATACATTTATATATTACAAGGGCAATTTTCTATGGTAAGCGTAACTAACAATTATAGATAAACACAACATGTACATTATATAAGAATCAAATAATCTAAAAATATTAAATAAAAATAAAATTTTAGATTGACAAACTTAATAATAAGAGCTGATGCCTGATGCTGTGCCGGCTCTTAAGACGCTGTGTTGATAGTTGTGCGCTAAATAGTGTATTCACGAAATAAAAAATAAAAAAGTCAAAACAGGCAATCCGTGAAAGAACTAGAGTGAAAGAGATTAGACTTCTACAGCTGCGGTAACTACTTGTTTGTAAAAAATAACTGGAACGCTGTTCAACAAAATGTTCCCTTTTTCTTCGTCTAAAAAGAACTTAGGAGCTTTGTTTAGGCCAAAATAATAAACCTTTGGCTATAATATTACTTTCTTTGAACATAGCTTTTATAGCGAAAAGGCTATTCATATATGATCGATCATACGTGAAAACCTTTGTTCCTAAAGAATAACAACTTATTTGTAAGTATCTGCTGATGGATTTTGATCATTATGTGTGTTAGTAATAAGTTTCAAAATCAAATGTGTTATATATATAATGTTTGTGGCAAAAGCAAAAATGTCAACGCTTGTATTAATAAAAATAGGCCGTTTCTTATGAAAAATAATTAGTATTATTCTGTATACCATTAAGGTGATGAATGATGGTAAGCAGTTACCGTGGGTTATGGACGCTTACAATACCAGGAGTATTACTTACTCGTGTGTAGTCGATCCTACCAACATACTACCTATATATAGCAGGATTTTGTGTTATGGGGAATCCTGGGATAAAAAAAAGATACTTTAAATGAGGCTGCATAGGACACAATTACACCGCAGTGTGTAGTTATATGGTGGTATTATAGTGCACAGTTGTGCGGAAACATAAGTGCAATCTGATACGACCGGAGAGAGATCAGGCGTAGAACCATCGCCACTTTTCAACCTCCGGGCATCTATTGTGAATTTCTTAACAGAAAAACCCTTTTTTTTTGGCTCGACCCGGAAATGAACCTGGAACCAGCAGCCACAACACCAGCTAGTTTATAATAAAGTAAATACAGCAAAATTCTTCATCCCAAGAGATGATCATGATTCAGATCGAATTAATTACACCTTATGATTATGTTACCACGTGGGTGGAGTTATCTACGGTTACGTCACATCCTATTAGCTATCTAAGATAATATTTGATACTATGAGAACAGGAATAAGGGGTGGAAATGTGTATAGATTATTGGATTATTTAGGTTGATAGTAATCTATACTAGCGGACCAGGCAGACGTCGTCCTACCGGGAAAAGCTGATATACTGACAGCAGCGCCACCTACCGGATCCAAATGTGAATCTAAACCATCCGGGGAGGGCCAATATTTTGGTGCCCAAACTCCTCCTAAACGGCTGGACCGATTTTAATGACATTTTGTGTGTGTTCGGGCAGGGACCCGAAACATACTAAAAACCCATACAGTTGAATTGAGAACTCCGTTTTTGAAAACGTTTAAAAAAACCAGTAAAAATCCTTTAACTTTCGGCAATAAGACCGTTATACACCATGAACCCCACATTACACACTCTACCCACCCTCATGCCCTAAACAGCTATTATATGCATTAATACTGCTCGCAAAAGGTGCGGCCAAATCACTGTAATAACATAACATTCAATCCAGTAAAAGCTATCAAATTAGGATGTGGTACAGGTGATACGGTTCGCGATATTCTTTGAGGAGTTACTTAAAATAGACGTGTTATTGCTAACAGAAAATGGACTGTATGTCTTATGCATAGAGTTGATTTTCTCTTGGTGGGATATGTGAATATTTGAACAAAATTGTCGACATTAAGTGAAGTACCTATATTAAGATACGGTCATTGGGGGATTAGACAGAACACACGACACGACGTGTCGCGTTGACTCTTTTCATTTTTATCAGTTTATATATTATTAAAGGGTACAATAGACTGATATTTTTAGCTTCGGCGATCTGCAATTTAAGTTAAACGCAGCAAAACATTTCACACTTAATTACGCGAAAAATTCTAAAATCGCAAGAGAATAGCGTCCCTGATGCGCCGCCTGCGGGGCAGCTCCAACAGCGTCCTGAAACCTATTGTAGACCGAATGGACACAGACTGTGCCTTTATGCAGTACTGGACAAAGGTCCATGTGTCACACTCGTCTCGGTTTGTGACTATTCGGTATTTTATGTTATTTTATTTTATTAATTTTTATTTGTTTTAATATTTTTAAAGAATCTGAAATAAATAATTTGAATTTGAAAAAAGCCTGGGTATTCTTCTTGAATGATGGACAAATACCCGTGACAAGGAGAGATAATTTACATATATTATGGATTAGGTACTCTTGAGAATAAATTATTGTTATTATTATTATTCTTCTTCTTAGCGTGTCGGTGGTAATCTAAATGGTGTCGGCCTAGAACCTAGCTACGAGTTTTGCATTTCCAGTAGCGTCCATAAGCTCCTCTAAGGTGCAGGTATCAGGGCTCGCGGGACATGATATCAAGTGCCCCATGGTTTGTGGCTCAGCACCACATTTACACTCCAGGTTGGAATCGTCTATAAATCCCCACCTGAGTAGGTTTTCTTTGTTTCGACCAACCTGAGTCCGAAGTTTGTTTAAAGAATTCCAGGTCAGCCAAGGTGTCTCATGTCCAGGTAGGAGATTTTCGGAGGATGGGACTGGGGTAGAGAAGCACTTTCTCGCCACAACCTAATTCTTTCCAGCTCCTTTTCAATTATTATTATTGTTTGTAAAAGAATTCCAGAGATAACTCCGCATTGGGGTGCTGTGTCTCCGGAGATTTAACATAAGTAACATACGATTCACGGACACAAATTACATCCAGACTCATAACGAACATTTAGGCTGGCCTCACACAGCCGGAATGTCTCTCTAAATTCATCCTTACTAATATTATAAATGTGAAACTTTGTAAGAATGGATGAATGGATGGATGGATAAATGGATGGATGGATATTTGTTACTCTTTCACGTAAAAACTACTTAACGGATCTGGATGAAATTTGGCACACAGGTAGAATATAGTCTGGAATAACACATAGGCTACTTTTTACAGCGATAACCGACATCCACGCGGGTGGAGCCGCGGGTAACAGCTAGTAATCTATATTCTATACCTCACCTCACACATTTCTTAAAAATTCATATTGATCAGTAGTCTCATGTTTCCCAGACATGCAAACGTCTCTATGGAAGAGGAATTAATACTGTCAAACTGAAATATTCATAATCTGATTTCAGTATGTGTGGTGCCGCTCTCTAACATCCGGAATTTAGAACGCTCGTCCGTATCATTCTTATATAGATCGATCTGAGAAATTCATAATCTGAAAAAATCACTATGTGTGGTAAACATAGTTACTTTGAATGGAATTCTGGGCTTTCGGAATTAATATTATCAATTCAGAGAGACATTTCAGTTGTGTAAGGCCAGCCTTAGGGATTACACAAGTGTCAAATCCTACTTCCTACTAATATTATAAACGTGAAAGTTTGTAAGTATGGATGGATGGATGGATGTTTGTTACTCTTTTCCGTAAAAACTACAGAACGGATCTGGAGTAAATTTGGCACAGAGATAGATTATGGTCTGGAATAACACATAGGCTGCCTTGACTGCCTTGGTGGTCCAGTGGCCGTAGTATGCGCCTGCTGTGCACGAGGTTGTGGGTTCGATTCCCACACAGGACAAAACTTTGTGTGACCCACAAAGAATTGTTCAGAGTCAGGGTGTAATTTGTGTCCGTTAATGTTTGTAAAGTCCCCCGCGACATAGAGCTTGTTCTCTAGTGCGAGAGTTGTCTTTTTTAAATCAAGATAAATCAAATCAAGGCTACTACTACTTATTAATTCTAGAAACATGTAGCTTTTATAAATTGTACCACACGTAGTGGCTATCCAACCGCACCGCTGGCTAGCGAGCTAGTAATCAGGTGTGCGACGCCCTGTTTATGATAGCGTATCACCATGATATGGTGTTAACGGTACATTATTTAATAGAACTGTGTCGTGTGTCTATCGTTGGGACACGGATGGATAAGACACAGTTTTATTCTGTCGCTGTTAGACCCACGTTTGTCGATGTTCCTGATTCGATATGAATCGTTTAGAAATTTAAATATTTATTTATTTAACTTCATATAAAAATCGGCCAAGTGTGAGTCGGACTTGCGCACCGAGGGTTCCGTACAGACTTCTATTTTTGTATTTTTATTATATGATGTAACTAAAAATTTACGGTTTTCGCAATTTTTCCTTTATCTGTGCTATAGGACGCTGTTTCGTACTAAATTTCAAGATTCTGAGTTCATGGGATGTATCTTGTAGGTTGTAATTCTCTTGCGAGTGTCGAAAATTTGCGGCATAAGCGGCTGTATCTTTTGAATGCGTTGGTTTAGAAGTTTTTTTCACAGCTTTAAGGGAAAGTAGACCTGAGTATTTGGTATAAATTTCAACTTGATACCTCTACGTGTTCCTGAGAAAAAGGGTCTTGACAGACAGACTGACGGACGAACAACAAAGTGATCCTATAAGGGTTCCGTTTTTTCCTTTCGAAGTACGAAACCCTAAAAAGTAATTCCTACTCAAAACTAATAAATATTTGTGGGATGACCACGATTCTTTGTATGTGTATAGAAATATATAAGTATGTTCATCAGTGGTCTGGTTGCCATTTTACATGCGCAGCCTAGTTTGGGATCTAAAGACGATGTGTGAGTTGTCCCAAAATATTAATAGTAAAAGTTTTTTTTTTAATATATAAAACAAAATTTCTCTGTCACAATTGGAGGCTCTACACTCGAAGTTGTTGACGAGTATGTCTACCTGGGACATACAGTCCAGTTAGGTAGGTCCAACTTCGAGAAAGAGGTCACTCGTCGAATCCGACTCGGCTGGGCAGCGTTTGGGAAGCTACGTCATATCTTCTCGTCCCAAATACCGCAGTGTCTCAAGACGAAAGTCTTTGACCAGTGTGTGTTGCCAGTGATGACATACGGATCTGAGACGTGGTCGTTCACTATGGGCCTCGTGCGAAGGCTCAAAGTCACCCAACGAGCAATGGAGAGAGCTATGCTTGGAGTTTCCCTGCGAGATCGAATCAGAAATGAGGAGATCCGTAGGAGAACCAAAGTAACCGACATAGCTCGAAGAATTGCCTCCATTAAGTAGCAATGGGCTCGCAGAACTGATGGCCGTTGGGGCAGAAAGGTTCTAGAGTGGCGACCACGAACTGGAAGACGAAGCGTGGGCAGGCCTCCAACAAGGTGGACCGACGACCTGGTAAAGGTTGCGGGCAACCGATGGGCGAGGTCGGCTCAGGATCGAGAGTTGTGGAAAACCTTGGGGGAGGCCTATGTCCAGCAGTGGACGTCTTTTGGCTGAGATGATGATGATGATGAAACAAAATTTTGCCTGACCAGGAAATCAAACCCAGGTACTCACAATCAGCTTATAAAAAACGAGACCAAAAAGGTAGTTTAAATATATCTCAGTAGTACTACAAAAGAATTTAAGGAATGCTTTAAAAGGCGGCTCGTTATTTGTCAAAGTGGCTTCACTTCAATTACCGAGCTTGACAATTTCATGTGTCAACACTTAGTTCACAATCGGATGCTTATTGGTACTATCTAATATATATAGTCCCAGCATGGCAGCAGTACCAACATTGTCCTCTAATGGCTTGAGCACTATTTGTTGAGAAAGGTTAAAAATCCACCTACGTAGTTAAAACTTTTTTCAATCAATACAAATAAATAAAATTAGAGTGTCTGTTTGTAATATTAAAATAACCTTTTTTTACTAGGTAACTACGGTGGCTCAGTGGTAGATGTGTGTGACTGCTGATCACGAGGTCCCGGGTTTGATTCCCGGGTCGGGCCAAAAATTTATATTGGGTTTTTTGTCAAGAAATTCACAATAGATGGCCGGAGTTTGGAAATTGGTGGTGTCTACACTCCCGTGCCTCGGAAAGTATGTAAAGCCGTTGGTCCTGCGCCTGATTTCTCTCCAGTCGTGTCGGATGGCCGTCCCATCGGACTATGAGAGTGACGGAATAGAGAGTGCACCTGTGTTTGCGCACACGATTGTGCACTATAATATGTCATGCGCAGTTGGCTAATCTCCGTTGAGATTGGCCGCTGTGACCGACATTCAGTTAGGACGAAATTACGAATGTATACGCGGTACCTACATAACAGTGAAATAACAGTAAGACTTAATATTACTTTATAGTGAATAGCTAGAAATTGTAAAGGTATTGACAGTGTAGACGCAATAATACAGATATTGCTTGTCTGTTTCAGGTACCAGTGAGCTATCGGGTCGGGTCTATTGCTGTAAGTACTAGTTTATTATTTTGTTCGTAAATAAATACAAGACGCAGCGTGGGCAGATTTCCAACAATTCTTCTTTATCGTTTTGTTAGTCAACCTGGTGACAGAGTTATTTAGACCGCCCATATTTAGGCCTCTGTCGTGATCTAATGACTATTAACAGTCGGGACCGACTTTAAACGTGCCCTCCGAAGCACGGAGATGCTCAGATGAAATACCACTATGCGGTCACTCATCTATAGGGTTACCGCGCCTTTGGTTGCTTAACCCGCTGATCGTTTACCGAACAGCGAGTGCACCTGGATAAGAGCGGAAATTTCCAACAATGTGGACCGGCGACCTAGTGGAGGTGGTAAAGGCAGCTGATAAGAGTAATTGTGGACCAAATCCTTGTAAAAGCCCATTGAACGCTTGATTGACAGATAGAAAAAATTGACAAAAAGAAGATCGATCTATTATGTATAGTAATATTATCTATAAATGTCTTTTTTTTTTCAAAAAAGACAACTCCCGCACTAGGGTAGAAGCTCTGTGTCGGGGACTTTACAAACATACAATTAACGGACACAAATTACTCCCAGACTCAGGACAACTCTTTGCGGGCCACACAAAGTTTTGTCCTGTGTGGGAATCGAACCCACAACCTCGTGCACAGCAGGCGCATACTGCGACTACTGGACCACAAGGCAGTCAAATGTGATAGTTTAAATAATGTTTGTAAGTTTGTTACGCAATAACACCAAAACGGCTTAACGGATCATGTTGAAATTTGGCACAGAGATAGAATAAAGTCTGGAATAGCACAAAGGCTAAGGCTTTTTATCGCAAAAAACACTTTCGCGGTTTCGCCCGCGCGTACAATCCCTCTGGAACAGAGATTTTTCCGGAATAAAAAGTAGCCTATGTTATTCCAGATTATAATTCATCTCTATGCCAAATTTAACAGATCCGTTTAGTAGTTTTTGCGTGAAAGATTAACAAACATACCTACATCCACACATTCTTACAAACTTTCGCGTTTATATGTAATATTAGTAGGATTGATAATAAAAATAAATTTATGCGTTTTATAAAAATAAAAAAATAGTAGGATATAAAATTCTTCTAACTGTTAATTTTAAAATCATTAAAAATTTACCGAAATATTAATTAGTATAAATATTTGTACAGGTAATTATAAGATTATATATTAGTATAACATATAGTTATATCAACCATTAAGTATAAAACATTGCTTATGGTCCTAAAGTAACAGCCCTCCCTCTGATAATTTCTTACTAATAGGCGATTTTAATACTCCTGATTACCATTCCACTTCTATTGACTCGACCTTAACGTCTACTAGACCGCTAACACAAAATAAAAAGCTTCAATTACTGAACGAATTGATTTCGCTTTGTGACCTGAAACAATACAACAAAGTGACCAACGTTAATGACCGTTTGTTGGATTTAGTGCTCTCGAATTCTAACTGTGTAACTGTAGATGAAACACTCGAACTTAGTATACTGGATAAACATCACCCTGCTATTATGATTACAATATCCACGCCTAACTTTTCAAAAGGGATCCAGTGGTGCAATTCTAAAAAAGTCAATTTCTCCAAATGTAAATATGAACAGATTAAACACGAATTTAATTCCACTAACTGGGACGCTATTTTATCCTCCACCAATATTGACCAGTGTACGGATGATTTTTACAATACAATACTTGGCATAATACGGAAATACACTCCAACTACTTCTTTCAAATCGTCATCTTATCCTATTTGGTACAGCAAGCCCTTAATTAAATGTAACCAAGAAAAAAATAAATATCATAAACTATTCAAAAAATACGGCAATCCTCGAGATTATGATGTTTTCTGTATGCTTCGTAAAAGATGTAAAATTCTCGTAAAGGTATGTTATGACAACTACGTTTCGGTAACTGAGGATTCCCTGGAAAAGAACATAAAATATTTTTGGAGATTTGTTCACAATCGAAAGGGTCAAGTTGCTGTACCAAATACGATGTCATATGCAAATACTTCTTCTTCCAATGGTCAAGGCATCTGTGATCTTTTTTCTCAATATTTTGGCTCAGTATTTGAGAGGGATTCCAATATTTCTTCCAGCACCGATGAACATAGTCAGCCAGAGATCGCAGAACGTTTCTCGAATCCTATATTCTGCGTCTCAGTTGATATAAATGACATTTCCAAAACAATTAAAAATCTTGATGGTAATAAGGGAGCTGGCCCTGATTCTTTACCGCCTTCTTTTATAAAAAGGTGTGGTGAAGAGTTGTCCATTCCCTTATGCATTATATATAATAAATCACTGGCTGGTGGTGTGTTTCCAAAGAGGTGGAAAGAGGCTCACATAATACCCATTTATAAAAGCGGTGATAAATCAAATTGCGAAAATTATCGGCCTATAAGTATTCTTTCCTGTTTCGCCAAAATATTTGAATCCGTAGTGTATAATCATCTGTACAGGCATATTCATCCGAGTTTATCGAATAGGCAACATGGCTTTGTTAGGAACAGGTCGACTGTAACCAACCTACTAGAATATAAAAATTATCTGTGTCATGCTTTCGCTATTGGTGGTCAAGTCGACTCGGTATATACCGACTTTTCTAAGGCATTCGACAAAGTAAATCACCGTTTACTTTGTAAAAAATTGTCGTTGCTTGGAATCCATGGTAGCTTGTACAGATGGATTTGTTCTTACCTTGATAGTAGAACTCAGCTGGTTGCACTGAGGGGTTATGTTTCCAAACCTACCTTAGTGAGTTCAGGCGTTCCTCAAGGGTCCCATTTGGGGCCCCTATTTTTCTTAGTCTTCATCAATGACTTAATTCAACTCTTGTCTTGCAACTGCCTGTTATATGCCGATGATTTAAAAGTATTTACATTAATTTCTAACGAAGATGACTGTTTGGCCCTCCAGAAAGACATAAATGTTTTGCTAGAGTGGTGCAAAGCAAACTACATGTATTTAAATGTCAACAAGTGCTTTGTCATATCGTTTACTAACAAGCGCAACCAACTAATATGGAAGTATGACTTTGAGGGACAAGAACTTAACCGGTCAGTAGTTGCAAAAGATTTAGGCATTCTATTCGATGAAAAACTTTCCTTTCGTGCTCATTATACGGATATTGTATCCAAAGCGAATCAACTGTTAGGTTTTGTTTTGAGGTCTAGCAAATGTTTTAAAAAGCCACGCAGTACTTTATACTTGTATTATTCCCTCGTTAGAAGTATTCTCGAGTATGGCAGTGTCATATGGTCACCAAATTATAAAGTGCATGTTAGTGAGATTGAGGCCATTCAAAGAAAATTCCTTAGAATACTTTGTTATCGTGTTAACCCCGGTCGATCAAATCTGAACTATCAGGCTAGACTTAAAAAATTTGGTGTACAACAATTGGATTCTCGACGCACATACTTCGATTTGGTTTGTTTCTACAAAATTATACATTCCGTTATAGATTCACCTGAACTGCTTTCCAAAATTAGTTTTAATATCAAATTTAGAGCCCGTAGATCAAATCAGATGAATCTATTTGCCCTCCAAGTTTTCAAAAATAATGTTTCGTATTTCAACCCATTAACAAGGATGGCACGTCAATATAACGAACTTGCTAAGATCAACATATCTCTTGATATTTTTGATCATAACTTTAGCAGATTCACTTCAATAGTCAAAGACATTCTCCATTCTCCGACGGGCTTGGTTGACTCGGTTTCAGGTGTGACAATTTGTCACACCTGAAACCAAGTCATTCAGGTTTTACCATGGGATTCGTTGTTTTTAAGTGTTGAATGTTAAAGGTCAGTAACTACTATTTTCTTTTTTTATTGCTACAGATTGTTTTTCTGTGTATACATATTATTACGTTGCAGTCCAGTTCGAAACCATGTATCTTCTATTTTAGATATGTTTTTGATTGTAATGTGTTTTGTGTACCTAAATAAATAAATAAATAAATAAATAAATAACAAAAGTCAAAAATTTAACGTAATGTTTATTTACTGTTTCTGTAAGCGGATTTTGTGTGGCGCAAGTTATAAGCTAAAGTGAACTGGCTGCGACTTGGTTACTGCTCATCTGGTTGCTAGGGGGTGGAGAGAAGTTGTTGCTGCTGCTGCTGGTCGTGAAGTTGATGATGATGATCACGTCGGGCTGATGATGATGATCATGTCGGCTGATGATGATGATGATGATGATCACGTCGGGTAATGATGATCATCACGTCAGGTTGATGATGATCACGTCGGGTTGATCAATGTGGAGGCTGTCACATACCTCCAACGAAAAGGGAGGATAAGTATTGTGGACTTATTAGATAGACATTTAAGGGTTAACTAGCGAGCAAGCCGGACGAGGGTACGACAGAAGTAGAACATCAGGCGCGCTGTATGCTTGTTTGCCACCCTAGTATAATAAAAAAAAATCTATTAACATGACTCTAACTGCTGGTCCTATGGAAACATGCTGTTAATCAGCATATTTCAGTCTCTTTTCCTTCCATCAGGCGGGCCGTATGCTTGTTTGCCACATTCATCATCATCATCATCTCAGCCAAAAGACGTCCACTGCTGGACATAGGCCTCTCCCAAAGTTTTCCACAACTCTCGATCCTGAGTCGACCTTGTCCATCTGCCTTTGCCACATTGGAAGTACAAAAAAAGTAACCTTACAGATGACCATAGCCACACACAACTAAACACATCGATTGTTGTGTTCCAGTGTGTGAGTACAGTTCTCCAGCGCTTATTTAGGGATTCGTTTTGAAAGAAACGTTTTTATATCCCAGAGGTAGACTAAAAATGTAATGCCTCTGGTGTTGCAGGTGTCCATAGCTTTGGTAGCTGCTTAACATCAGGCGGGTCGTATATCGGTTTGCCACCCAAGTAGTCAAATTCAAACTCATTTATTAATTTAAATCAAATACTTAATGTGAACGTCATGAAAACAAATGCCAGCATACTTTTTCTCCTACGGCCAATTGACTGACTACAGTCTCGGGACTTGAGAAAAATTGAAGTATTCCATATTGGGCACCCGTTTTAATGGCACCTGAGTGAATGGCACCTATTGGCTAGAAACCCGGGCCACTTTTTTTTTTTTTTTTTTTTTTTTTTTTTTTTTTTTTTTTTTATACTACCAAGGTGACAAACAAGCATACGGCCCGCCTGATGGTAAGCAGTTACCGTAGCCTATGGACGTTTGCAACACCAGGGGTGTCACTCACGCGTTGCCGACCCTTTAAAAACCTTATAACTCCTTTCTTGAAGAACCCCATGCTATAGTCTTTTGGGAAAACCTCGGCAGGGAGCTCATTCCACAGCCTAATCGTACGTGGTAAGAAATTCCTCTGGAATCTTACGGTACGGCAAGTTTGAGGTGCAAGGATGTGAGGATGAACTCCCTGTCGGTGGCGAGAGGTGCGTTGATAAAATGTGGCCGTGGGCATCACTTAATTTCTCTTTGTATAAATAGTACCTAATCTTCCCGATTCCTGATACCCGCTAGATATTACATATTAGACCAACCAGTAGATAATTTACGACGCGTTTAGAGTCAGAATTAAAAAGCAAAGGCCGGTGCAATAAGTAACGTTGTTGTTAGTACAGGTCGGTATAATCACCTAGGATGTTTATCACCGTCAGATGTGATCATAAATCAAAAAGGTTTTATTTGAGATATTGTATTTTCTTTATTATACAGAAGGTTGCTTTATCTAAGGTCGGAAAGATGGTATAAGTTCAATCCTATCATAATGTGAATTTTATATGTGATAAAGTTCTAAAAAAGGAAAATGAACTTTTTTCATACTACTTGGGTGGCAAACAAGCATACGGCCCGCCTGATGTTAAACAGTTACCGTAGCCTATGGACGCTTGCAATATCAGAGGTATCACTTGCATGTTGCCAATCTGTTTTTTTACACCAGGGCTTTAAGATGGAGTATCTCTGGGATAGCAATACGTTTCTTTCAAAACGCATTCCTAAATGAGCGCTGAGACCTGTTATTTACAAATAAATTAAAAAATAAGGGCATAAATAATAGAGAGGAAGGAAACCATACTAGTGAGCAGGCCCGATTGGGAAAGGACTTCCACCTTACAGAAGATCACAGCCGAATAACTACACACAGCGGTATAGTTGTGTTCCTATGTGTGAGTACAGGTCTTCAGCACTCGTTTAAGGATGCGTTTTAAAAGAAACGTTTTTCTATCCCAGGGATACTCCATATATATTTCAAAATACATACATATTATAAATAAATTACACCCAGATACAGAACAAACATTCGTACTCATCAGACAAAGATAGCAGAATATCAGCGCTGCAGGGTCTGCGATGTTGCAATTAATCGCTGAGCTAGCTCCTGTTTTGTCTTGCAACCATTATATTATATTTTTCTTGTTGATTACTGTACCTACTAAGATCTTGTAAAAAAAAATCTTTCTTTATTTTTTCAATCAATCAGCCTTTCGCAGTCCACTGCTGGACATAGGCCTTTCCCAACACGCACCATAGCACACAGTCCTCCGCCTTCCGCATCCAGTGCGTCCTAGCGACCTTTTTTAGGTCGTCGGTCCACTTAGCTGGGGGCCGCCCTACCTTACGCTTACCGAGTCTCGGTCTCCAGTCTAGGACACGTTTGCTCAATCGGCCGTCGGTCCTTCTGCAGATGTGACCAGCCCATTGCCAATTCAGCTTACTAAGTCTGTGAGCTATGTCGGTAACTTTGGTTATTTGTCGGATTAATTCGTTGCGAATTTTATCCTTCATTTTTCTTTACATATTTAGAATTTTATTTCCCATTAAAATTATCAATCGACTTCTTTGACTTACAATTAGGAAAATATCAGCAATTTCCTTACGTAACCCACTCAATGTCGTGTTAATTAAATTATTTCTATAGGGTAACAAGTAATCACTTATTCGATCAATAAGTTAATTTGTTCACAATTATGTAACAATACGCAGCTCGTTGATAAGCGGTTGTACCATCATTGTTCTGTTAATTGACACTCGGGTTGGTACTTGATTGGTACTTTAAAGTGGCAGAGGGTTTATGATTGAGGAAAAATATGTTATGGAAGTTTGATTGTTATTATATTGAGTTAAGGTTGATAATGCTTTGTAGGTTTAGTCAATAGAATTATATTAAAATTGTATACAAAACTAATGAAGCGATCTAGCTTTGCTTCTGTGTTTTAAAGTGAAAACTTCTTTAGGCGCGTTGAGAACTTTTTGGGTGAACAAAAATCATGGAACTCGTGACGAACGAGTTTCATATTCAAAAATAATAATCTAATAGCTCGACGATACAATTCACAAGTTACTTAGTTTTCACTTCTATCAGCATTCCCCAAAGATTGCCCCGCATGTTTTTTTAGATTTTTCTATATAAAAAGCTTGCACATCATACTTCCTCCACCACTCCCTGCCGAGATACTATAGGATGGGGTTTTTCAAGAAAGGAGTTATAAAGTTTTTAAAGGATCGGCAAGGCGCGAGTGACTCTTAATTTACTACGCACAGCGGTGTAGTTGTGTTTCTGCTTGTGAGTACAGGTCTCCAGCGCTCATTTAGGGATGCGTTTTGAAAGAAACGTCACGTTTTCTTCTCCCAGAGATACTTATCTTAAAGCACTGATGTAAAAAAATGGATCGGCTACATGCAAGTGATACCTCTGGTGTTACAAGCGTCCATAGGCTAAGGTAACTGCTTACCATCAGGCGGGCCGTATGTTTGTTTGCTACCTTGGTAGTAGAAATAAAACACTACATAAAGATAAATTGACTGCCTTGGTGGTCCAGTGGCCGCAGTATGCGCCTGCTGTGCACGAGGTTGTGGGTTCGATTCTCACACAGGACAAAACTTTGTGTGACCAGCAAAGTGTTGTTCTGAGTGTAATTTGTTCTGGGTGTAATTTGTGTCCGTTAATTATATGTTTGTAAAGTCCCCCGCGACGCAGAGCTTGTTCTCTACTGCGGGAGTTGTCTTTAAAAAAAAAACAAAAACAAATAGGAAAAAAGTTACTTTGCTAGACTGGCTTGATTTTATTTACATAACCTAATATAGGAACCTCTAAAATGAGACATGTTTCCATAAAAGTCTTATTCACCATTTTAGTCGAATATAAAAACAGTTTTCATAATAAGAGACCCAGATACTACACAGTTCTAGAAATCCTTTATCCTTTTCTTTACCACTAGATAGAGTGAGATAAGATTACTCTTCAAGCAAAATCAAAGCTATTGTTTTCCTTTTAAAACGTTGACGTGTCCAAACTTAACCTGAAAGTTTTTACTTTGATCCCCAAGTGGTTACTGCCGTCAATTTTACCCGCGAACAACTTTCGATTGCCAACTTAAATGTTAACGGTTAGACTATTGTAGGGTTGTCACAAATTTTGGCTAAAATAGAAATTCATTTATTAACGGATCTGATAGACGTTGTCTTGTGATAACGTTGACTGGTATGCTAAAAGCATTTTTTAGCAACAGTATTATTGATATACTAGTTGTAGCCCGCGGTTCCGCCCGCGTGGATGTCGAGACCATAATCTATCTCTGTGCCAAATTTCATCCAGATCCGTTTGGTAGTTTTTACGTGAAAGAGTAACAAACATCCATCCATCCATCCATACATCTATCCATGCATCTATCCATCCATCCATACTTACAAACTTTCACATTTATAATATTAGTGAGATTACATTTTCGATGAAATCAATTGCACTGCCACTGATACAGCGAGCTATGACACTCGTGCGTCCCGTGGAAAACTATACCTACTGTCTTGGACCCCGCAACGAATTTGATCAGAAGGGAATAGGAGGAGGTAGAAAAAAATGATTCCACTTCCCTCCATAGTAAAGCGGGAGTTTAAGTTTGTAACCTATGAAAAGGAGCACCACGGAGGACCTTAAACTACAGGACCTATATGAGCTAAGTTTTATTGTAAACAATTACAGGTTAGTTCGATGACAAGAGAATCAAAAACCTACTACCAAAGTAACAAAAAGAAAAAAAGAGTAGAATACCAATATAGGCAACCCTATTTCAAACTGTCGAACTAAAAATAAACTTGCAACTTCTGAAATCTCGTCTTCAGCAAGTGGAACAGATATTGTCAACGCTGTACTAGATAAACTTACTTCAGTCGCTGACAGGTTTCCAATTCATTGGTAAAGTTAATTTTATAACTATTACGTCTTTCTCTAATAATACGAACAGAAAAAGGATAGAGCATTGCCCTAAATTGTAAAGGTTTTAAATGATTGAATGAGCGTCATGCTCGTGAACGGGTGCTACTTGGGGTGGCTGGTCAATCTTGGCATGATTTATTTTTAAATTATAAAGATATAGTTTTTAGATTTTACTAAGATTGCAATGTGATCTCGACACGTTTCTATCTTATTTTTACAAAAAGAAACGATCCCTCATTACCATACTAAATTCATTTTTTTTTAACTCATTATATTGTTTCTTAATTAATTAAATTAAATACTTACCTAAATTTCATTCTGTATGGTATATTGGTTTCCGTTCCTTTTCGTTACCACTGATATTGTAACCTATACCAAATTGTAAATGTTATATTCTGGCGATTAAAAAGAGTGACCCGAGTTTCTTGCCAATTCTTCTCGAGGCCCTACCATGGTCAGCGAATTGGCCGTAGGAAAAAAGTATGCTGGCATTTGTTTTATGACGTTCATGAGTATCATGTATTTGATCTAAATGAATAAATGAGTTTGACTTTGACTTTTGTTTTTTTTTATGAAATTAGTGACATTTAATTTAATAGAGGTAAAGGCCACCGATGGACAAGGTCGGATCAGGATCCAGAGTTGTGAAAATCCTTGGGGGAGGCCAATGTCCAGCAGTGGACGTCTTTTGGCTGAGATGATGATGATGAAGGGCATTATTCAAGAGGTGGAGCGACGATCTTCGGAAGCAGGCTGGTAGTAGCTGGATGCGAGAGGCCGAAAACCGTGTCTCTTAGGGAGGCATATGTCTTACAGTGGATTGCGATAGGCTTACCTTACAGAAGACCATAGCCAAATAACTGCACACAGTTTTTAGGGTTCCGTACCTGGAAAAGAAAAAAACGGAACCCTTATAGGATCACTTTGTTGTCTGTCCTTCCGTCTGTCTGTCTGTCAAGACCCTTTTTCTCAAGAACGCGTGTAGGCGTATCATGCTGAATTTCATATCAAATTCTCAGGACAACTGTCCCATAAATATGTGAAAAAAAAACAGCCGTTTATGTTTAAGTAAATTTTTGACACTCGCAAGGTAATCAAAACCTACAGGGTACTTCCCGTAAACTCACAATCTTAAAATTTGGTACGAAGCAACGTCTTATAGCACAGATAAAGGACAAATTGCGCAAACCGTAAATTTTTTGTTACATCATAGAATAAAAATACAAAAATACAGGTTTGTACGGAACCTTCGGTGCGCGAGTTCGACTCGCACTTGGCCGGTTATTGTTAAAAGACAACTTCAGCACTAGGGAACAAGCCCTGTGTATGGAGGCCTTTACAAACATACAATTATTTTTACTTTATATATTTGTTATCCAATTTATAGACATAGAGTACATGATGCATGTAATATACCCTAAAATTAATTAGTCAAGGTGTACACCTGTAATGCATTACTGAAGGAGAGAGCCTGGAGATCTGTAACACAGGTTTCGTACCTAGTACAAACTCCAGCTCTCACAAAGGTTTTTCGCAAATTGCTGTACCTATCTTAATTTAAACACTGTATGTACTTACCTTGTGAGAGAAAATAAAACAATATATTATTATTATTATATTATATTATTAATTAACGGATAGTCTCGTCAGCTTCATGATGTCAATACCCGCTTTTCAACTTATTTAGACGGATACTCAATGACAGCAACAATATTGCTTTTCAAAACTTGTATACAGTAATTTAAGACGGTTAATAAACCACAAAATAAACATTAAATATTCCTTAGAGTACCAAAAGTTATCACCCAATAAAACACATTATTCTTAATAATCAAACAACTAGGGCTGTCACTTTTAACTATACCCCAAAAACGCACACATTTTATCCCCTAGTAGGTACAAATCCCATACAATTTTCCCGGGACACTTTACGATGGTAGAGCTATCCCTTTATATCCCAATCCTGATTGCCTTGCCCTCGGGTACAGCCAGCAAATGAAATGGGAATACAAATTTATGAGTATATTTTTTTTCAGTACAGCCCTAAGGATTTTCATAAATGGTAATAAATTGGTTTTGCGTAATGCCAGTGTTTATGTATTGTTGATCCTGGTTTGTATTGGAGCTATTGGAGATTCATGAAGTTAATGTGGTTTTAGAGTTTATTGTGATTAATGAGTAATTCTGTAGGGTTGGCACTGTGTAGTGATAGCTACTACCATATTAGCCATATGTTTGTATGTAAACTGTAAACTAATTTAGAATTTAATTTTAATTAAGACTGACTTGGTGGTCCAGTGGCCGCAGTATGCGCCTGCTGTGCACGAGGTTGTGGGTTCGATTCCCACACAGCACAAAACTTTGTGTGACCCGCAAGGAGTTGTTCTGAGTCTGGGTGTATTTTGTATGTTTGTAAAGTCCCCCGCGACACAGAGCATGTTCTCTAGTGCGGGAGTTGTCTTTAAAAAAAAAAATATATATATTCTAATAGTAATTTATAATATAAAGTAGCTGTTATCCACGGCTCTGCCCTAGGAAACAAAAACGAATCAATCTCACATACCTACTGAGTTTTCATTTTTTATTCTTACTCTTCCAATAAAAAGGTGTTTCGGTATTTAACTGTTCGAAAAATAGCATTGTTTAATCTATCTTTACACCAAATTTTATCCAAATCGACGTGTAAGTATCAAACTTAACCCTTAAATGCATATTGTTGCCAAAAGTCTACAAACTACTTTTTTACTTTTAAAAAGTGACACATGGGACGAGTGTTTTTGAATGTATGTTTATATCATAGCCAACATCATAATGAAAATCAAAAACGTAAATGGAAGTCGTTAGAAAATAAAATTTGCGCGTAATTTGACATAATAACCGCGAAGGTGGAAAAATTTGATTGTGTGAAAATTAGTGACTTTTGAATTGAGATTTAGCAAGAATTAATTGCTGAAAAACGTTTAAAAAAATACAAGTATATTAGAAGCAAGGTAAGAAACCACTATTAGAACATTTTGTTTGCTAATTTATCTTGAATGTGTCTGTAGCTTGATTTTTATGTATGTTGCCAAATGTCTACAACATGCGTATATGGTACTTTGCCTATTTGGTTATAGTTTTGGTACTTCGCTTATTTCGCTTTTCTTTTTAGCATGTTTGGCTCGCTAGCTGAAAAGGAAATTGAGGCAGCTATTGCTGCTTTAAATTATGGTGAGGTCTCCAAAGATGGTGAAGAGATAGATGATGAAAATATCGATTATTACTCAAAAGTAGGGGAATTATTGCATGAGCTGGAAGATCAACCGATAGATGATCAACCCTTGGCAAATATCGACAACCCTTCCATTATCTATGCTAGTGATGCACTTCTCAGATGGTGCATCCAGGGTGGAACCTATGGCGAGAACCTTATCTCAGTTATGTTTAGGTATTACTGGAGTTGCAATTTGGAGGTCTCGAAGACGGGAGGTTATTTGGAAAAAGATAAATTTACCATGGAAAAATGATCGCATTGCTTTTTTTTTGGGCATTCGGATCTGTCCACTGAAATATTTGACCAGGGAAAACCTTTTTAATTCTTTGGCAAGTATGTAAACGAGGACATTATTTCGAAATTGTGAACGAAAAAAATTATTACTCAAAAAGGTTTTAGTTCCAGTAGTAGTAGTTTTGTTACTTCCAATAAAATTAGCCAATTTCTAAGCATAATTATATTTTTTTCGGTTTACCACAAGGTACCCTAACGATAGGTCATGTTGGTGATGTATAAGACAGCCCATATAAATAAAGTGATCAATACAATTATGAACCTTGGAGAGTTTAGATCTGAGTTAGCAGAGGTATTATGTAAGAATAAAAAATCAGCCGAAAATCAAAGAGCAAATCCATCCAGTAGTAATTTAGAACCAGAATTTGATGCAAAAAAGTGCAGAAGACCTATGAAGCCTGTTCCACTGAAAGATGTCAGAACTGATTGGGTTCAAATGAGAGGTGTGATACAAGAAATAGGTACCTACACATTTCCTAGGGTGTAAGGGGTTTTCACGTACAAAATGTATGAAGTGTCAGGTAGCCCTTTGTCATTCCAAATACAGAAATTGTTTTGCTGCGTTTTTATACATAAATAACCCCATGGATTATAAGTTATTAGAAATTGATTTCACCTACCATACTGTTATTGCTTTTTCTCTAGACGCATAATGTAGCCAAATGTCTACATACTGTTTATTTTCAAAAATATACTTTTTAATTAAACTAAGATTTTTTTTATTATTTTTCCCTTTATCAGTGACTGAATATCTATACTGAAATATTTATTTCATAACTAAATAAAAAATCATGCATTTAAGGGTTAAACTTGTGTGTGTTCTACCGCCTGTACAATGGGCTGTGTTCTGAGGAATTGTTCGAGATGATGCCCACGGCCACATTTTATCAACGCACCTCTCGCCACCGACAGGGAGTTCATCCTCACATCCTTGCACCTCAAACTTGCCGTACTGTAAGATTCCAGAGGAATTTCTTACCACGTACGATTAGGCTGTGGAATGAGCTCCCTGCCGAGGTTTTCCCAAGAGACTATAGCATGGGGTTCTTCAAGAAAGGAGTTATAAGGTTTTTAAAGGGTCGGCAACGCGTGAGTGACACCCCTGGTGTTGCAAACGTCCATAGGCTACGGTAACTGCTTACCATCAGGCGGGCCGTATGCTTGTTTGTCACCTTGGTAGTATAAAAAAAAAAAAAAAAAAAAACATCCATCCATCCAAAAAATCGCCTGTAAAATATTAGAATAGAAGTACTATATCAAAGTAAGACCTAAAAATAAAGTTCATTAGGCAATAAATTAAACAGTTATAACTCTTAGGCCATCGGAGCAAAGCTCAAACAAACTCAAACTCAAAATTCATTTATTCATTTAGGTTACAAAGTAACACTTATGAAGGTCATAAATTATGAATAAGCCAGCTTCTGTATGATGGCCTATCTCTCATCTATATCACACTAGCTGTTGCCCGCGGCTCCGCCCGCGTGTATGTCGGTTATCGCTACAAATAGTAGCCTATGTGTTATTCCAGACCATAATCTATCTCTGTGCCAAATTTCATCCAGATCCATCCGTTCAGTAGTTTCTACGTAAAAGAGTAACAAACATCCATCCATCCATCTATCCATCCATTCTTACAAACTTTCACATTTATAATATTAGTAAGGATTCAGAGAATATTCAATGATGTTTCTAAAATACCAAGTCAGATGGAACTGTTCATTAGAATATTCAGTCAGAACTGTAGGATGCTTTGGCTCGTAACTTCTACTGAATTTAAAGCACCTCTAGTATTGGAATAAGTTAAACTTATGTGACTGAAGCCTCACTGCTCAGAAGCTCAAAGGGTACATATTTATGTTTGGAACCGACTGTGGTACGTTTTGATATCGAAACGAACGACGCAATGATTTAAGCACTCGGACATGCAGAATTTATATTAAGTAGTCTTTACTATACTATATACACATAGCTCGCAGAACCGATGGCCTTTGGGGCAGAAAGGTTCTAGAGTGGCGACCACGAACTGGAAGACGCAGCGTGGGCAGGCCTCCAACAAGGTGGACCGACGACCTGGTAAAGGTTGCGGGCAACCGATGGACAAGGTCAGCTCAGGACCGGATGATGTGGAAGACCTTGGGGGAGGCCTATGTCCAGCAGTGGGCGTCTTATGGCTGAGATGGATGGATGGATACTATATTTTACATAGCATGGGTACTGTGACGTTTAACATTTTACGATGAAGATGAAAGAAATTGATTGAATCAATCTGTCATTAGAGACGTCTACGCAAGCGGAGCCACGGGCAACAGATAGTATTAAATAATTCTATGCAATTATAATATACTAGCTGTTGCCCGCGGCTCCGCCCGCGTGGATGTCGGTTATCGGTGTGAAAAATTGCCTTTGATTATTAACATGTCACATTTGATTATTAACAAGTAGCCTATGTGTTATTCCAGACCATAATCTACCTCTGTGCCAAATTTCATCCACATCCGTTCAGTAGTTTTATGTGAAAGAATAACAAACAAACATCCATCCATCCATCCATACATACAAACTTTCGCATTTATATTATTTCTACCTCTGTGCCAAATTTCATCCACAACCGTTCAGTAGTTTTTACGTGAAAGAGAAACAAACATCCATCCATCCATATTTACAAACTTTCGCATTTATAATATTAGTAGGATATTTTGAATTCCCTTGAAAAGTCTGAATGTTTATTTATTTAAATATGTATACACAGTACTGTACAAAGGTAGATTAATGTTAAAAAGTTAATGCCAAAGGCATTTACTACCAGCCAACCATTGGGTGATGCAGTAAAGAAGTAGAACGTAGTAGGCAGAAGATGTGGAAATCAACAGATCTCTCTGTTAATTTCCACATATTGGGATGCTGTTTGTTTATGAACATCTAAATAATTGTATTTATATAAATATTATTTGTTGATATTCTATTTATTTTAATTTAATTTTCTATATATTGTAATATAATTTGGCACCTATTTCGTTTACCTCAGCATCAACCTAAGGTTGGCTGGTAGAGAATGCCTTTGGCATTAAGCCCTCCATTGTACATTATGTGCATAAAGATTAAAATAAAAATAAAATAAATAAGACCTGTGCAAAGCCAGGGCGGGTCCCTAGTTATACATTTTCTTGCTATCGCTACCTCATAAGCTCAAAGAAACCAGAACGATACAGACGCAAAAAGATTTTTACCAATAATCTTTCTATAAGACTCTCCGGCGTGACGTTGGCCTTTCATTTATTATAAATGGACACGGGGTAGGTAGGGTTGGAGGTTATATTATTACTAATATTGAGGAAAAGCTTTGGTACCTTCAATCAGGTGATTTGGACGAGGTAAGATGGTTTTAGCTAGGAGTTCGACTGGCAATGCCAACGTTCCTTCGATTGGTTGCATTCGTAATTAAATAAAGTTATAATAAGAAAGGTAGGGCAATATACAAGTAATCCCACCTGGGGAAGGACCTTCACTTTGTAGAAGACCACAGCCAAAAAAAGGGACACAGTGGTGCAGTTGTTAGTGAACTAGGCCTGTGTATTTGTCTTCATTGCCCGTTCAAAAGACACGTAATAAAAAAAAACACGCGTGGCAGTCTTTGGGAGCTGCCAATGTGAAAGTGAAAACTAAGTAACTTGTAAATTGTATCGTCGAGCTATTAGATTATT
The DNA here is from genome assembly GCA_947095525.1 of Trisateles emortualis. Classification (NCBI taxonomy): domain Eukaryota; kingdom Metazoa; phylum Arthropoda; class Insecta; order Lepidoptera; family Erebidae; genus Trisateles; species Trisateles emortualis. The sequence continues at coordinate 11,997,450 of OX352753.1, forward strand.
ATTTTTGAATACGGAAAGCGTTCGGTAACGATGACACGAATTCCATGATTTTTGTTCACCCAAAAAGTTTGAATATGGAAAGCGTTCGGTGACAATGAAGCGAGTGCCATGATTTTTGTGTACCCAAAAAGTTTAAATATGGAAAGCGTTCGGTGACAATGAAGCGAGTTCCACGATTTTTGTTCACCCAAAAAGTTTGAATATGGAAAGCGTTCGATAACGATTACACGAATTCCACGATTTTTGTTCACCCAAAAAGTTTGAATATAGAAAGCGTTCGGTGACAATGACACGAGTTCCATGATTATTGTTCACCCAAAAAGTTCTCAACGCGCCTAAAGAAGATTTCACTTTAAAAAAAAAAATGTTTAACCCATGTGAAATCGAAGCGGGCTTCTAGTCTTTATATACACAAGGGTGTCTCACTCATGGCTCTTTAGTAAACTGATCCCGCTGGAACTGATCCCGCGGGATCAGTTGACCTAATGTATATTTTGAATTGGTCAACTGATCCCGTTCCATAAATTTAATAATTTGTATAGACACCGAGAAAAGTGTTAGACTACTTAATATCGCCCAAATAATATTTCAGTTCACTTGTATTACTCTCAAGTTAGATGGGTATAGCTTAATTTTGTATTTTCATCCGACAGAACTAAATATAGTTACAATCTTACGACTCGAGAGGCGGGCCGTGGGCTCGACAATAAATATATTTTTCTACTGGGCACTAAATACGTTAAATGTTTTCTGCACGCCTGTACACATATTTCAAAATATACAATAGAGTTTTGCCTGATTTAAAAGCGGGACCAGTTGACAAAAGAAAAGTAATAAAATTATTAATTTAGTCAACTCATCCCGCGGGATCAGTTTAGAGCGAGATCAGTTTACTAAAGAGCCTCACTCATACCTTCCTTTCGTAAATAATTCGGAATATTGTGTTGTGTAATAAAATACACAACACAATATTCCGTTCCACCCTGTATACTCTTAAGGTTCATTCAAACCCATTGCCATAGAAAAATTATGCATAGCACTCTTAACTTTTATTACTATTGTTATGGAGACTATAGGATGGGGTGTTTATCGTTCTAATTGATGGGGTTACACGTATAAGGAAAACTCGAGAAATGCGAACGTTAGTAAACTTCGTATTTACGCTTCGGCGTTATATCTGCTGTCGTCGAATTTCGGCGAAATTACATAGTAGATTTTTTTGTTTTTTATCCATAAAAATAACGACAAAAGATTTTTCCCGTTTAATCTGTGTGTTGCGGGGGACTATACAAACATTCAAATAACGGACACAAATTACACCCAGACTCAGAACAACTCTTTGTGGGTCACACAAAGTTTTGCTCCTGTGTAGGAATCGAACCCACAACCTCGTGCACAGCAGGCGCATACTGCGCCCACTGGACAACCAAGGAAGTCAATATTAATGAAACTTAATCGATTAGTCGTATTTTGACCACTAGGCTACATCCAGTTGATTCAAACAACAACGCCTCCACTCAGCCTCAAAAATATCACCATATTAAACTAATAATTTCTCAAAAACACTGCAATAAAAATCAATATAAAACAACCAAATTTCAACTATAATAATAATTAATTCTTATTTACTAAAGAACATGGCTCCCACATTAGTTGGTGTCAACATATATAATATAGTTAAGAATATAAATGACCAGTATATAAAGATCTCGACAAGATACATTAGAGATAAAATGTTACTATACTTGTTAGTAAGTTGATCGTTTAAAAGATTTACTTTGACGGTTATCACGTAAATGATGGTTGAAAAGAATTCCAGGGTATTTAATTTCCTAGTACTATAAATAAAAGCTTTACCATTAAGGTACTATTTCGAACCGAGCTGCCAAAGGCAACTGCCGACAGCATATGTAGCAGTTCCATATAGAATAGAATAGAAAACTATTTATTGTACACCAATTACATTTAGCTGGAAGCGGGAAGCTGAGGATCGTGCTAGGTGGTCCTTGGAGAGGCCTATGTCCAGCAGTGGACTGCGATAGGATGATGATGATGATGATGAATTACATTTTAGCATGGCATTTTTCCTGCAAATACTGCCATGCTAAGATGGAACTGGGCTGGTCATATCTGCCGCATGTCAGACGATCAATGGCCCAAACTCACTACCCAGTGGGTGCCTCTAAATGCCAAGCGACATCGCAGTAGACCTAGACGGAGATGGCGGGATGAGTTGGATTCATTTAACCAAGACTGGCCCTCAGCGGCTTTAGACAGAGAGAAGTTAAAGGAGAGGGGGGAGGCCTTTGCCCTGCAATGGTACAGGCTTATAATAATAATAAAATAATTACATTTTGACAAAAACATTATTTAAACTCAATCGAAGTATAATCGAAGTCGGAGTTAAACTCTAGTGCTAGAAATAATAAGGGCTTTCAAAACGGGAATAAAAACAAGATGACACAACATCAGGGTTGTTTAAAAAATAGTGCGTCGGCAGCTCGGTTCGGAATAGTACCTAAACAAAAGAGCTGCCTTAGCAGTAGGCACACCACGGTTAAATAAGCTAGTATGTGCTATACTATTGCTACGGTAACTGCTTAACATCAGGCGGGCCGTATGCTTGTTTGCCACCTAAGTAGTGTTAAGAAATTCACAATAGATACCCGGAGTTTGGAAATTGGCGGTGTTTACACCCCCGTGCCTCGGAAAGCACGTAAAGCCGTTGGCCCTACGCCTGATCTCTCTCCAGTCGTGTCGGATTTGCCGTCCCATCGGACTATGAGAGTGAGGGAATAAAGAGTGCACTTGTTTGCACATACTTGTGCACTGTAATACCGACTGCCTCGGTGGTCCAGTGGCCGCAGTATGTGCCTGCAGTGCACGAGGTTATGGGTTCGATTCCCACACAGGATAAAACTTTGTGTGACCCACAAAGAATTGTTCTGAGTCTGGGTGTAATTTGTGTCCGTTAATTGTATGTTTGTAAAGTCCCCCGCGACACAGAGCTTGTTCTCTAGAGCGGGAGTTGACTTTTTTAACTAATAATGAAATTCGGTTTGGAGGACATTATTATTATTATAAAAAGAAACTTGACGTTTCTTTCACAACTACGTTAGACTTTACATATAAAATCTAGTATCTATGTCTCACTCGAGCGTGAAGTTCAAAGAACTTCTTCAGTAGGATGCGAAGTTATCTGTACACTTAGTGTTGCAAGACATTTTCAGAGCTTTAGAAGATTTTTGTAGCTCAAGTTAGCTCAGTTGTGAGCACTGAAGTAATTCACTATGACTGCAATAAAATAGCTGGGTAAATAATTATATATACTTCTAAACTAATAATATAGAGGAAAGATAGATTTTTTGTTTGTTACGCTTTAACTAAAAAACTTCTTCTTTGACGGTATTACTCTTGGTATGGTCGTGGTCATCACTTCAGTTGTTAGTGGCAAGCTAAGCTACACAACACACTCTTCTCTGATGGCCGCCTTCCTCGTACATTCATTCAGTGATGTTGAGCCATTTACTGCCGCTTTTATTTGGTCAGTCCACCTCATATCGATCATCCAATAAAAAGTAGTAAATGTAATTTATTTCTAATTTCAAATTAATATGAGAAAGTGCAACAATGTAAAATAAAATACTTGTATAACAAGGGAGCTACGTCTGCCAACAAACTGCTGTGCAGTTTGGCTAAAGTATTATTATTATAATTATGTAATATGTTTTAAAAAATCCAAATAAACACTTTTTAATTATTATTTTTTTCCTCGTGGCCAGGTACCCTCAACCTTCCTCAAACACAAAGTCCTTCTACAAAGTGCACTTGCATTCAATTCCAAAACGCACAGTTACTATCATTATTATTATAAGCCTGTACTGTCCCACTGCAGGGCAAAAGCTTCCCCACTCTCCTTCCACTTCTCTCTGTCATAGTTACTATCATGAAAATATTAAACCAGTCGACACGGGTTCCAACAAACACCCTAAAAGCATAATGACAGTAAACAAATTGCTGCATGATAGACTCTAAAACAATGTCCACGCAAACATTTGAAAAACCTTTGTCTTTAAATAAATGAAGTGTTTATTAATCTGTTCACTAAATCACTTTTTCATCCAACAACACGACCGTTTAATTTTGTTGTTTGGCAAAAATAAAAAACATCTCTTTTGATGAGAGACGTTTTTATAAACAATATGTTTTTATAAGCCCCCAATTGTGAAGGATTGACAGACATGCTATTACAAAGAAGGACAGAATTAATCTCTCGGTGTGGCCGGTGGTGCTGACGTGCTATTCATTATGTTATAGAAAACAACGGTACGGGGTCTGATTGAGTAGCTAGATGAAGCGATTTTGATGAAGATTTTTCTTTTGTTAGCAGTTAGTTTGTATTAAGTGAAGAAAGAGATAGATAGATATTAAACACTAATAATATTGTGTTTCAAAGTATATGCTTAATTTTTTTTTTAAATACAAGCTTTTATAATATATTTTTGTAATTTATGGATGTTTCAATCAATCAATCAATCAATCAGCCTATCGCAGTCCACTGCTGAACATAGGCCTCTCCCAACACGCGCCATAGCACACGGTCCTCCGCCTTCCTTACGGGTGTTTATGCATTCAATATTCTTAAAGGAGCCCAAACACGACTTGGTTATCTTGTTTCGTTAAAGAGTCTCTATGGCTACCTTTGGACATCATCATCACACACTGAACTACACCTAGTAGTACAAAAGAATAATAAACAATCGTCAAGATAAATTAAAAAATCCAAAAACAACGCGGCTATCTTGTTTCGTTAAAGAGTTCCTTCCGACTTCATCATCACGTCCTAAACACCTAGGAATGTAATACTCATCTGTTCTCTTTTCGTCTCTCCGTTGTGCTCCTGTATGTATATGCGTTCGGTGCTCACTTAGAAGAAACATTTTGTAAAATCTGATGTTTGGATGTTGGACTCCTGGTATTGTAATCAATCCAGACTACAACTTCTCCACTAGTGTAGTTGTATTTCTGTCAGTATATAATTATTTGGCTGTGATTTTCTCTAAGGTAAATAATAAGAGGTCCTTTCCCTCCAGTCAGACTTTCTCGTTTGTATGGTGCCCTACTTCTCTTAATTACCTTGCAGTCACATTTTATAAAAACGCTGTATAATCCGCTTAACTAAGTCCGTAATACAAGACCTTTCTTGTTAACCGTCCTTTTGCTCGATCTTAATATTTCACGTTAATTTCTTGCCAGCAAAATTGTTTTTAATAAAATATTGAAATTTAATTTGTTTGTCGATCATAAACACCTTTTGATATATTTATTCGTTTTTGTAATATAGCTACAGATATTGAATTTGCTCATTAAAGTCGTACTTCTAAATTACAAGAGAAGTTAATGAAGAGGAACTAGAAATAGTCAAAATAGAGACAAAAATGTCCAAACCTAAACAATCCTACTAATATTATAAATGTGAAAGTTTGTGATAATGTATGTATGGATGTTTGTTACTCTTTCACGCAAAAAACTACTGAGACAATTTTTGTCCCATATGGGGATCGAATCCATAACACGCGAACCGATAGAACAGTCAATTTTAATTTATTGTCTATCTTCCATGACGTACGTTTAGCGATCTTAATTTAAAATTCATAAAATGACAACTACGATATTTCTGAAGATTATAATGATGATGTACTAATTAAATGAAAACATCGTGAGGAAACCCTGAATCAGATGAGTCAGACATGTCTTATAAGACATGTCTGATTCATCAACCCACATTAGGCCAGCATGTGTGAATTAAGGCCTAAACCCTCTCCTTCTCTTGATAGAGGAGAGGAGACCCGTGCCCAGCAGTGGAACATATATGAGTTGCTATTATTATAATGACAATAATAAAGATGTCAAATAAATTTATTTGACATCTTTATCACCTAGCATTAAAAGGAATTCAAATTAAGATTAAAAATAATTCGCTATAAGAGGCTTTTGATGTATCAAATATATTTGAGGCTAATCTAACATACGTACGTATTAGGCCACTAGCCAGACCGCAGTGACCAGGCTGCGTACGTCATTTGGCATGTCAAGACTTGGCTTGTTAGCTATGATGAGATAACTACACACCCTCTACAGTAAAATATATATATACGGTAAAATTCAATTTTTATTCTGACTCACTGAATAAATGCTAATGCAAACTCATGAAAATGCTGCAAAAAGGTACCGCAATAGACGTAAGTCAACGTCAAACTCATTTATTCATTTAGATCAAATACATTATACTTATGAACGTCATAAAAACAAATGCCAGCATACTTTTTTCCTACGGCCAATTCGCTGACTAGCGTTGGACCTCGAGAAGAATTGGCAAGAAAATCGGGCTACTCTTTTTAAAAGCCAGAGTATAACATTTACAATTTGGTATAAGTTACAATATTAGTGTTAACAAAAAGGGACGGAACCCAATATACCATACAAACTTAAATTTAAGTAAAGTAGGTGAGCTCTACGGGATTTTTGGAAATTCAAGTCAAATCGTTTATTTTGTAAACATAGATACAGATAGTTACAATGAATTGTTATGATAGAATCTCTTTGTATTGCCTGTGAGGTATGGCTTACAAAATTTAATTAACTATTTGTAACAATGTTGGTTAAGTAAATAATTAAATAAAATAATAATTAGTACAAACATTAATTATACATGTAAGTTATTGTTATTATAATATTTTAATAATAATATTATGTAGAATTATTACTTAAAGCAAGCTTTTATTCCTAAAATGGGTTGTCAGAATGATCTTCTTTCAGGCAACTGCTGCACTAGGGAAGAAGCTCTGTATAGGATTTTTTGAATATATAAATAACGGAATCAAAGTTCTCCCAGACTTAACACAACCATTTGTGGATTACACACACAATTTTTCATCTTGCGTGGGGATCCCCACAATATGCAACTCAGTGGTAAATGGCGATGATCCACTGAGCCATCATGCAATCGATACTGATTCTATTTAAAGAACTTTGAAGAAAAATAAAATACAAGGTAAAATGTTATTTAAATGATTAAAATTCTTCCCTCAGGTTATGATTTTATTAAACTCGTCTCTTCGTGTCCCTTTTACTTAATTATGTGCGATGGAGTACATGAATCTTGTAACGTGCCTTTTTGGAGCTTTTTTTTTCTTACTATAACAGCCCGGCCACGAACACGACGCGCAGCGGTAGCGACGAGCGGTGGCGGCGAGCGGTACGAACAAAATGTATTAAAACGCTCTATGACACCACGAGGTGCAGCGTCGAGCGGTTTTAGTACATTTGTTGCCGCCACCGCTCGCCGCTGCCGCTGCCGCGCGAAGTCATGGACGGGCCGTATCTCAACTTCATTACTATGTAGTAATTAGGTTGTGGTCTTCTGTAAGGTGTAAGTCTTTCTCTGGTCGAGCTTGATTGCTTGTATGGTGCCCTGCCTTACTATTTTTTTTTATAAACTTTACTTAACTTTAATACTTGCAATCCAAGTAGTAAAAAAAAAATATACGGCAATAAAAGCATACGGCTCGCTGACGCTTGCAATACCAGAGGTATCACTTGCGTGTTGCCAACCCTTTTTTTTAATATAAAAAAATGTATTAATAAAAGTATTTAAAAAAATGTATTCAAAGAAATGTATTAAAAAAATATTATTCCTATATGACATTCCTATCCTATAGATAGGATAGGAATACATCTCTTTCAAAACGCATCCCGGAATGAGCGCTGAAGACCTGTACTCACACACAGGAACAGCACAACTACACCGCTGCGTGTAGTTATTTGGCTGTGGTCTTCTATAAGGTGGAGGTCCTTCCCCAGTCAGGCTTGCTCGCTAGTATGGAGTTCTACCTCTCTTGAAAATCTGCCAAAGAACTGTTAACGAATAATAAAATTGACTAATTGACAAACATTTAGCTTTAAAAGTTCACTAATTAATTTGATGAACAGCTTTAGTTCAAATCTAACGAAGCGTTCAAATTCCATAGTACAAATTGTACCTATAACACATTATAGGTAAACCATGTAATAGATACAATACTCCTATTGTTCGTGATCACTGGTTCTTGTAGAGCAGTTTGAAATAACCTCATAGATTAAACAATAGAATCTGAAGGTATTGAAGAAGAATTGATTAATAAAACGAAGGTCGATGAGGAAAAACAGTTGAGAATCATCGTTAAAAGGAAAGTTATTTTCCAACTTAACATTTTACCTATCCTATGAATCATCCTACTAATTATAAACGCATATAAAAATATTACATATTATGTGATATGATAAGAAAAGATTTTCTTTTGTTTCTAACTTGGTAAAGCGAAAGAGTTAATATCTAGTTTTTAAAAGACAACTCGATACGACATACAATTTACAATTACAAGGTACCACCAGAATTGGAGCAAATATTTATAGGTCACACAAAATCATGACCTATGTAAAATCAAATCAACTTGTAGGCATAGTGTGCGAGGTGATTTATAATATTTTTTGGCAATTGTATTTCTTGAAATTGCATAAACTTTGCCAGCACATTCTAGCATGATAAATTTGGCAAAATAAGAGATAATATAGAATATTTAATACAAAATATGCCCGAAAAATATAACCAGTTTGGGTAAAAAGGAATAGAAAGCACTGGCCACATATAGAAAACAAAATACTCAAAGGTCTAGTCATAAATAGGTACGCCAATTTTGAAAGTGTCAGGGTAACAGATAAAGCCAAGTCTTTTGGCAACACAGGTCTTAACTCAGAGCTTACGGAAATGAGGCGGAGGAAAAAAGGCCTTTGTAGTCCCTTATTGATCAGACAAAGTAAAAATATATTGTTGTGTATATATCCAAACATTTAGAGTCACGCTTGTTTCCTAGCGGGGTAGGTAGAAACTATGAATTTTCAATTTCTTTTTAGCTACTTCTTGGGAGGAAAACAAGATTGCAGCCCGTCTGATGTTAAGCAGTTACCGATTCAACACACATGTACGTTTATGGATTTTTACTTCTAAAATCTTGATACAATCTTGATAGATTTCTTTTACTCTCATAAAACTTTCATTAATGCTCGTCGGTGAAAGGAACTCTTGACCTTTTTGTCAGAAAGTGAATAATTTCTTAGAAAAACAGTTTTAATTGAAATCATATTTTATTGATTTTGGAGACCTGTAGTTACACAGGGACACAACTACACTACTGTGAGTAGTTATTTGGCTGTGCTCTTCTGTAACGTCCTCCACCTTCCTTTTCCAGTATGGGCTTGCTCGCTAGTATGGTGCCCTACCTCTCTTAAAATATAAAAGCATGGAGATTATATGAGAAATCATCGATAGTAATTATTAAGTCAAAACCGGTATACACTTGCCTGGACTGTTTGATGACGTCAACGAAGGAGGTTTGCGTTTGTAATTATACATTCTTGGGAAGATGTAATTAAAAAAATAGCTTCGACATAAAAATAAAAGTAATATAAACATCTTAGAAGAAAAACATCTCTAAAATTGTTATAGCAATCCAAAAATAAATAGTTCATTCTATTTTAAGGAGCTCCTGAATTTAGATCTTAATGGAAGGCCTTTTATATTGAAAAGATTTTTCCAATTGCGACAAAACAAAATTGCTAAAATAGACAGACAGTCTGCATTATTTCAGTAGCTACACTTAATAACAAGGGTTTTCAGTATACGACAACATCAGATTTGTGTCCCTCCCTCGTCAGGACGTCGGAACCAGCTTAACTTTGTTTCGCCAATAAATTTGTATGCCGCCGGGCTAACGTGCCTGTCCCTATTAGGGAAGAGTAAATATAATGTGGAGGATTGGATTATTTTGATACAACATTGCTAAGTGAAACCGACGGTTTTCGGAAGTACGTGGTAATGGACATACAATATATAAATTCAATTGTCTGAAAAATATCACTTGGTTTTTGCATTTCTTTACACTACAGCAGACCTTCTAGATCATCATTTTCATCATCATCATAGCCTAAAAATGTTCACTGCTGAACATAGACCTCCTGTAAGTATTATGGTTTTAAGCCGACCAGTCAGCTGCTCGCAATTCACCATATCGTTGGTACACCTTACTGAAGATCTTCCGAGAATCTAGGTAAAAAAAAAATCACAAATTACTGGCATGTAAGAAACACTTAAAAAAAACGTTATAATCTAAGATGTTTAATTTCCGAACAAAATTTAATTGAGACAAATTGAACTACCCAAATAAAATCACGGCTAAAAACCATCTTAAGAAGTTTAACGAGCTAATTTTGATTGATTTCCACACCCAAAAGTAACGAGTAACGACAGGTCCAAATTAGTGCCATAATATTTAAGACGCGCTTTAACAAAACAATTAACCCAATATGCAAATTCTCTTCCGTAAAACAGTCATAAATCAAATAACATAAAACTTAATGGTCCGGACAAAAATCCCTGTTCACCCAGCTCTCCGCCATTTTTACATTTTTCCCTCGTACTAATTACAAAAATTAATTCATTTATTCCTTCCGATAATCAGTATTCGACCCCTGCTTCCAACATCTGGGCCTTTATTAATGTCGCAGGATAGGATCACGGGATCCGGGATCGGACTAACGTAATTTGTCCAAATTCGCTGCGTGTTAATTTCTAATTTCGAAGGAATAAGGTTTGATGTGGCGCTAATGGATAAAATTTTCGTAAAATATTTCAGCAATATTTTATTTATTTATTGATGTATTGTTGAATGAACCGTCCTCTTTTGCACACACACATCCGTATGTATATGTTAGTGTTAATGTATATTGTTGAGATGGATCGGTTTATACTTTATGTAATAAGTAAATTAAATTATATGCAATTAATTTTAATGAGGGTTCTGTTTTAATATGGTTGTAATTTTTTAATGTTTTAATTTTATGAATGGTATTAAACATTTGGATGAAATAAGCTTGCAGAGATTTTATTTGAGCTTGTAAAATATACATGTAATTTATTTTACTAAGTATTTATGTAGCTGGACTAAAATGCGAGGTTTTGCAGATATTTTTACGTTTGCTATTTTGACGAGTGGGTTCTTAAAATCTTCTAAAGAATCCGTTATAATTTTGCTTTGTAAAGATGGATTCGTCTGTTATAATATAAGCACTTCATTTTATTTTTCTTTACAGAGTGGCAACATGCAAGTGCTACATGAGTCTTTTATTGCAAGTATCTGAAGATCATAGTAACTGCTTGTTATCAGGTTGTAATGTTATTTTGCCACGTTAAGAGAGAGGTAGGGCACCATACAAGTGAGCAAGCCCAACAGAGAAGGACCTTCATCTTAAAGAAGACCATACGCTACTTACCGCCAGCCAGTACGCTTATTGTCACCGTGGTAATATATAAATATACTCCGAATTTCTTATTTTACTCCATTTATAAACTGTTACACGGCTAAAATGTTTGAAAAATGCCCAAACACAAATCACTAAAGCTAACGTACAACCAAAAAAACCATAATCATGCGGGACACGTCCGAGCGCCATTTTGTGTCCGCCATTTTTCTTTTTGGTCGTCCGTTCGCCACCTGTCAACTGGTTGACCCTTGCATTTGTCACTCGGTTGTTTTCGGCGAACATCGTGATGGTTCGGTTATTTCCGTAATTTATATACTTTGCACGCGGGCCAATGATCATGTAGCGTTGAGTTTTTAGGGACTCGAGGGTAGTTGATATTTATGTATACGAGGATGATATTTTTATTTTCTTTTAGGCAATTTTAAGTAACATATTATTAATCTCATTTTATTTGGAAAACGATATAAAGCAGATTAATTTAAGAGAATTAATATACTATACAAGTGAGCAAGCCCGTCTAGGTAAAGACCTCCACCTTACAGAAGACTACAATCACAACACTGTAATTATATTCCTGTACAACATTTTCCTCTCTCAGGGATATCGCTTCTTAAGAGATAGATAGATTAGAGCCCATAGTCCAAACATCTATAGACTATGATAACTGGATATCATCAGACGGGTCATATGCTTCTTTGCCACCTTAGTATGATAAAAAATTATAAACAAACAGGTAATAAAAAAATTTAATCAACTGAAAAACTTTTAAAAGACAAACGAATTCTGTAAAGGAACAGGTATATTCCAATTAAAAGGAACAAAAATAATGAAACAGTTCTCTCTAATACTATTGCAACAATAGGGTAGTTTCAAACTGTATCGACGAATGAACATTGTACCACCCTATACGACTCAGTAATTCGCTGTGAAATTACTTCAATCGATGCTTTTATCCAGCTAACGAGAATAAAACGATATTTAGTTGAACGAGGTTTCTACACGAGTGGTTAAACACATTTTTAGTCTGCATTTCTTTTTGGAATTGTTTGTAAACTCGGTTTTAAAATATATGTACTTGGCCTAAATGAGCTTTTAATATCTTTTGTACAAAACTTTTGATGATAATTGTATTTTTATACTACTTAAGTGACAAACAAGCATACGTGATAGTTACTTACTTACTGTAGTCTAAGGATGCTTCTAACACCTGAGGCATTACTCTCGTATTACTGACTCAAAGTTTTAATGATGTAGTCTTGGGATAGAGAAACTTTTCATAAAATGCATCAATAAATTAACTGAACTGAATGTTTGTACTTACAAAGATACAACTGCATCGCTGTATGTAGGTTTTTAACAGCGTTCAATGTTTAAAAAAACATTCAGGCTTGCTTGCATGTTTTTTTTATTTTGTTTAAAAAAACAGCTCCCGCACTAAAAAACAAGTTATGTCGCGGGGGACTTTACAAACATAAAATTAACGGACACAAACGCAGACTCAGAACAACTCTTTGCGGATCACACAAAGTTTTGTCCTGTGTAGGAATCGAATCCACAATCTCATGCATAGCAGGCGCATACTGCGATCACTTGACCACCAAGGCAGTCAATATAGTGTAATACACTTTACCTCTCTTTTTTAACACCCAAGGACGACTTTTAGCATCATATTGTCAGCCTAGTGTATAATTTTAAGTGGAATATAAGATACCTTATATCCTACTTAAATTATATATTAGCTAAGGTAAAAAAGTTCTGAAAGTCTTTCGGCTGAGATGAAAGATATTTATCCATTGTCTTTACTACATCTATATTTTCAATATCGTTCCAATATCTAATAGTCTTAATCAGCCCGTCACAAACCGAATCTACATAAGGGCTTGTCATACGAAATTGGATTGTCAACTTAGGATTACCGTGTTGTTGCGCCTATTGATAACTTGATTAATATGCAGCAGTATCGACAACTTGGGAAGGGTTTTGTTTGTTGCTAAGGGAATTATACAGTAACTATGTATTAGCATAGTGTAAGGAATAATCTCTCTATATAGTGAAGACACTGTCGCATTATGCCAAATAAATACCTACCGCTCATGGCCAGTGGTTTTCAAATTTCAAACGTCACGACGCATCGCCGCGACTGCTACGTTGCCAGCTCGCACGTATATGCCTACTGAACTGGTCCTAAACGTTAGGTATTTATTTTTCGAATTTCGAACGTCACGCCGCGTCTCGAAGCCGTGACTGCTACGTTGCCAGCTCGCACGTATATGCCTACTGAACTGGTCCTAAACGTTAGGTATTTATTTTGAAAGATTGCGTCAGTATCCCCACTATTTAGAGAAGTATTCTTCCTTTCACTATGGTATATATAAGTTACAGCAATAGTCTTTTTAGTTAAATCTTATTTAAATCGTACTAGCCATTTAGCCACTCCAATGCGACAAATAGATACATGGACAAACATAAAATCCCCTCTTATTCTACATTGTTAAAAAGTATATCAATCTTCAACACACACACAGATTTCAATCTTGAATTATTCTTTACTAAATTATTCATGGAGCATAAAACATAGATGTCGGTAATATTATTAAAAAGTACTCAGTGGCCTTCATTAGTATACCATCTATCTCTTTGCCTATTTTCATTAAGATCCGTTCAGCCGTTTAGTAGTCATAACGTAACAGACAGAGTTACTTTCGCATTAATCCAGACGTGTGACCAAATTTATCGGCACAAATTTCAAGACAAATGAAATACAGCATGTCTATCGGACAAACAATACAGAACAGAACTCAGTGTCCGCAAAATTGGATTGTCCGCCGACGTACCGCTCGGACAATCAAAGGAGTATTACCAATCGCAGTCCGGAACTGATCTCGTTAATTGCTGCCGCTTGGTCACCCTAGTGCGAATAATTGCTTCAATTGGAATAATGAATGATGAACGAACGGTCTCAGTGTGAATCTATACTATATAATATTACTAGCTGTTGCCCGCGGCTCTGCCCGCGTGGATGTCGGTTATCGCTGCAAAAAGTAGCCTATGTGTTATTCCACACCATAATCTCTCTGTGCCAAATTTCATCCAGATCCGTTTAGTAGTTTTTACGTGAAAGAGTAACAAACATCCATCCATTCATTCTTACAAACTTTCACATTAATAATATTAGTAAGGATAAAGCTGTAGAGTTTTTTTGTTTGTTTGGTTGACCGCGCTAATCTTAAGGTGCGTATAAATTAAGCGCGGCAAACCATCGAACATTGGCGCGCGCGGCGGCCGCGCTCTATGTAGACGGGATCGCCGCGCGCGGCGACGCGAACATTGCCGCGCTCGAACGTGCCGCGGGGCGATCCGCTCGCTGTCGGTTTTTGAGACCGCATCAAAGGAGCTTCAGTCGTTCGCTCGCGCGCAATTGGGACGGTTGTGGTTTTGGTGATTTGGCTCGCGCGGCGAATACGTAAAAATGGACAACGAAATGTGCCGTTTACTAATACAATTGTATAGCGCTAAAGAATTTTTGTGGAACAGCAAATCCTCCCAATACCACAATAAATCGCTGCGGTATGATGCGTGGGTAAAAATCAGTAAGAAAATGGATATACCTGAACTGGTCTGACTATCCGCCGCGGTCTGTTCGTGATGGATCGCCTGCCGCGCGCGGCTGTCACGTCCAACTTAATTTATATCTACATATTGGCTCGCGCGGCAAATGAACGTCAACTCTCGTCGAACATTGGCTCGCGAGGCTGCCGCGCTTAATTTATACGCACCTTTAGAAAGTACTGGTTCGATTAGATAAAATCTTTTTTTGTTGAATAGTGCATTTACCAGGAAGGCTATAGGCTATATAACATCACGCTATGATCAATAGGAGCGGAGCAGTAGTTAGCTATGTTGCGAAAATCGGGGAAAATATTCCAAATTGCCACGCGGACGAAGTCGCGGGCGACTCCTAGTTAATACGCATAAAATGTATCCTTACATAGTATATAATAAAGTCGTTTCTGCTGTCTGTACGCTTCGATCTTTTAAACCCCGCAATTTTGATACGGTTTTGACTATTATTTAGATAATTTATAACAAATAATTAACGCATTCCTATGTTTAAAAATTATAAGAAAACGCTTATAAGTCACAACATTGTAAAGTTAAATCAAATTCCGTTTGATAGTTTTTGCGTACAAATTTAAAAGCGTAGTAGTAGTAGTTAGTAGCGTAAAAAGTTTGGGAGGATGAATGTTTGCTACTAAGGAGAAACAAACAGTCATACTCCCAAACTTTTTCTTTCTTTCTTTCTTTCGTTAAAAATACAACTCCCGCACTAGAAAACAAGCTCTGTGTCGCGGGGGACTTTACAAACATACAATTAACGGACACAAATTACACCCAGACTCAGAACAACTTATTGCGGGTCACACAAAGCTTTGTCCTGTGTGGGAATCGAATCCATAACCTCGTGCACAGCAGGCGCATACTGCAGCCACTGGACCACCAAGGCAGTCGCTTATTTATTCTATAAACAGTTTATAGAATAAATAACTAAGATTTTTTATAAAAAAACTCCAACCCTTAAAATGAATTAATACAACAAATAAATTACCCCATTAACATAAACACCATGTTCCAATAACAAACACCCATTGTTCAATATTTGCCATACCTGTCGGCAATGGCAATGTTACTGGCAGTGACCGGCCAAGCAGCCAATAATGGGCCATAATTCATGCCAATAGTTCTGGCACAATAGCCTAGGAACAATTAAGGCATGTGTACGATCAGAATGTTTGGTAATAAATTGTTAGAGGGCTGTTGTCTATAAGGTTGAAAATTTAAAGTATTTTGTTAATTAATGTGTTTTGGAAAGATGTCCTTGAATATAATAAAAGATACAATATACATATGAGAGGCACCATACTAGCGAGCAAGCTCGACTGGGGAAGCACCTCCACTTTGCAGAAGACCACAGCCAAATAACTACACGCAGCGGTGTAGTTGTGTTCTTGTGTATTAATATCGGTCTCCAGCGCTCATTTAGGGATACGTTTTGAAAGTTACGTATTTCTGTCCCAGGGATACTCCATCTGGCCCTGGTATAAAAAATGCCATCCATCACAAAGCCCTGGTGTAAAAAAATAGGTTAGCAACAGGCAAGTGATACCTCTGGTATTGCAAGCGTCCATAGGCTACGGTAACTGCGGATTGGTACATCAGACATACCTCTAGAATCTCTTCTAAGACGTGTAGGTTTCTTGACGATTAAATCCGTTGTCTATGTAATAAAAATACGTACTACTTGTATATCTAAAACAATTCCTAGCTTCAATATTTAAACACAAATCCTTCAATCCGTCCAATATGGAGGTGGTGTTCAAACAAATTAATTATATGCTGCGTGTAATCCTCGCTGTCTATTAGCGTCGCACTTGATTGTCTACGATTATCAAGCTTTGAATTAGGAGGGAGACACACTGGAGATTTTTTCGTGTAAAGTAAACAAAAGAAAAGACCACCGCTTTTTCAAAACATACACAAAGAAAAATATCTTTACCAACACCAAAGTGTATGTATCCTACTAATATTATAAATGTGAAAGTTTGCAAGGATGGATGGATGTTTGTATGGATGTCTGTTACTCTTTCACGTAAAAACTACTGAACGGATCTGGATGAAATTTTAATAGCGAATAGGCTACTTTTTACTGTGATAACCGAAATCGGTCCACACGGACGGAGCCACGGCCAACAGCTAGTATTATATACTATCGTGTTTCATTAGAGTATAATGTTTAATTTAAAAAATAAAAACGGTGGTAGTCAATTGAAAGAGTAATTAGTTAACTAAATTGTAGCCCATAGTGTATTAGTTCGTTCATTATCATCATCATCATCATCAGCCTATCGCAGTCCACTGCTGGACATAGGCCTCTCCAAGGGCACGCCACCAAGCACGATCCTCGGCTTCCCGCATTAGTTCGTTAGTAGGTACCAATGTGAAATTTACTTTATGGATACGTACTAATCAAATGATTTACCTTTAACTTACATTAAATAAAAATATTCAAAGGAAATTCACATGACTTAAAAGAAATTCTAAAGGTATATCTGATTCACCAAATTGTCTCTTACCATCTCAATTAATGTAAATAATAGTTTTCATCATCATCATCATCATCTCAGCCAAAAGACGTCCACTGCTGGACATAGGCCTCCCCCAATCTCGATCCTGAGCCGACCTTGTCCATCGGTTAGCCGTAACCTTTACCAGGTCGTCGGTCCACCTAGTTGGAGGCCTGCCCACCCCTGCACCCTGTGGTCGCCACTCTAGAACCTTTCTGCCCCAACGGCCATCAGTTCTGCGAGCTATGTGCCCGGCTATGTCGGTTACTTTGGTTCTCTTACGGATCTCCTCATTTCTGATTCGATCTCGCAGGGAAACTCCAAGCATAGCTCTCTCCATTGCTCGTTGGGTGACTTTGAGCCTTCGCACGAGGGCCATAATGAACGACCACGTCTCAGATCCGTATGTAATCACTGGCAACACACACTGGTCAAAGACTTTCGTTTTGAGACACTGCGGTATTTGGGAATAATAGTTTTGGATTTATGTTATTATAAAAAAGTAAACCTTTTCCACTTCATCCAGGAATAAAGTATCGTTTACATAATGCAAATTTTACTGGTCAAGTTTTCTTCCATCTTTGTTATTTTTGACGAAGAAAAATAGCCCGGCAAAAAATTCTTTGCGAAAAGTAAAAGAATTTTTCCTTGAAAATACTAAGTGTGTATCAAGCCTTAATAGAGGAAAATCTGCGGAAATTAAGTAATACAGTTGCAGTAATTATTTGGATGGGCCTTAATCTGTCTTTGATTTGAGAGGCGGAACTGTGGAACGTAATTATTACTCTTAAGATCATGTTAAGGAGATAATAGGGTTTGAAAGGAAAAAGAGAAGACCTTGGTGAGGTGCTCCTGTATATAACATACCTGACTATTTGAAGAGTTTTTTCTAGAGGCTAGAGCACTTTGACCCTTTGGTATATTCTTTGTGTTCACATTCCGTTTTGCTCATCCTACATCACTACTTTGCCCTAATGAAAGGCTCTTGAAGACCTCTGCTTCGGGGTTCCTGGATCCAAAAGGCTCAGCCAATGCAGCATTGAATCGCTTCTTTTTTACAGGTCCTGTATGTTGGGCTATACGCTGCTATTCGACAGGTTAATTTTGTGGAGGTGATTGTTCGTGGCGGACTGTCCCGTAAATACTCCGGTCACTATCTGCAGCTGCCCTCTGCTGCTTTCTTGACGTGATATCGGAACATTTGAAGTCATCCAAGAAGTCTCTCATATTATGGGTCTGACAGTTTACAATACTGCCAGTATTTGTCACAAAAACTCTAAATATGAGCTGCTTAAAAGTTCATAGAGAAATAGCAAATTAAGCAAGCGTTTTCTAGAAGTATTCCATATTGGGCACCCGTTTTAATGGCACCTAAGGTATTCCACATTGGGCACCTACCGATATTTTTCGCAGGTGCCATTAGTGGAACATATCGATATAAAAATATCGGTAGGTGCCCAATGTGGAATACCTTAGGTGCCATTCACTCAGGTGCCATTAAAACGGGTGCCCAATATGTAATACTTCGTTTTCTACATGCGATGAATTTATAATAATATGCATTCTTGATATCAAGCCGAAAAACAATAATACGGATATTTTCAATGCTTAATTTTCATCAGTCACTACTTATCTTTTCATTAAAATCTTCATCAGTAGTTTTATGTTATTAATGACAACTTTTTTTACTATATAATCTTCATCACTGCTTTCAATAGATTCGTTTTCACTGCTTGCAATTTTTGAGACTACTTTAGCCATTACTGTGGAAGCGATATTTTCAATTAGTGACACATGCGTCTCCATTTAGTTTATACTGTACTTGTAATAAAAAAATTAAGCTAAGTCAAATCACTGTCTACCACTAATAAAATCTACACTTAAATCTAGTCCTGTCGTTCTGAAAACTCTGTAGCCGGTAGTTCATTATAGAGCTTACAAGTACGTGAGAGAAATAAATGCTTTCCGAAATAGTTTCTAGGTGTCAACACACTAGTGTAAGAACTGCTAAGTAGAGTGGTGTGTTGATACTCGTAGAAAGGTGACGAAGGAACAGATCCTCAGAGCACTCAAAAGATAAAGGTACATTTATTGCATAACTGTGTACACATAGAAGGTGTTAGTGTAAACATATATTATTGTTTATTGCAACAGTCTACCCATGTCGGGTATGCAATTTTTGTTAGTATTTTAATAATTTTGTTGGTAACTAAATTAGCATGACGTCATTTTTTTTTTGTTTTTTCAAAAACCTCGTTAGCCATTTTTTAAGATATCTTTTGATCGGTTTCACAACGCTCACACTGTTAAAGAAACAACATTGCGTTTATTTTTCTTCCATATTAAAAAAAAATCGTCTTGATTTAAGTTTTTTAATGTTTTAAATTTTTAGAGTTTTTCATTGATTGTTCTTTTTTAGAAGGCAGCTATTTGCAGCTTCCTTACTAGGAGATACCTAGGACGGAGGGGACAAACATACAATTACACCCAGACTAAAAACAAATATGGATTCAAATAAAACAAACAGTCAACAAAATACCTCTATATTTATTAACTTATTATTAACAATTCCAACAACAATACAACATGGAGAATAATAAAATTATATTGAACGTGATGGTAAGCATGACTCGTAGTTAAGTATGCAGGTGATGCCAGGAATATTTCTTGCGTGTGGCGTCTCTGAAAATAAGGGAAAAGCTTGTATGTAAAATCTTTTAATCTTTCATGATACGTCACATATGAGTACTATAATGGACAACGGGTCTGAAACCTTTAAAAAATGTCATGATTTAGACATATTGTATATTTATTTAAACTTCTTGCACAACATAATGGACAATGGGGGACTTAATGCCAAAGGCGTTCTCTACCAGTCAACCTTTGGGTGATGCAGAGACAAAACCAACAATATTATATATTAATGTTATATTATGCATTAGCAGAATCACGACACTAACTGTATGATTATTTTTCTTAAAAGGACAGCTGCAGCACTTGGGGACAAGTCATAATTATGTCGCAAGGGACTTTACAAATATACAATTAACGATGAGAATACACTTATTAGACTCAGATCATCCATTTATGGGTCAAACAATTATTTTGTTATGCACGAGGTACGAACCCATAACACGCGGCTGCACAATGGTCATTAGCAGGGTAAGCACTAATTAAACTACTAAACTGTCTTCGGTAGTATCAAATTGTAAATATTATACTCCAGCAATGAAAAAGAGTGGCCAGAGTTTCTTACTAGTTAATTCTTCTCGAGGCCCTACCATTGTTAGTCTTAACAGAGTTTTATTATGAATATTAAAATGTATCCTTAAAAACGAATCTCAAAATGAGCATTAAAGACAAATTCAACTACGCAACTGTGTGTAGTTATTTGACTGTGGTCTCTTCTATAAGGTGAAGACCCGCCCCCCTCTCCCCCCTGAGACCAATTGCATTGTGCCCCCTCTTACAAATTTCCCCCCAAGCGACACTTGACATCCACAAAATGGCGGTTGTCCCAAAAAATGATAAAACAATCACCTCTATTATGAGCCAATTAAATCACAAAGGAACCCTTAAACCACTAATTAGACCCTAATGTTTGTAAAATTAAATTAAACATGTAGACTAATTGACTTTCTTTGCGGCCGACCGAAAAAAAATTGAATTTCCGCAAAATTAATTTTAATCGTCCCCTCAAATTATCTGAGTAGGCTTTTTGGCGGTATCTTGCACCGCAATGTAAGCTTGCGGCGATTTCTTAAGAAGTTCTTTTAGAATGTTATTATTAACCTTTCCAACATAGAATTTGTGATAAGTGCCATTTATATATGGTATTAAAATGTCAGATTAGTACTTAAATAATTTTAACAAAAAAAACCGACTTCAGTACGGCAAGTTGCAAAATTTTCAGATATTTGTTTGTTACAATCGAATAAAATCGACTGAGCGTCGGGCTGAACACAGGTCAAGTAGGTATTAAAAGCAATATTTAATCTGTGCAATCCGCGCTCAATTCATTCACGTCATTATTTCTTATTAATAGTTGCTTAGCAACAATAACCGAAACTTATCTAATCGCCATCAGTAAAATACTTATTATTGAAAAGTTCAGATGGCCATCTGTGGTCTTCTTCATCAGTTTTACTTCACCAAATTACACTTTCTGAATGCAAAAGATTGATTAGTTGTTAAAAATATTGAAATTGCTATATGTGTGTCTATAACATTTGAGGAGTTCCCTCAATTCCTCATGGTTCCCATCATCGGAACTTTATTTTGATGATAATGGGACCAAACTGGAAGTATGTCCAGTCAGACAAAAAAAGAATTTTTCAAATCGGTCCATAAATGACGGAGATTAGAGACAAACATTAAAAAAAAAAAAAAAAAACACACACACGAATTGATAACCTCCTCTTTTTGAAGTCGGTTAAAAAAGCAGATAATGTCAACTGTTACTTCCTTCTTTTAATTAAATTTTATTTTCCACTCGGCCAATACCGCTTTGGTAGTCTTTACGTTGACTACAAGTACGGTATTTACCGTACTTGTAGATAGATAGATAGATAGATAGATAGATGTTGATTTATTTCTTTGGTTTAAAACAAAAATGGTCACATGTCACTTAAAAAAAAGGAATTTTACAGGTGCATTTTAATTGGCGCAGTATGTCCGTAATTATATAATCTTATCACACACTGTTAAATTATATAAGGCAAGTGTGAGAAGTTTTGGATTTAGGATCCCATCAGGTCCTAGACCTGAATTTACTTATATACTAGGAGTGACTGTACAAGTCAAAGCCTGTGCTGACGGGGGGGGGCCGTTCTCTTATGGAGCGGTTTGCCCCTCTCCGATTTTTTATATATGGTATATCGCCTATTCTATTTGAGAAAAGGAGTGGGTTGAATTGTCCATATCTTGTATATGCGCAGCCGGGATCTTCAAGGCCGCTGATCGTCAGGGAACTTAATTTTTCGATCATATCGCTATGGAGATCGTGTGCTCTGATATGCCACGGGTCTTGTCCAAGCATTTCCCAAAGGGTTTTGGTTTCAGTGCGAAGTGGGAATGGTACCGTACTTGTAGTCAACGTAAAGACTACCGTAACTTATTTAAGTTACGGTGTTTAAACGTGTGTTAACCCATCACACCTAAACTGCTAAACTATGAAATTCGGTTTCCAAATAGAGCGTATCCTAAATCAAAACTGGAACACTTTTTATATTGCAAACGATTCTCGAGGGAACGATATACCACGCTGTTGGAGCTGCAGGCGAAAGCTGTTTAATATTTTTGAGTTCTTTATTGCATAGAACACGCTTTTTTAAAAGGGTAGACAGATGCTGTGGAAATGGTGGTAATGTGGGGCAACTATGTATCGTTTTTTGACTGTGGTTTTTGTATACTAATTAGGTGGCAAACAAGCATACAGCCCGCCTAATGTTCAGGAGTTACCGTAGCTTATAGACGCTTGTAGTACCAAAGGTATCACTTGCGTGTTGCCAACTTATTAACTTAACTTTTTACACCAGGGTTTTACGATAAACGATCGTTTTCCTATCCTAGGGAAGTATCCCTGGGATAGGAAAAGGTTTCTTTTAAAACGCCTCCTTAAATGAGCGTTGTACCTGTACTCACAGGCCATTTATTTGGCCGTGGTCTACTGTAAGGTGTAGGTCCTTCTCCAGTCGGGCTTGCTATATAGTTATAGATAAACTCTCTTTTCTGTAACTTCAGGTGGGCCGTATCCTTGTTTGCCACCCAAGTAATATAAAAAATATAGATATAAATTTTCAGTTCTCAACTGTAGCTAACAAGTTTGCGTAGTACTCGACACTACAAATTCTATCCACTCTAGTTAGATATTGTTCGTTAGTATTGAAGTATCAACAACTATAAATTGTGCTCAACTGTCTTTCTCTTCAAACTCTCTAACTTAAGAGGCTTTGAATTCAAGTTGCGAGGAGATTCTCGATAAATGGTTATTAAAACCTTAGGAAATATTATTTTTATTTCAGATATTTCCAAGAATAGTTATTAAAATAAAAGTAACTTAACCTTAACAATCACCATCATTATTGTATTTAGAATATAATGATTTGAATATAATGACTGCATTCGATTCATTTTTAATCTTCGTAAATACGACCACGTATCTATCTATCGTTCAGAATTGAAATGGTTACCTGTTCGTCAACGCCGTAGCTTGCGTGCTCTCACTACGCTTTTTTCTATTCTCAATTCTCCATCTTCTCCTAGCTATTTAACTTCCTGTTTCCAGTACTTAAGCTCCGTTCACGATAAAATTCTACGATCCTCAAATAATCGTTTGCTTGTGTTTCCCTCCCACACTTCTGGTTTTGTCCACTATTCTTTTGTCGTGCAGGTTATCGAACTTTGGAAAGCGCTTCCCCTTGAGGTCAGAATGTCCACAAGCCGATTTACTTTTAAGATGAAGGTTCGTTCTCTTCTTTTAGATGAGTTGTCGCGAGTATCTCGTTAAGTTGATTACCTATATGTATGTATGTAATTTTGTATATATATATATATATATTATACTAATTATATATATATTATCTCTATTATCCTATATATTTTTATTTGATTCAGTATATGTATTTTGTGTATTCGGTCAATTGTATCTATTCGTTATTGAAGTGACTTCTTATTGCACCTACTTCGTTTATCTCTGCATCACCGTGGTTGACTGGTAGAGAATGCCTATGGCATTAAGTCCGCCTATGTACATGTGTGCATGAAGTTTTATAAATAAATAAATAAATTTTCTGTTAAGTAATTTACTATGAATGCCCGAATTTTGGGATTGGCGGTATTTACAATCCTATGTCTTGTATTTCATGTGAAGTCGTTGGTCCTATGCCTGATCTGTCTCCGGTCGTGTTGCATTGACATCTCTTTGAGCTATAAGAGTAAAGGAATAAGGAGTGCACTCATGTTTGCGTACACAATTGTGGTAATAATAGCTTGCATGCAAATCTCTGTCAATAATAGCCACCGTGACAGAAATTTGGAGGACACTATTATTATTATGATATGAATATATCTAATGAAGCTACACGCAAGTTAAGAGATAAATTACATAATAATAATAGCAACCTATGTCCAACTGCTGGGTATGGGTCTTCTCTCTTCTACAAAAAGAAAGACAAAAGGTAAAGCCCTTATTCACACACGCTGTCCTAATGCGGATTGGTTAAGAATTTCTTCTAAGACATGTGGGTTTCCTCACGATGTGTTACTTCACCGTTAGCAGATGAATGATATCATCATTATCATCATGTCAGCCAAAAGACGTCCACTGCTGGACATACTCCCCAAGGTTTTCCACAACTCTCGACCGGGCCGGGCACATAACCCGCAGAACTGATGGCCGTTAAGGCAGAAAGGTTCTAGAATGTAGACCACGAACTGAAAGACGAGGCGTGAGCAGGCCTCCAACAAGGCGGACCGATGGACAAGGTCAACTCAGGATGAATTACATCTTTAATATAAATTTAAAAGTAGTTATCCCCATTCCTAAACCTACATAATCTTCAACCATAACATTCAAGAACACCAAACTTGCTCCAAAGCATCTAAAATTAAATACACTAAAACGGACTTGAGAACTGACTTGCCAACAAGTGACATTATATAAAGCATTAAACATTAATACTCTATGCGCTAAACTTACAATTTGGTGTGACAGAGGTCACTTTAATTTGTAATTCGAACTTCGTTTGAGGTTAGAGAGGTCTCTATTTGGGCCGTGGACCGACGTTAAGGGTACCATCAAATGCCCTTTTCACGCCAGAATGGTCCTCACTCGTGATGGCAAATAATTAGACCTTGTTTGTGGCCTCCCCCTTTCAGACCCAACGATATTTCGGGATGTATGATCGTTTAAATATTTTATTATTGTCTGGTCTAGTTAAGTACGTTGACATTATTTTGACTGTATGTTTAGTTTAGTAGCTTATATGGTTACCTCATAATTAAGCACTTTGCAGCTTGTTGTTGGTCGGACTTCAAATGAAATAAAAATTAATGTAATCCACAAAAAGTTCCAAATCAGGAAGTATTTTGGTGTTCGTGAATTGTATATATTTGTAAGTACCACGCGATACAAGGCTTGATCCCTAACGAAAGATACGATTTTTAAATTAAATGTAGAATATTTCGTATGGTTCGTTTTTTTAATAAGATTATGATAGTCTTCAAAAAAGATAATGATAATCTTAGATCCAATTTTGTATGCTTCGCTTTATGTTAACAATACAAATGAAAAACCTTTAGGATATAATAGGTATAACCTATTCGGCTGTCCCAGATCAAAACCCAGTAAGGTTATTTGTCAATTTTTTTTTTGCATATTTAGTGTTTTCAAAGTATGTTCCTCCAAATTGTGAATACATTAGCTTTAATATCTTATAAATAAGAGATTTTTTGATACCACGAAACCTAGTAAGTGTTCTATATACCCTTTATTCGATTTATGTTTTTGCGCTCTCCTGTAAAGTTTGTTAAAAAGCACTTATTGGGTTTTGATCTGAGACAGCCGTATTGGCATTAGCTGATGACAAGCCACGATTCCCCAATGAGTGAATAACCGGAGAGAGATCAGAGATTGAACAAACAGCTTTACGTGCTCCAAGTAGGTACTTACAAAGATATCAAAATTATCGACTAAGAAAGTCATGAAAGTTAAGTTTAGGCCATTCTGACCCTTAAAGTCAAAGGGAAACAAAGATTGTGACAAAAGTAAAGTTTAAGTAATTAACATTTTATCTTTAAAAGTTTCTATTTCCGTTTTGGGGAGCACTTAGAAGATTCTAAGATTCGAAATACACTGGTTTTATATTTCTTAGTTAGTTTTTAGATACTTGACGCATTTGTTTTAATTGTACCCCTTACTGAAGCTCTTAGTCGTTAACTGAAGTTTAAAACATGTATTTGATCTTCAACTTATGTAATAGAATTAATTAGTTTGTTTGCCATTTTTATTTAGTTTCTTTTTTTTATGGCACAGTAGGTTAAGTGGTGATCTCACTAATTGTATTGTGCGTTCGATCCCCATACAGGTCAATTTGCAATTTAGTTTCAAGGCCTTGCAAACGTCTATCAAGCGGACCGGTAGGTTTGTTTGCCATCTTAGTAATACATAAGTGTTAAATTAAAAATAAAGATAATCCAAGATAAGGATATATCAATGATTTGCCCGGCTGGAGATAATCCAAAATAAGGCTATTTTAATGTTTTACGGCTGGTTAAAAACTCCCCGATGTCAAAGGTGGAGTTCCAAATGATAGAGCTTTGTCTCGGCCTTTTTACATAATTTATTCAAGTATAAATTGTTACGACTTTTTAGATTGTGTTTTTTTGAACGATTGTTACAATAATCGAATTGAAAATCAGATCGAAAGAAATGTAATTTATTTATCTTAATATATATATTTCTTGTGTGCGTGTGTATGTGACTGAACTCCTCCTAGACGGGTGGACCGATTTTGATGAAATTTTGTGTGTGTGTTCGGGTAGGGCCCTAGATGGTTTAGATTCACAATTGGACCCGGTAGGTGGCGCTGCTGTCGGTATTTCAGCTTTTTCCGGCAGGACGACGTCTGCCAGGTCCACTAGTTTTTCTATAAAAGATACTTTACGATAACTATTACCTTATAAAGGTGATGTGAATTTGAACTTTATGACCTTGATTTAGAGTTAAAAATAAATTAAAGTTCAATTATTATTGTGTTGCCCACACTCGACTTACTATTGAATATTAGAGACTAGGGGTCGTGGTTACTTGGAATATTTTCTCCGATGTTGCAACATATCTCACTACTGCTCCGCCTCTATTGATCATAGCGTGATGTTATATATCCTATAGCCTTCCTGGATAAATGTACTATTCAACGAAAAAATATTTTTTCTAATCGAACCAGTACTTTCTGAGATTAGCGCGTTCAACCAAACAAACAAACTCTTCAGCTTTATAATATTAGTATAGATATGAATGAGCCCTGGTTTTTCTAAAAATATTATTGCTTCACAGTATAAATACTTTTAGAGGAAAGAATATTTTCAGGTGCGTTTTTTAGACCTTACTGGGCTTACTGGTTATGCAATGTTCGTAGTACATCGTGCTATTATCGTTCCCTACGTGCCCAAACGCAGGAATATCTGACGTGTTTTTTTCTTTTCTTTTAAAAAGACAACTCCGGCACTAGAGAATAAGCTCTGTGTCGCGGGGGACTTTACAAACATACAATTAACGGACACAAAATTACACCCAGACTCAGAACAACTTATTAGGTCACACAAAGTTTTGTCCTATGTGGGAATCGAACCCACAACCTCGTGCACAGCAGGCGCATACTGCGGCCACTTGACCACTAAGGCAGTCTACCTACAAAAGTAGTCAATGTGGCTATGGACCGCAATAATAAAAATCCTAAAAATATTTCCAATTGATACAATAAAAAGAAAAAGATTTACTCTACTGCTGTCTCCTTCTAGTAGGGATTAGTCTACTTTTTGTCCAATTATCTAACCTTCGTAATCTCCTTATCGAGAACTGAACCGAATGGAATCAAACAAACATGTTGTACTGTTTATTTTAAGCCCCTATTGGTATTTTTAACTGTATTAAAATCAGATACACTATTGAGCAATTAAAAAACTAAATTTATTTTTATTCAACACTGACATCGAAATCAAATAGTTTTATTCAATATGTTAAATCATTCAGCGGGTGGTTTTATTTAGAGGGTAGAACGATATAATCTAAAATACTGATAGGTATTACCAGTCAATTAAAAACATTTATATTCGCCTAGCAATTTTTATACACAAAATCTTTTTATTCAAATTTAAATGAATTTTTAATTTAAAAAAAAAACAATCCCAATTGAATTATTAGTATTCGTTTTTTTATCGAATGTGGATTAAAAATTAAGCCTTATTACTTTTAGGCTAAGTAATTAAAAACTTATTTAAACTAACTTTAAATATTTATAAAATTGTTTGGTTGATCCGCTGATAATGTAGCTTTCTAATGGTGAAAGAATTTTTAAAATCGGTCGATTAGTTTTTGAGTTAATTCTTTACAAACAAAAATACAAATCTTAATCTTTATAATATTAGTAAAGCAGTATATACAAATGGCACATTAAAATAATTTATATCCCAAGTACTTAGTAGTTGAGCCGTCTACCCCTACCCCCTTACCTTAATAGTCTAAGTTTAATTCAGCTTTACTTTCTTTTTCAGGTTGTTCGGCCCGTTTCATTTGGAATTGAATGTAAGTATTTCTATAAAGAAGTTGCCTGAGCTTGTCGAGAAAATTGAGATTAATAGTTTCTTGCATTTTTGTTGTTAATGAATTTAGTTTTATTCGTGGTTAACTTGTTAATTTTAGGATTAAGTGCTCGGTATAAATCGTTTGCTCGTTTAATAAGACAACTCCGGAACTATCGAACAAGCCTGTGTCGCGGGGGACTTAACATTTTTTTATACTACTTGAGTGGCAAACAAGTATACGGCCAGAGGTTACACTTGGGTTTTGCCAACTAATTATTTTACTCTAAGGGTTGTATAATGGGAGTATCCCTGGGATAGGAATACGTTTCTTTCAAAACGCATCACTAAATGAGCGCTAGTGACCAGGGCCCCAATTCTGCTAATTTACGGATGTCTCAATTGAATCTGAATGAATTCTCAATTGAATCTCAGTAGTATTTTTGGTATTCTGCTAATAAATTTAAGACGAATAGTTGGAAAACCATTAATCTTAAATTATTTAGCAGAATATCAATAATGTAATACCAAAAATGCTAATAATTTAAGACCAATGGTTTTCCAAATATTGTTCTTTAATTTATTAGCAGAATACCAAAAATGCTACTGAGATTCAATTGAGAATCAATTCATATTCAATTGAGCCATCTGTAAATTAGCAGAATTGGGGCCCTGTACTCACACACAGGAACAAAACAACACTGCTGTGTGTAGTTATTTAGCTGTGGTCTTCTATATGGAAGAGGTCCTCCCCAGTTGGGTTTGCTTACTAGTACGGTGCCTAACCTCTCTTGAAAATTATTAGTATAAAAATGATGTACCTAATACAATTTCTAACGTTTATAACGTTCTCAATAAGTAAATATATAAATGACAAGCCGGCGAGTTAGGCATTAATATTTAAAACCCAGTCTCAGGTTTCATTAGCTGAGTAGTGAATTTTTAATATGGGTACCATACACTCGGGAGCGGAGGCTTTACGGCGATAATGTCAATGGCAGGTTTTGGTAACGATCGGGGCGAAATAGGCTGCTAAATTCGCAACAGAATTTTGGTTAGAATGGATTTAGTTTATGTGGATTTAAATTAGCTGATATTATGTCCGTGTAGTGACGTATTAAGAATACAAATGTTACCTACCCGTCCTATCCCGAGGGTGTCGTAAGAGTCGACTGAAGGGAGTCAGGCAGACAATATCCACTGCAAGAGAGGGAAAACTCGAAACAAAATCCTATACCAACCCGTCTGGCCAGCGTGGTATAGTAGGCTAATATCCCTCCAAATGTATGGAGGAGATCCGTGCCCAGCTGTGGGACGTTTATGGGTAGGTGTGTGTGTGAGTGTGTGTGTGTGTGTGTGTGATATAATTCTTTCTACGATTTTTTGTTGCCTCGTACTATACTATATTATAAATTTATTACAATTATATACTAATTCACCAACCTGCATTAGGTCAGCGTGTGTGAATTAAGGGCTACACCCTCTCTCTCTCTTGATAGAGGATAGAAGACCCATGACCAGCAGTGGGGCATTATATGGGTTGGACCTTAAACCTAATGCATATTATTGACTGGTGGTTCAGTGTTCGCAGTATGCGCCTGCTGTGCATGCGTTTGTGGGTTCGATTCCCACACAGGAGAAAACTTTGTGTGACCCACAAAGAGTTGTTCTGAGTCTGGGTGTAATTTATGTCCGTTAATTGTATGTTTATAAAGTCCCCCGCGACACAGAGCTTGTTTTCTAGTGCGGGAGTTGTCTTTTTTTTAAAAAAGAAGAATTGATTATGACATAATTATAAGGTAACTTTATGCAATTTATTAAGTCTTAAAAAGCTATTCACACTATGTACTGCCAACCAAAACTTAACAAGAACGTTGGCTTCATACATTTCATTATTCTATCGTTATGAAAAAAAGCTATACTTTTTGTAATTCCTTTATACTGTAGAAACCTCGTTTGCGGCAAAAAGTACTAGTTAAGTTTTTAATTTCAACATAATGGCATTCAGAGTTGGCTATTGCTTTTTAATGAAAATATTACTGTTTCTTTCTATGGATGGGTAAATAGAGGTAGAGAAAAGAAAGATTGCTTTTATTCAGCGACAGCGAGATTTTTACTTTAAATTGAGCACTAAGCATATATATGATCTGAAAAAAAGTCTCCTCGCGACACAGAAAACCGCTGTTTGGTGTTGTTTTTTATAGCTACTACTTAAATGCTAAATAAGCATATATACATATAATATGTAAGTTTAGTGCGTAGGTACTATCCAAATGATATAGAATTAAAATAATTTTTTCACACTTTAAACATCAAAATCTGTGTGATGACGGATTAAGAATAAAAATCATCAGTCATCATCATCAATCACCACCCCGTTCCATCCGAGGGTGTCGTAAGAGTCGACTAAGGAACTAAATCATGCAGACAATATCCACTACAAGAGAGGGAAAACTCGAAACAAAACCCTATACCAACCCGTCTGGCCAGCGGGGCATAGTAGGCTAGTATCCCTCCAAATTTATGGAGGAGACCCGTGCCCAGCAGTGGGACGTTTATGGGTTGAGATGGTGATGATAAATCATCAAAATATTTTTTAACTTAAAGGAATAACGGCAACGGAAATGGCTGTACAGGGCCGCTATACAAATTTGATTATTGAGATTTGAGTATTTAATTAAGATAAATTTTATAATATTCTGTTTTAGTTATAAGAACGAATAATAATAGCAACCCATGTATGTCCCACTGCTGATCACGGGTTACCTCTCCTCTTTCAAGAGAGAGAGGGTTTAGGCCTGAATTCACACACGCTGGCCTAATGCGGGTTGGTGAATCAGACATGTCTTTAAAATTTCTTCTAAGACATGTGGGTTTTCTCACGATGTTTTCTTTAACCGTTAGCAGATGGCGAATTATTTGATCAGTCTGCCACACGAGATCAAACTCACACCTCTTGCGGGCAAGTCGGTTACCCCACTAGGCCACCACTGATTTTTACCTTAAAACCTTAATAAATATCAAATGATATAAATATTGCCGAATTTCAACCACTGGCGACCATTATAATTTTCCATTCAATTTCATCAATAGAGCTCATACAATTTAGTACTTTGCAGCATAACTTTCCATATTAATCGGTCATGTACGTTAGAAGGCAGACTTCCAAAGACTAAGCTTAATCTCTCCAGATAACTGGCTTTCACGTATAACTTTCCTACTTTACTATCATAGAAGACAACTGTCTGAGCGCCCACAGTGTAGCAATATACAGTAGAGAAATGAATGCCTGAAGTTTATGTCATGGCAATTTATTTTTTATACAACGTAGATGACTAACAAGCGTATTCTTGCCTGATGGTAAGCAGTTACTTGACTGCAGGTTGGATCAGTGGCTTAAATGGTTAACTCGCCATTTACCACCGCGCGGCGTGTTGTGGGTTCGATCCCCATATGGGACAAAAAATTGTATGATCCATAATAGTGGTCCCGAGTCTGGTTGTACTTTGTGTCCTTTAATTGTATGTTTGCAAAGTCCCCCGCGACACAGGGCTTCTAGTGCGAAAGTTGTCTATTTAAAAAGAGATAGAGTTACTGCAGATCATAATAATTATATACTCTTATAAACCTAACCCAGAAAAATGAAAACAAGGTCTGTGTGATGAAGTATTTCTGGGGCGTGAAAATGTGTTTTTAAAAATGCATTCCTAAATTAATACTGGAGATCTATAACACAACTGTATCTTTTTATGTCATTTCTCAACATTTTATTTTATGCGAGCGTTGTCATACTGCAATCATTTGTACACTGTGGCAGTATAGTAGTGTGGAGTAGCAAGATGAGGACAGTTTTGTACGTATAGTTGGTTGTGTGGAAGGTGCACAAAGCACGTAAGGAGCGAACGAGCTGCGGTCATTATATGAAGATTGTTGGGCCATGAGAACAGCGGGTGATATTTAGATTATCGAAACTAATATTATAAATGCAAAAAAGTTACTCTGTTTGTATGTTAGTTGGTTTGTTTGTTACTAATTCACGATGAAATGGCTGAACGCATTTTAGTAAAATTTGAATAGGGTACTTTTTACCGCAATAACCGATATCTACGCGTATCTGCCTGAGAGGACATCCTCTCAGGCAGATACGCGTAGATATCGGCTATTGCAATAAAACGTACTCAATGTTTTTCCTCTGGATATCATCTATCGCCTTGCCAACATTAATTGGCAAACATCCATAGTCTACGGTAACTGCTTACCATCAGGCGGGCCGTATGCTTGTTTGCCACCTTGGTAGTATAAAAATAAATCGTTTAGCCGTTTAGTCATGAAAAGGTAACAAACCAACTAACAAACAGAGTTTCTTTGGCATTTGTAATTTTATATTATATAATTACTTAGCCTTTAAGACCATATTTTAATATTAGCTATCAAATATAATTATCAAACTCAAGTTTATTAATATTGACAATTTCATCAAAGTCCTTTAACATTATTAAACTAAAACATGAATAATAAAACACTAAAGGATTCCCGATTAGATATCATATAACTTGATTGCTTTAATTGAGCTTTTAAAAACCCATTTCGTACTTCAGTCTACAATCATTTAGACTACTTGTGTGAGGATAGTCCTTGACTCTAACACCGTGTCGAGTGGTAAATTTAATACCTACTGTCTTCTTAAAACCTAAGTAATAGGTTAGTATAAAAAAACATAGAAAGAAAAGAAAGAAAGAATATTTATTTTATCTTTACTCTTACTACAGTAATCTAAAAAATTGATATAATGGTACAAGACAAAACAGGACCTAGCTCAGCGATTAATTGCAACATCGCAGACGCTGCAGCGCTGATATTCTGCTAGGACCCCTTAGGGAAGGTATTCGACATCTAGCGGAACAGTTATATTTAAAATATAAATAAGTAAAAAGTAGATAAATTTAAAATATAAATAAGGAAATGATAATATTATATAATAACAATGACATAACATAGGATATTGACCGCTAATTTCATGGCCACCAAACTTTTATCATAAAGAAAAGAAAGATATTCTTAGCTGTCATTATTCTTTTCTATCTTTAAATTTGTTTATTTAACTCTATGAGTCATACAACTTATACTAATCCTGTGAAACTGAGGCTAATGATAAAATTTATGACGTAAAAACTTTCTCGTACCTATGAGTCAGTAATGGATTATTATGGCTCATAAGTAATGTATGGGTTTACGATATGAATTAACTGGTATGTGTACTTACTGTGTGTTTAATGGGTAGATTTTAGTATCTGAATAATGGCTTTGTTTTTGGAATAATTACCTATCCTTACTAATATTATAAATGTGAAAGTTTGTGGGAATGGGTGGATGGATGGATGTTTGTTACTCTTTCACGTAAAATCTACTTAACGGATCTGGATGAAATTTGGCACACAGATAGATAATTACTTTTTGCAGCGATAACAGACATCCACGCGGGCGGAGCCGCGGGCAACAGCTAGTGGGATTATATAAGACTAGTGCACATCCCAGGTGGCTTCATTCGACACTTTTTTATATTTCGTTTTGGCCTCTTATTTTTTTTTCAATAAAATGTAACCTATGTTACGCGCTGATAATGTAGCTTTCAATATGTGAAAGATTTTTTTTAAATCGGGTAAGTAGTTTTGGCGTTTATTCGTTACAAACATACAAAAATATAAAAATGCAAATCTTTTCTCTTTATACAGCACAGTCTAAGGATCTCTTATGAAAATATTTTTTTTTTACACTGTATTTTAAGTATACATTAACCCCGTTGCCAGCAACGCTGAGCTGTGGAAACATCACGCATAGGAACACAACTATACAATTTGACTGCCTCGGTGGTCCTGTGGTCGCAGTATGCGCCTGCTGTGCACGAGGTTGTGGTTCGATTCCCACACAAGACAAAACTTTGTGTGACCCACAAAGAATTTTTCTGAATCTGGGTGTATTTGTGTCCGTTAATTGTATGTTTGTAAAGTCCCCCGCGACACAGAGCAATTTTCGTAGGGATCCCGTATTTTTGAAAATAAAATGTACCTATATGCCTATGTTACCCGCTAACAATGTAGCTTTCTAATGCTGAAAGAATTTTTAAAATCGGGTGAGTAGTTTTTGAGATAGTTCTATAATATTATTATTAGTTTAGATTTGTCTGTAGTCTTCTGAAGAGTTATCGTCGTCGGTCGTTTTGCCCGCCATTTGTTCGCTTGAACGGGCCAAACGACCAAATTACACAATTTATAATATTTGATTGGGCGTTTCGCCCGATGGAGGTTTTATTACTTTTTATATACAGACAGATTGCAACTCCTTCTGAAAGGTGGAGGTCTTTCCCCAGTCGGGTTTCTTTTATTTATATGGTGCATTCTAAAACATACGTGTGGTACAACTCTGCTTACCTACGGAGACTAGAGCACTTAAACCCAGCTACCTGCCGCTCAATCAAATCGATAAGCTATCGTTATATTGTCGAACATAATTATTGAAGGTATTCGAGACAGGGGACAGAATAATAATATTTAGATAGAAGTGTGTGTTAATGTACTGTATGAAGCTTGTAGTATTATAAGTGTTAGTATACATGCCATTGAAAGGTAATCAGTGCTAGTGCAGTAAGCAATTAAGAGTGTAACTTTAAAAAAAAAAAATATACTACTTGGGTGGCAAACAAGCATACGGCCTGCCTGATGTTAACGCTTGCAATACCAGAGGTATCACTTGCGCGTTGCCGACCCGTATTTTTACACCGGGACTTTAAGATAGAGTAACTCTGGGATAGGAATACGCTTCTTTCAAAACGCATCCCTAAATGAGCGCTGGAGACAAGTACTCACATACAGGAACACAGCTACACTGCTGTGTTTAGTTATTTGGCTGTGATCTTCGGTAAGGTGAAGGTCCTTCTACAGTCGGGCTTTCTCGCCAGTATAATGCCTTACATCTCTTACTTGTCTATTTAACCTAACTCTCTTTTTTTATGGCAAATCTATGCAAGCAACCCCAAAATGTATCCATCAAAAAAACTTTTAACTGATCTATCTTGCCAGAGGAGTTGTGGGCAAAAATAACGACGCAGTGGGTCCCAAACACCAGACAGCGGTCACGTGGTAGACCCAAAATGAGATGGCGAGATGAGCTTGACGCCTATAAAAGGGATTGGCTTCAATTGGCAAAAGATAGACTATCATGGAAAAGGGAAGGGGAGGCCTTTGCCCTGCAGTGGAACAGTATAGGCTAATAATAATAATAATATCTTCCCTATTCAAAAAAGCTGGTGATATATTCATATCCATTTGTTACACAGGTGGTACAATGCGTTGTACAAACATAGGAAACAAACAGACAGACGCAGGCGGAATGTTTGTCGACGAATTTTGTAACGAAACGTCACACAAGGAGAGAGAATTGTGTCGCTGTACGATAATGGGATAAGCTCGGGCTTAGTTACATGTGTGAATTATTATGAGTCAGTAAAGGTTTGTAGAATTTAGGAAAGTCTAAATGCTGATAGAAATGAATGGAATAAAATCTCCACAATCTCAACATGAATTAGTCGTTTTCAGTAGTATACGGAGGAATTTTATGATGCATATTAAGCACAGAAAGAATGAAAAAAAATGCATTTTTTATGACAGCGAACACAAGAAACAACACAAAAAGAAAACTGTACCCACAAAACAATAAAGCAAGAAAAATAAAAATAACAGCATAGTGTACATGTAACAATTTAAAACAGTAAATAACTGATTAACTGACTGCCTCGGTGGTCCAGTGGCCGCAGTATGCGCCTGCTGTGCACGAGGTTGTGGGTTCGATTCCCACACAGGACCAAACTTTGTGTGACCCACAAAGAATTGTTCTGAGTCTGGGTGTTATTTGTGTCCGTTAATTGTATGTTTGTAAAGTCCCCCGCGACACAGAGCTTGTTCTCTAGTGCGGGAGTTGTCTTTTATAATGAAAAAAAAAAAAAAAATAATAATAATAATGTGTCTCATGACCATACCAAAAAAAAGGTGTCTAGTTCAGCCTGTTGCAGCCAGCATTCCCTCCCTTTTTTCGTGTATTATTTTATCTTTTTTTAATAAGTGTAAATTTAGTTATATCGTAGATGCAGAAATAATATGTTTATAATAAATCTTATTACAATCTTGAGTAGGTACATGATGGAATACCTTTCTTCTATATAAGGGACATGGATTCGATTTCCGTTTGTGACAAATATTTGGTGTACAGATGTTTGTTCCTTTTCTGGATGTTTGATGGGTGCAACAGGAAATTTTTGTGTAGAGTTGTGAAATTATTGAGTGAACGCCATGTTACAAACACTGGTACACAGACAGGTGGGTACAGTATTATAGGGTTAATGTAAGAATGACTATAATTGACTCCGACACTATATTTAATCATAGGTATATAATATAAATTAATTTCTAAAATGAAAAGAGTTATAAAGCAAAAAGAAAAAACACAAAAAGAAGCATTGAATACCACCGAGATTCGAACCACATCCTGCTACACCTACAATATCGTAAAAAAAAAGAATACTATAGCCACTAGGTCACAACGCAATAAATAAAGCGAGAGTAGTAGTCATTTATATTTTATGAACTACATAAAATTAGATGTATATACCTAAAATAGATAATGACGTAAAATAATTTTGCACATCAAAACTGATTTTTTGTTAACGTGTGTTTGTTTAGTGCGACTACAGTACACATACATGCAAAATAAGCTTATTGAGACTACGCACACAGGTTTATCTATACATTATATCTATACATTTTTATCTATTCACACTCACGTAGATATAAAGGTCCTGCGAGAATACCAGCGTTGTGGTCCAGGCCACAACATTAGAGCTGACGCAGGGACCTTATTTGCTATATATTTTGGTTAATGAAATGTAGTAATTTTAAGTATGAAAGTAAGAGCAAATAAAACTTTTTTCTTTCTTTTCTTTCTTTCTTTCTTTCTATTGCCTGTTAAGCGAACTGCTTTGCTGTATGTACATAATATATCTAATAGATGTTTGTTACTCTTTCATGTAAATATATAAACTACTGAACGGAACTGGATGAAATTTGGTATAGAGATAGATTATAGTCTGGAATAGCGAATAGGCTTTTATTGCGATAACTGATATAGATGCGGGTGGAGCCGCAGGCTATAGCTAGCACATTATAAAACAACAAATACACTAATTTAACCTCAAGGTAACAACATCAACTTTCAATAAATTTTTAACTCGGCCAAAATAAAGAGGTATCATAAATTTAAAGAATATTCTTTGTTTGGTAATACAATAGGATTTAACTAGGTATAATGGAACCGATTATGGTAACTTGGAATTTCATTAACACGGACAGGCTATCTTACTTAGAGGGAGTAAAGCTTAAATTAAAATATATTATTAAAATATTTTTGGTAATATTGTAGGGAAAATATTAGTTCAAAAAGAATTCTTTTTATATTTGAGGGTTACTTTGCAGTTCTTGTACTATGCGAGTCATATTCGTAGGCGTCTTTTGTGGAATATAAAATTAATTAATTAATTTTATTATTTCAAGTAGCTACGACTAGGTTGTAGAATAAGCTTCCTGTCGAGGTTTTCCCGAGAGACTATAGCATGGGGTTCTTCAAGAAAGGAGTTATAAGATTTCTAAAGGGTCGGCAACGCGCGAGTGATACCCAGGGGTATCACTCGCGCGTTGCCGACCCTTTGACCCTTTGACTTTGACCCTGTTGCAGGCGTCCGTAGGCTACGGTAACTGCTTACCATCAAGCGGGCCGTATGCTTGTTTGCCTCCTTGGTAGTATTAATATATATATATATATATAAATAGAAAATTATGGAAGGAGAGGGAGTTTACCCACAGGGATCCACATCCCAAAACTTAGCTAAACATACTAACACTAGATTCATAAGTCGAATGTACTAACAATACTAACAAACATTTGAAATGTAAAATATTTGATGTGGAATAAAAAAGCTTTATTATTATTATTTCAAGTACTCTTACGGGAGTGCTAGGTGTAATAATTCAGCTCCTCTAGACAAGCGGCAATTACGGTAGTTCGGATGGTTGGATGGATGTTTGTTACTCTTTCACGTAAAAACTACTGAACGGATCTGGATGAAATTTGGCACAGAGATAGATTATGATCTGGAATAACACATAGGCTACTTTTTACAGCGATAACCGACATCCACGCGGGCGAAGTCGCGGGTAACAGCTAGTATTATAATATTATAAAGCTGAAGAGTTTGTTTCTTTGGTTGGTTGAACGCGCTAATCTCAGAAAGTACTGGTTCGATTAGATTTTTTTTTTGTTGATTAGTGCATTTATTCAGGAAGGCTATAGGCTATATAACATCACGCTATGATCAATAGGAGCGGAGCAGTAGTAAGATATGTTGCAAAATCGGGGAAAATATGCCAAATTACTATTAAGTCGCGGGCGACCCCTAGTTTGTAATAAATGACTTATCAGCCTTCGATAGTAACTCTGCGCACGGGCCGCCCGCCATTGTTAGTACGGAATGAACTGGCTATTCTATCTCAAGCTTGGAATTAAATTGTGTAGATACCTGTTCTATACCACGGCGTTCACCACGGCCGGTCTTAGATGATTTACGCAGTTTGGAAATTAAGCTATTGTTGTTCCTGACGTTGTAACATACCGAAGATAAGTCGAGGTTGAAATTTAAGGTACGCCAACGAGCTGACTTGAGCTTCTAAGTAACAATGCAGTTGACCGGCCTGTAAGCCTAGTAATTAGTGACTCTGACTGCTAAACCTGAGGTTGTGGGTTCGACTCCCACACAGGACAAAAATGTGTGTGGTCTATTAATGTGAAAGTGCTGATTGACATCCTTTGGTTGCTGCTCAATTGGTTCCAGCTGAAAATTTTTGATTGTGTGTTTCTAAATTACTGCCAAATAAAATATTCTTTCTTTCTTTCTTCTTTCTAATATTTGTTCCAAGTCTGGATGTAATTTGTGTCCGTGAAATTGTATGTTTGTAAAATTTCCCGTGACACATGTAAGCGAGTAGGCCCGACTGGGGAAGGATTTTGTACAGAAGTAGTGTAGTTATGTTTCTGTGTGGAAGTACAGGTCTCCAGGGCGTTGTGAAAGAAATACACCTCATCCCTGGGATAGCCAGGAATGAGGTATTAAAAAGTGGGTTGGCAACACGCAGTTGATACCTCTGGTACTGCAAGTTACCATGGGCATATCCTTACTAATATTATAAATGTGAAAGTTTGTAAGAATGGATGGATGAATGGATGTTTGTTACTCTTTCACGTAAAAACTACTGAACGGATAGGGATGAAATTTGGCACAGAGATAGATTATGGTCTGGAATAACACATAGGCTACTTTTTACAGCGATAACCGACATTCACGCGGGCGGAGCCGTGGGCAACAGCTAGTATTATATATTATGCTTGCTTGCCATCAAAGTAGTATAAAAAAATCAAGATGCATCAAATGCAACCAACGACATTTTGATTGCTATTCCTATAAACTGGACTGCAATGCAACTGTAAAAGAAAATTTTGGCGGGTATTTGACCCACTTTCTTAACATTTCAAAGCGTGTTTCTGTGTCTCATCAAGATACCATTTAACCTATTTAAATGGTCGTTTTGGGTCGAGTATTTTAGGTTTAAGTATGTTTTTATGGTTAGTTTGTTTTTGATGTGATGGGCTGTCTTTAGGTGTAAATTTATGCTTAACTGACTGTCTTGAATTTTATTTTAATTTAGTTAGGTAATTGATGTAGGGTTTTTCAGACATTTTTTTTAACAAAGTAGTGGTCCGATAGTTTTTTTTTTCTTTTAAAAAAGACAACTCCCGCACAAGAGAGCAAGCCCTGTGTCACGGGGGACTTTACAAACATACAATTAACGGACACAATGTACACCCAGTCTCGGTACAACCATTTATGGATCACACAAATTGTTGTCCCGTGTCATTGAACCCACAACCTCATGCACAGCAGGCGGATACTGCGGCCACTAGACCAACAAGGCAGTCTAATAGTAAGTTGTTACCACCACTCATAAATTTTAGAAATTATAATGTTCTTTTTTATACTAGTAAGGCAAACAAGCAGACAGAAAAACTCAAGATCAATTTTTGGCCCAACCTGGAAATCGAACCCGGGACCTCGTGATCAGCAGTCACACACATCGACCACTGAGCCACCGCGATAGTAAACTTTAGCAATACCAGAACAGGAACATAGCCAAGCCGCTGCCTTCCATGAAATTATTGCTTTTTAAACCTTGTTTGAGGAAGGACATGTTTTTTATACTACTAAGGTGGCAAACTACTACTGACTACCTTGGTGGTCCAGTGACCGCAGTATGCGCTTGCTGTGCACGAGGTTGTGGGTTCGATTCCCACACAGGACAAAACTTTGTGTGACCCGCAAAGAGTTGTTCTGAGTCTGGGTGTAATTTGTGTCCGTTAATTGTATGTTTGTTAAGTCTCCCGCGACACAGAGGTGGTTCTCTAGTGCGGGAGTTGTCTTAAAAAAAAAAATAAGCATAAGGCCCGCTTGACGGTGGGCAGATACCGTAGCTTATAGATATCTTGCAATACCAAGGACATCATTGGCGTGGTACCAGTCCTTACTCAATCACTGTTCATTTCCTATTTCATTTGAGGAGTCCCCCAGTGTATCTCTGGAATTCAAGCTCCAACACTAACTATAAAAAACTAAAATGAACACAACGCAAAAAGATTACTTAAAGCAGTTCACAGATTTCGAAGATATGGTCAAACATATATGCAAACAGTCGAATCGATAACCTCCTCTTTTTTGAAAGACAGTTAATAAATGATACAGTTTTAAACAAAACAAGTAAATTTTTATAAAAATCAACCTGACCCAACAAATTCCGACATGACACTCAAACTTATCGCTTACTCTTCAAACAAAAAAGGGTATATCAACCTGCCTAATCCTCACAGGTAGACCCCCTTATCGTGTACTTAAACAAATATTTCGACCTAACCCCATGTTAGCGTCGCTTAATCCCTTGGCTTTCTTAAAAGGGTCCGAATAGGGTCTCTGTTTTTGTCAGAGATGTTTCCGGGAAGGGTCTTATTTTGTGTTTGGTGTAAAAAGTTAAGGAATTAGGAAGGAAATAATTAATGAAATAATTGGTTATAGGTGTTTAATATAATGCGGTAAAGTGGTAAGTAAAATGAGAGAAATTCATTTAAGTCAATATGAGTTTCGCATTATGGTTTTATTCACCCTTAGCAAATGGTGAATTATTTTGATTAGTCTCGTCTCGTCTCAACCCATAAACGTCCCACTGCTGGGCACGGGTCTCCCCCATACACTTGGAGGGATATTAGCCTACTATACCACGCTGGCCAGACGGGTTGGTATAGGGTTTTGTTCCGAGGTTTTCCCTCTATAGCAGTGGATATTGTCTGTCTGACTTACTCCCTTAGTCAACTCTTACGACACCCACGGGTTGGAACGGGTTGGTGACATTAGTATTCTTAATCCGTCACTACACGGGCTTTGATTAGTGCAATCATAAATTTTACAAAGTGAAATTGACATTTGTACTTCCACCGAGGATCGAAATCACACAATCTTGAGCCACATCAGATCACAGAATCGAACCCTCAACACGTCGCGGTCAATATAACCACATAAGCTACTGAAGCATTCAGTTTTAAATCCT
The DNA here is from genome assembly GCA_947095525.1 of Trisateles emortualis. NCBI lineage: Eukaryota > Metazoa > Arthropoda > Insecta > Lepidoptera > Erebidae > Trisateles > Trisateles emortualis. Next base: position 12,039,979 of record OX352753.1, read on the forward strand.
TACTAATATTATACATGTGAAAGTTTGTGAGAATGGATTGATGGATGGATGGATGTTTGTTACTCTTTCACGTAGAAACTACTAAACGGATCTTGATGAAATTTGGCACAGAGATAGATTATGGTGTGGAATAACACATAGGCTACTTTTTGCAGCGATAACCGACATCCACGCGGGCGGGGCCGTGGGCAACGGCTAGTATAAATATAAAATAACGATAACCTCATCAGACTATGGGTTCATTAAATTGAAATAGCCATGGTTTATTTTGATTGGTTGATTGACTTCCCCTAAAGTTAACATTAATATCAAATTCAATTTAAGATATCATCAGCCCTTCAACCACTTCCTCAATGATAACATAATAGAACCATAGCTCTTTTAAGGCACCCTACAAGCAAGCAAGCTCGACTAAGAAAGGACCTTCACCTTACTAAAGACCACAGCCAAAAACATAAAAGTATAGGAAGCGTTCATAGGCCCCTGTAATTGATTAACATCAGGCTAGCCGTATGCTTGTTTACGACCTAAGTAGAATTAAAAATAAAAGTTACTTTGGTAGTGTAGTATGCATAAAACCCACCAGCAGTATGTTTGTCTGTGTGTGTTATTATATCAGCAAAACGATCAATTCGATTTCAATGCGGTAATTTTATACTAGGGGACGCCCGCGACTTCGTCCGCGTGGTAATTTGGAATATTTTCCCTGATTTTGCAACATATTTCACTACTGCTCCGCTCGTATTGATCATAGCGTGATGTTTTATAGCCTAATGCCTTCCTGGATAAATGCACTATTCAACAAAAAAATACTTTTTCTAATCGAACCAGTACTTTCTGAGATTAGCGCGTTCAACCAAGCAAACAAACAAACTCTTCAGCTTTATAATAATACTCATAATACTTTTTATTTATAAGAGGCACTTACACGTCATAATATTACTATAGAAGTATAGATTATCAGAAAATATTTTTAAAATTAAATTTGCCTTCTGCGTTCAATCCCTTGATACAGTTGGTTTTCTTTCTTGATTCAGTTTGGCTTCTCTAGTGGCAGAGTCAACATTTTTTTAATATCCCCATAATATTGCCAGGTATAAACAAAATAGAGGTACTTTTTTTTTGTAGAGGGGAAATGCTTTACGCATATCGCCCCGCCCGGGGAAGCGAGGCGGTTATGTCGGACTCTCCGGCCCAAAGATGGTAGGCGGCCGGCATACCGACTAAAACCCCCCTGTGCACCAACACTCGCTTTCACGGGTGGACCACCGGAACCTGATATGACGTCAATGGTCCACCCAGCGGCTGCCCGCTTTACGCCTGAGCCTTACTGCTTTAATATAAACAAATTGCTGTTACCAATTTATTTTAACTCTTCATATCGACAGCACTCATCAGCCATTACAGTTACAAAAACAAATTTAAATTTTCTAACATTTTCCTTAACGTTAACTGCCAAAATCTCGTCAACTTGTAACTCTTCAATTTAGGAGATACAATTTACGAATACAAGCCTACAAACAGCTATAATTTGTGAAGCTATCAGGAAAACAGCGCATTTCGCATTTCACAATTCCCCCTCCAAAAACATTTTCTAAAAAAAGGAAAAGAAATGTAGTTCGCTACATATCTTTATTTGGACGCGCCGATAAAAAAATAATGTCTAACATTAAGGAAAGGACTTAATTTAAATATTTCTGACGCATATTTCTTTCTTGCTCTTACTTATAACAAAATGTATAAAGCTATCTCTTTTTTTTTCGGAGCGATAAGTCACGAAGCCGTCGTTGGGTAAATGCTTTTTTAAGTGAGCCCCTACAAAGTTAAGGAAGGTTTTTTATACAAAATGTAATGTTATATTGTGGTTTTTACTCTGTTATGTCGATGATTGTTTTATGTTAAGCAGTTTTGTTCATGTTTTGTCTAATTGTTTTAAGTTTTATTTGTGTTACGAGGTTTAAAGTCACGTTTTTTTTTTTTGTACTTCTTAGGTGGTAATCAAGCTTAAGACACGTGTTATGGTAAGCAGTTACTACATTAATACACTGGGTATTGCCCGCGGCTCCTCCTGTATGGATGTCGGTTATCGCTGTAAAAAGTATGCCTATATGTTATTCCAGACCACAATCTACCTTTGTGCCAAATTTCATCCAGATCCGTTCAGTAGTTTTTACGTGAAAGAGTAACAATCATCCATCCATCTATCCATCCATCCATACTTACAAACTTTCAAGTTTATAATATTAGTAGGATAGTGTTGCCGACCCACAAACTTGTTACATCAGAGTTATGTGTTATTGGTATCTATGTATTTTCATTTCGTTTCTTTAAAAGCGCATCTCTAAATGAGCACCGAGACCATACCATCACGTCTTTACAGCGATTCATTTTCAATGTTCATTTGAAATTCGTAAGATCTTAATATCAAGCTCTAAATGTGTCTGATCAAAATTAAAATTAAAATCTAGAATCAATCGGTTAAAGAACGTTTAAACACGACTCTTGCAGACCTACACTCACGAACAGGAGTACAAATACGCCATTGTATGGGTTATTATTACGGTGCCCGTCCTCTCTCGAATAAGCTATTTTATTCAATATTATAATAGTATCCTAGCAAATGTATAATCTTTTATATTATATAACCATCCACACTTTATTTAAAAAACAAACTATCTCCGCTAAACAAAATTCCATCAGTTTCTCGCAAAAAATCGCCCATAAAACGAGATCTCATTTCCGATCACAAGCAATCCTTCACTTGTATCAAGTAAACCGATATGTTACAAAATAAGAATGTCATATTTGCTATACGACAACCCGTCAGAATATGACAGCGCGTCAGAATATGACAGCTCGTCAGATTCAGACAACTTGTCAGAGTGGAACGTTTGACAGGCTGTCGACGCATCGTTCAGCAATAACATCAATAATTTATCTACGTAACATATACCATTTTGTTTCCCTCTTTCGTTTGAGTTGTTATTTTTATCGAAGTTTTTTCCTTGAACGTTTTACGGAATAAGGTTTGTACGTCTACTGTTTTGTTGACGAGTTTCGGTTGATTTTTTGTGAAGACTACTTGGGATTTGGCAATTGTAATTTGTGTTGTGGATTCGACAGCTTTTTTCTTTTGATATATAAATAGCTGTATTAATAAAAAAGAAAATAGTGCATTGTTCTTTTACTTTCTTTTAGATAGGTTCTTTAACATAGTATCAAAGTCAAACTCATTTATTCGTTTAGATCAAATACATGATACTAACGTCATAAAAACAAATGCCAGCATACTTTTTTCCTAAGGCCAATTCGCTGACTATGTTAGCGCCTCGAGAAGAATTGGCAAGAAACTCGGGCCACTCTTTTTAATCGTCAGATTATAACATTTACAATTTGGTATAAGTTACAATATTAGTGGTAACGGAAAGGAACGGAAAACAATATACCATACAGAATTTAATTGAATTAATTAATTTAGATAAGTATTTAATTGAATTAATTAAGAAACAATACAAACAAAACCCGTATATATACGGGTTCGGTAACGCGCGAGTGATACCGCTGGTGTTGCAAGCGTCCAAAAGCTATAGTAACTGCTAAGACATGTTACTTACATTATCAATATAAGCTACAACAACTGCTTACCCTCCTACGGGCCATAAACTTGTTTGCCACCTCAGTATAAAAAAAAACTTAAATTCCTTATTGAAATGCCCTGTATTCTAATTAAATTTATCAAGACACAAAACTGGCTCTCACAATCTAAAAAGGTCGTTTATTTTTACAAAAATAAGGACACGTTAGTTAAAAATGCATTAGTCAATCCCAATTAACTCTAGTAAAGTAGGATTACTTCTAATTTTGAATTAATCAACCAAAAAAGCTGACTCTATAAATCAATCCCGCCCTCACATGTTGTTCACCATTGACAATAAAAAAAAAACTTTTTGTCCAATGTTTTGAACGAAAAAGTTCATAATTTATGACCAAAAAGTTTTGTTACTTAATCATGATGGGTATTGTGAGTGAGATTTATAAAGTTTGATGCTCGGTTAAAAACAGTTTTTGTGTTATTCAATTATAAATATATTCGTCCTTTTTTAGTCTCTGAAGTCGAAAAATTTGGGTGTTAGTTTTGACGCCTATTATATTTGTCTCTGACATTGTAGCGGCTAAAGGGATAGCCCGATTTTTTATGTTTTTTTTTTATTTAATAGCTTATTTAATGGGGATAGTCCTCAGCTTTGATTCATAGAAATCGGTTCAAATATTTTCAGTTATGAGCCTTTTTGAACGCAAAATAATTAATTTAATATTGTTTTACTGATATTGTTTTGTCCTATTATGTTATTGAATTATTCCAACATAATCTTCTTCTTATCGTTTGGTTAGTGGCCAACCTGGTGACAGAGTTATTTAGATCGCCCATATTTAGGCCTCTGTCATGATCTAACGACTGTTAACAGTCGAGACCGACTTTTAACGTGCCCTCCGAAGCACGGAGACGCTCAGATGAAATACCACTATGCGGTCACCCATCTGTAGGGTTACCGTGCCTTTGGTTGCTAAACCGGCTGATAGTTTACCGAACAGCAAGTGCACCTGGCTATGAGCGCCTCTCTCTCATATTCCAACATAATAAAGAACCTCCACCTTACAGAAGACCACAGCCAAATAACTACAAACATTAATGTATCTATGTTCCTGTGCGTGAGTACAATGTCTTCAATGAATTTAGGAATACACTAAAAAAACATCACCTATCCTATCCCAGGATATAAAAGTACCATATCACAAAACCCAGATGTTACATTTATTTAGCTCCGCAACTCGCAAGTGAATCTCCAGGTATTGCAAGCATCCATAGGCTACGGTAACCGCTTACCATCAGGCTAAACGTATGCATGTTTGCCACCTAAGAAGTAAAAAAAATATATCCGCTACAGAAGAAAATTTTCATTCCCAATACATAGCCTCCATACATAGTAATAATATCGGACTCTTTCATTCATCATTTCTGTATGGCTTGGGTAGACTTGCCCTTGCCCTTATTTGCCCTTGATTTATGACAGGGTTCCCTCATCAAAAACACATTGAAGTAAAATAAGAAGCCCATGTAAAATAGTCACTACTATTTCTTATGTTATCGTATACCTACTGAAGAAAAATCAACTCTATATTTATGAAAAGAAGGTTGATTTTATGGAATGATATTCAAAACTCAAAATTAATTTATTCATTTATAGTAGAGAGGCCAATTGTAAAAAAGTCGCTTATTTACGATTTTCGTAGGACTGAAAAGGTTTATAGCGACAAGTGGTATCGTTGGAATCGGCATGGTCTGCTGATACTCAAACTGCTTGTTGTCGCTTTCTAAAGTGGTGGAGGAAGAGGGTGGAGGAAACAAAATCTAAAACCAGGAGTGACGTCACAAATGACGTCATAGCTACCCCCTCCACCCTTAGAAAGCGACAACAAGCAGTTTGAGTATCAGCAGACCATACCGATTCCAACGATACCACTTGGCGCTATAAACCTTTTCAGTCCTACGAAAACTTTTTATTAATGCATTGGCCTCTCTACTATTATGGCCTAAGAACTACTCGTCCATTTGACTATCCCTTTAGAACTTTAATATGGAGTATCCCTGGGATAGGAAAACGTTTCTTTCAAAACGCATCCCTAACTTAGCGCTGGAGACCTGTACTCACACACAGGAACACAACTACACCGCTGTGTCTAGTTATTTGGCTATGGTCTTCTGTAAGGTCCTTTCCCAGTCGTGTTTGCTCGCTGGTATGGGTCCCTACCTAATAATAATAATGTAAAGCTGGTGCAAAGCAAGTTGGACACGTATTCCTTATAAATGTCAATTGAAATAGGTTTCTCTAATATCAGAAATCGTCTCTTCAGGGCATACCATCAGGTGGTTTACCACGGTAAGAAAAATATACAATAAAAATATTTTTTTATAAATTTATTAAAAATTATGCAATATTTACAAAAGTTATGACACGGTTCGACTTCATTTAATAAATATATGTTTACATTTAAATATATTAAAGTAACTTTGAGGAATTAGTGCACGCCTAAAGTAAATCAATCAAAATATTTAGAAAGAAAGGAAAGCATATCACAATTATTCACAATGTGCCAGTGCGTCACATTGGAATCTAGATATTCTATAGTACTATCCTGTATTTTAAAATCTTTACTCAATAAAAATCTCAAAAATTTACATCGCCTTCAGATATAAACTACTATGGGCATCAGATAACTAATTAACATACTTATATACATATTTATAAATACATTACATTATTTATATATCATTTATATTATATACTATAATAATATTATAAATTTAATACACTTAAACATATATTATAAATTGTTAAATGCAATTAAATGATTCACCATCTGCTAACGGTGAAGGAAAACATCGTAAGAAATCCCACATGTCTTAGAAGAAATTCTAAAGACATGTCTGATTCACCAACCCGCATTAGGCCAGCGTGTGTGAATTAAGGCCCCTCTCTCTCTCTTGATAGAGGAGAGAAAATCCATGTACAGCAATGGGGCATAATATGCTATTATAATATAATACATAGATACATTTAATACACGCAAACATAGATTATATATTATTATATTGCTCTTCAGACCGCTAGACGGGTTGGTATAGGGTTTTGTTTTAAGTTTTCCCTGCTCTTGCAGTGTATTTTGTCTGCCTGACTTAGTTTCTTAGTCGACTCTTACAACACCCTCGGATGGGCCAGGGTGGTGACATTTGTATTCTTAATCCGTCACCACACGGACACACGGACCCTTGCCCAGCAGTGGGACGTTTATGGGTTGATATGATGATACTGCTCTTATATAAATCTTTGGTCCGTATGAGACTCGAACCCACGGCGGACGCGAAGTAAACAGTTAGTGGAGAGAGCCAAAATCATTTTAAAATTTCACGATTTGTACATACATATATTATTACTATAATAGACAACGTGTCCTAATCATGTAATAGTTTAAAATTTTCATACTTTTTGTTACACTCCGTTTCGGTAGAATTACCAATTATTCCACATTCGCCTAACGAAGTTTTGCCCCACGTAAAAAAACCGTATTCGTCCTACATTTTGTTCTGTATTAGCCCAAAAAGTATTACATTTGGGTCTAAAACTATTTGGGGCAATACTTCGTGAGGCGCAAGCGGAACAAATCAGAATTAAAGGGACTGTAAGCACGTAAACATTTGGTAAGTATTAAACGATTGAAACTCATTGTTTATTGATTGTTACAATACTAGTGAATGAGTCTAAATAAATCGAAATTATGTTTTTTTATCAACAGACTTTTACCTCAACGGATACTCAAGTCACAATAAAATATCTTAATTCAAAACAACCTACGCTATTGTTGTTTTTGTTCCATTGTTTACTCCTTGACATTCAAAGAAATTAAACTTCTCGTGTTCATTAAACTAATCATATTTCTTCAAAATATTGTCGAATTTCGATCAAATAGTATACATAATAATAATAATAAATAGCAACAACACTGCCATCTGGTTCCAAACTATGCCAACTGATAAACATACTTATATAATTCTAAATACATACAAATACATAATTATTATAGATAAATACATGCAGACATAGTAAATAATCGTGCTCATCACAATATTTGTAAAATAGTAGGTAAAATATATAAAAAATACATAAATATTTTTACGATTGTTTTAATTTTTATTAATGCTAATGGTAATAAACCAGTGGCCCACTGGATAGTAAGTGGTAACTTCCGATCATGGACAATGATAGAGTGTTAGGGCACAACAAAGGCGCAGTTCACCCTTCTTGTTCTTTTTATCGTTTGGTTAGTGGCCAACCTGGTGATAGAGTTATTTAGATCGCCCATATTTAGGCTTCTGTCGAGATCTAACGACTGTTATCAGTCGGGACCGACTTTTAACGTGCTCCCCGAAGCACGGACACGCTCAAATGAAATACCACTATGCGTTCACCCATCTATAGGGTTACCGCGTCCTTGGTAGCTTAACCCACTGATCGTTTACCGAACAGCGAGTGCACATAGCTATGTTTACCCTGGTAGAGATGAAATGTGAAAGGTGACAGTAAAAATGAAGTATTTGAGTGCATATCCCAATGTTAAAAAGAAAAAATAACCACTTATATTAAATTACATACAAATTAAAACTACTGTAATGTATGCAATAATTGATTTCATATTGAACTTGGTTTGTACCACTACCGTGCTTAATTATTACGACGAAATTTTCTAACACCACAAAATATGGCGTCATAGTTTACAAATGAAAATGATAATTATTGAAAGCTAATTTTATCAGAGTGATTGTTAACTACGTCTAAAAAAATCAGTGCTGCCATTTTAAAATTATTAACTATGTTATTTAAATTAAAATTTTAAACCAAATATTCAGTATGTACATTATTATTCTACATAAATAATCATTATAATATCCTCTGTGGACAGCATTCAGGGTACGGTTCACTTATGTTTCCATATCTAAAGAAACCTGGTACGGAGTCATCTGTTTGGCATCTGAAAACATGATAAAATCTCTATGCAGTAATATGGTAAAGTCTAGAAAGAACTACTATACTACTGAGGTGATAGAAACAATTGCTGTTGGTGTAGAAAGTTTCCAGAATGTTGAATAAGGACTGGAAGACGCAGATCGACAACCTAGTAAAGATTGCAGGCAATTGATAGAGAGGTTTTCTGATGAGGTGGAACATACGGCTTGCTTATAAGTAAGCAGTTACCATAGCCTATGGATACTTGACATCTAACGAAGGTATATCAATGTCAAGAGTCCAAAGGTCGCTGTAGCATACGAGTCCTAAAGCGGAGACCACAACTTGGTTACCGTAAGCAGTGTTGGCCGCCGTGCCATATAAGTAGCTAGGATAGACCAGAGGGAAAAGGCGAAGAACCTGGTGTAGTGCGCTGTAGTGGAGAGAAACACGCTGATTTGAAGGTGACAAACAAGCATACGGCTCGCTTAATCATCAGCAGTTACCGTAGCTCATGTACACTTACAATATCAAAGTCATATTATATCGTGTGATGTCGAGCATAAATTTGACCAAAAGAATTTTACGTTAAGAGAATCCCTAGAATAGAAAACAATATATACGTTTTACTGAAGTAATCACTGAAGACCTGTACTCACACCCACAGTAACAAAGCTACATCTTTGTATGTGCGTAGTTATTAGCCTGTGGTCTTCTGTTTGAAGAAAGTCTTCTATAAGGTAAAGTTTCCCTGTTACGCAGTGTCCTGCGTGAGTGACGAACGGGACGCTATGCTGCGAACGCGACGAACGCAATCAAAACATCGGCATAACCTATGAATTAGTCAGCGGAAAGATACGAAGTAACGCGTACTTGTTTTGTGGGGCACCGGCCCCTCTAAACAAGTGGCATAATTGGTAGTTAAATCGAATAGAATAGAGAGCAAATGTATGGGGTTTGACGTAAGTTTCCGACATTTTATGTCAAATAAATTCTATTCGATTCGACTACCGTTATTTTTTTTATTAATGATGGAACTCGCCAAATGTGTTTCTTTGTAAAAATATTATAATATTGGTGGTTGGTAAATTTTCTGTGCTTTATTCATATTTTTTTAAAGTCTTTCCTATTCATGATTCGAGAACTAATGACCAAAATTACGAAGGATATTTTATCGCATTGCATCGTGTCGTGTCCCGTTCGCCACTCACCCAAGTTACCGCGTTATATAGCTGCATTAATGCTCATCAAAATGCAGTACACACTTCAGATAGATTTGAAACTGACTTACATCCATCCTTTTATACTACTGAAGTAGATCGCAAATAAGCATACGGTCCGCCTGATGGTAAGCAGTGACAGTACAGTAGCATCACTCACGTATTATCACGTATTAAAAATGTTTCGAGTCATTCGTCAACTCGCTTTGTAAAAACGCATCCCTAAATAAGAACTATACTCGCACACAGGATTACATAACTATATCAGTGTGTGAAGTTATTTTTTTTTTTATATATATTTATTCTTGGTTGTCAAATAAGCAAATGGCCACTATGAACGCTTGCAATGCCACAGGTATCACTTGCGTATTGCCGACCATTTTGTAACGTTTTTCTATCCCAGGGATACCTCTCAAGTTGGTGGAGCTTATCAACCTACTTATAGCCCTGGTGAAGTATTCCTGGGATAGAAAAACGTTACTTTCAAAACGCATCCTAAATGAGCTGTATACCTGTACTCACACACAGGAACACAACTACACCGCTGTGTATAGTTATTTGGCTATGGTCTTCTGTAGGTTGGAAGCCCTTACAGTCGGGCTTACTCGCTTGCATAGTGTCGTACCTCTCTTAAATATTATTAAACTATTTAAATTATTAACAACTCATACTCTCGTATATTTTCATCATTAAAACTTCGCAACAATTTTAAACACTTAAAACATTGTAGCCGTTGTCGGCTGCTTGCCAAAAAACTATTTTATTTAAATTTAACTTCTCATTATTTAACATTAATTGAATTCATTTCAACAATGTAAGTTTTATTGTCAGATGGAACAGTATTGGTATTGTGCCAACAATTGGACATTTTACCCTATAAGTAGAAGGGATAAGGTAATGTCGTACATTTCTTTTATTTTTTTTATTTTAAAAAAGACAACTCCCGCACTAGAGAACAAGCTCTGTGTAGCGCGGGACTTTACAAACATACAATTAACGGACACAAATTACACCCAGACTCAGAACAACTCTTTGTGTGACACACAAAGTTTTGTCCTGTGTGGGAATCGAACCCACTGGATCACCAAGGCAGTAGCAATTTGTGTGCGTTTCAAATTTACATCAATTATATGACCTCTTTACGTTTGTCAGATTGCTGTATACTAAGAGAGTCAGGTAATAAAAATGGCATCCGTATTAGCGCACACGATTTGAACACTATAATATTTCCCACGCAGCGCAGATAGAGATTAACCGCAGTAACCAAAAATTGGTTTGGAGGATTTTAGCGTGTGGTTTCAGAAATTTACATTTGTATGATTTTAATTATACTAGCTAAATCAGGCCACGATTGACTGACGCTCAGTATATTATTAATTATCTTATAAATTAGTAGTGCGTTAGGCATGTTTACGAGTTATAGGTTGTTTCGCCCGTCATTTGTTCGCCCGAGCGAATTTGGTCGTTTGGCCCGCTCGGGCGAACAAATGGCGGGCGAAACGACCTATAACCTCATGTTTACAGACACATATTGTGTCGACGACTTCTATTCAAAGATGCGTAAAAAAGTGGCGGTGCTACGGGTTTACGGGAGTCCTCAACACGAAAGGATGGTGGAGGACAGATATGACACTTTTCTCATGCGCAGATTCACTGAATTGCATGTGTTGGATCTTGTTGGGTCTGCATAGGGGGAGGTGAAGTGTGTGTCCCTAACAGTATTTGATTAGTTAATAACATAGGTTTAAGAAAATATTGTTACTAACAAACTATAGATTGTGTCTGAAAATAAATAATATTTTTTTTAATCATCCAACGACTGGTACATACACCCCACTTAATTATCGACAAATACATCGCAGCTGCGGAAACTATCTAAGTAAGACAAATAAAAAACTTGAAACTTTTTGATAAAAAGTACCTTCAAGCAAGGGTTGTTTTGACAAGGGAATGGAATTCCAATGACAACGCTTTTTTTGTCTAATTTGTCAAGTTTTTTAATACTAGGTGTGTGTTCGATGCTTTATGTGTAAAATTTTATATTGTTTTGTAATAAAAATGAACATTTCTGTGGGTACTATTTTTTTTAATACTAAATGTTGTAAGCTAGTATATTGACTGCTTGATGGTGAGCAGTCACTGTAGCCTGTAAACGGCAGTTACTGAAGCCTGTAAACGCTGACATTTTATACTAAAAAGGTGGCAAACAAGCACACGGCCTGCTTAATGGCAGTTACTGTAGCCTATGGACGCTTGATATACCGGTAGTATCCCTTGGGTGTTGCCGATCCATTTTTTACCACGGGCTTTGCTTGCTCGCTAGTATGGTATCCTTCCTAATTTGTAATGAATAAGCTCAAAATTGCTCAAATTGCTAGACCGATTTTTTCTTTTACTTATAAATAGCTATATTATCAGCGAGTAACATAGGCTATTTTTAAATGTCCTTCCGTGCAAAGTCGGGGCGCGCTGCTAGTACAAAGACTCGTATTCAGGATTCAAATATTGTTTTTTTTCTGTAGAGGAGTCGAACCCATCACCCACATCAGCATAGCAATCAGGTTCACTTACAATTCGAAGTCAATCTTAAGTGGTCTGATTATACAATTTAGAAACTAAAAAATATTCAATATATACTTACGTTGTTCTCTCAATGTAAACTTCATATAACTGCGGCTCAGAAACACTGGCTTTTCTCTTGCTTCTCTTAATATGTTCATCCAGTTTCATTGCCTTGCCCACCCGTTCCAATTTTATTTTCTTTCTCGTATAAAGTGGTTTTAAAAACTTTAACTTTTCTATGTGAGCTCTCGCTTCTTCCAAAATCTGTTTTGATATTGGATCAGTTTGCCAATCAGGCTTAGAGCCCTTTTCCATTTTCTTCTCTAAATTGTATAAGTCATAATCTTCTTTTTCTTCATCGACTGATTTTAAGACTGACTGTCGTAAAGAGCTATCTAGAAGATAATTTTCTATATCTGGATTCACTAAAACAACTTTCTCAATATTTTCTTCTTGTAATTGATTATTTTTGTCTAAATCATCATGCTTTACGTAGTTTTTTCTTCTCTTTGTATCAACTAAGTTTTCTGCATACTCATTTTTTGTATTAGCGCGATTTGTGTTACGTTTATTATTATTAATCGTCTGTAGATATGTCCAGTAGTAATAATGAGGTATCTGAGAAAATGGATATGGTAAATAGACTGATGGTTTAATATCTTTTTTGTATTTTTCCATTTCACCTCGAGGAACTATGATCTTAGCAAGAGGACTAATGTCCACTGAATCAACAGGTATCGGTTTTTGGAAGTGAGACAATGAATAATAATATGGTAAGTCTCCAAGATCCTTAATTAAAGTTCCCTCAAAATATGATTTGTCTGGTTTTCCTGTTGTTTTTGCAGTAGTAAGGGTAAGTGGTAATAAAGTCATTACAGACGCTTTAGGTTTTGGTGTTGTTGCATAAATATGGGTGGAACTAGAAGTAACTACGTCGATGCCAGCTGCTGTGTTTGTCATGAATTCTCTTTGTTTCGCATTACTTATTGGCTCATACCAATAAGATACTTTTTCTTTTCTTTTTTCAATATTAACTGGTTTATCTTGTAATTTATTATCTTGTAATTTATTATCTTGTAATTTATTATCCTGCCTAACATCACTAACCGGTTCGTTAATTAAAATTTCCGGATTCGTATTGTCAACTTCTTTATAAATCTCTTGTGCTAAATTAAAAATATCTATCATTGCATCCAAGTCACTTTTTTTCACTACATGGAGTATTGCTGATATTATTTCAATCTCTTGTTCTGATAAATACCTGTCACCATCTGCTAGTTTTGGCCTTGAATCAAGTATTGGATCTTCGTAAGTTATATTATTAACGTCATGCTTTACCATATTGTTAATTCGTGTCACATCTATGTCTTCTTTCTGTATGTTTATTTTATTATTATTATATAAGTATTTTTTCTTATCGTTTTTGTGTCCCAAGTTAATATTGGTTATATTTATTTGTCTCACTGGTCCATATTGAGTATGTGTTAAGTTTTTTCTGCGAAGTCTGCAGTGGTAGTTGCCACAGAATGAGCTTGACCGCCAGGTTGTATTAATGGGGTAAAGTTTTCCAGTGTCTGGGTCTCGGCAGAAGAATGCTATAACAAATTAAGAAACTATAAGCATATACATAATTATAAGATATTAAACAGTCACATATCAGGTAAATAAAGTTGTAATATAATTTATTCTTGGTTATTTGTACATATTTCATTTATTCAGAAGAGTTTCGAAATAAATGAAATATTAAAATATAGGTTATATTTTATACAACCTCTATTTAGAATAAATCGGACCTCATAGAGTATATTTTAGTTTTAATAAAACTAAACCACGAATATGAATGGATATTTATTTTAAACTTGTAATTTTTTTAAACGCGGCAGGATAACATCGTTAAGTAATCTATGTATCAGAGAGTTCCCGGAATAAGTCATCGTGAAAATCATGGTCACTCATTTTTAGAGGAGACTCTTGATACCAGTAGGTTGGTTATCATTAAGCTCGCAATAACTATCGTTACAGCAATTATTCATTTCAAAATGGAAGTTGAAAATGATTTCGATCATTATGTGAGAAACAGTTTATCATATAAAAATTGTTGGTGATTTGGGACCATAATTACATCGTTAATATTAAATAATGACTTGTTATTTCCAGCTACAATTACGCATACATACACACAATTCAATCTATACATAAAGAGTATAGATTGAAAAAAAGGTGGCCGACTGGGAAAGTAACCGACTTGCACGCAAGAGATGCCAGTTCGATTCCAATCCCAAGGAGGCAGTACCAATGTGCATTTTACTTTGTAGATTTTATATGTACTAATCAAATGATTCGCCATCTGCTAACGGTGACAGAAAACATCGTGAGAAATCCCACATGTCTTAGAAGTAATTCTAAAGACATATCTGATTAACCACCCGCATAAGGCCAGCGTGTGTGACTTAAGGCCTAAACCCTCTTTCTCTTGGGAGAGGAAAGGACACGTGCCCAGCAGTGGGACATTTATGGGTTGCTATTATAATCTATACATACAGCCACACTAATCTGATTAGACCAAACTAATTTTTTTAAATGAGCCAGTTATAAGCCAGGCTTGGGCAAATCTTTAAAAAGACCGTGAGCACTAGCACCCTACGGCCCAAGCATTTCGACTCCAAACAGCTCAAAAACATTATCCCCGATTAGATAACTGTATTTGCGCCGCTTGAGAGTTTCCGCGGATGCAGCAGCAGCACCAGCACAACCTGCAGTGCTTGGAAGATGAGATGGCGCGAGGGTGTCGACACATGTTGCGTCCCACACCATAGGCCTACCCATCTTCCAAGATGGGTAGGTAGTATTTTTTTGAAATTCAGTTGTGACAAAATGTCAATTTGAGTCACTGCAACATCTATTTAAAATCGAGATAATGAGCTTAAACAATAGAGTTGTAAAGCAAAACAAATAATAAAATATTTCATCTTGTCATTGCTTAACATAAACGGAATCAACAAACTCTTTGTTTTACTTTTGTCTAATGATGGGATTGATGATCTAATCCTAATGGTTTATTATCTACTAGCTGTTGCCTGCGGCTCCGCCCGCGTGGATGTCGGTTATCGCTGTAAAAATAACCTATCTCTGTGCCAAATTTCTTCCAGATCTGTTCAGTAGTTTTTACGTGAAAGAGTAAAAAACATCCATCCATCCATCCATACTTACAAACTTTCGCGATTATAATATTAGTAGGATGGCATCGCCAGCAAAAACAAAACACACATCTGTCACTCTGTAATTTTTCCGGAATAAATACTGCTATTTCAGACTTATAATCTATCTCTGTGCTGAAATTCGTACAGATTTAGCCGTTCTGGCGATTAAAAAGAGTGGCCCGAGTGTCTTGCAAATTCTTCTCAAGGCCCTACCCTAGTCAGCGAATTGGCCGTAGGAAAAAAGTATGCTGGCATTTGTTTTTATGACGTTCATAAGTATTATGTATTTGATCTAAATTAATAGATGAATTTAACTTTGACTTTGAAATTGAGTAACAAACATCTATCTAAACCTACGCATTCATAGATTTAGTATGTAACTAGCTTTAGCCTGTGATTTTGCCTAAGTGTTATCCTGTTTCCGTCTATTATTCTGTTCTCGGGTATTCCTCTTACCCATGGTCGTCTCAAGTTAATATTAGTATTTTAGAGAGTTAGGGCACTATATTAGAGAGCAAGCCCGCCTGGATAAGGACCTCCACCTTACAGAAGATCACAGCCAAATAAATACACACAGCGGTGTAGTTGTGTTCCTGTGTGTGAGTACAGATCTCCAGCGCTCCCGGTCCCATCCCAGAGTTACTTAAAGCCCTGGTTTAAAAATAAATCCGCAATACGCAAGTGATACCTCTGGTATTGCAAGCGTCCATAGGCTACGGTAACTGCTTAACACCGGGCGAGCCGTACGCTTGTTTGCCACTCAAGTAGTATAAGTATAAAAAAAACTTCGATTTCTGACGAGATATAGATTTTGGAATTTTCTGGCGGTATTTACAACCTCGTACCTTATTAAATTTATGTTTGCGCACTATAATATATCATGCGCAGTTGGCTAATCTTTTTCTTTTCTTTTCTTTCTTTAAAAAAAAAGACAACTCACGCACTAGAGAACAAGCTCTGTGTCGCGGGGGACTTTACAAACATACAATTAACGGAGACAAATTACACCCAGACTCAGAACAATTCTTTGTGGGTCCCACAAAGTTTTGTCCTGTGTGGGAATCGAACCCACAACCTCGTGCACAGCAGGTGCATACTGCGGCCACTGGACCACCGAGGCAATCTAAACGGAGATTGCTAATGTCAACGGATGCGACCAAAAATCTGGATGACTATCATTACGAGTATTATAAGCTTCTGTAGAGATCTTACGACTGTAATCAGTCATGACCGCCTTCTAATGTGTATCGTTTAGTAAACATAATTGAACTTCCCTTGCCGTTGTTTTTCTGTCCATAGGTGTGGTTTAGAAAACAATCGAGGGTTAGATGCCTATCAAAATATTTACTGTACATCGGATACATCGGTCAAACATGTACGAGTCATGAATAATATTGATTTGTGATCTAGGGTTAAGTGCCGAGTGTTGTTTTAACGCCAGTTGCCGGGTTATTAGGTTTTTTTGAACTTCTTATGTGGAAACAAGCAGTATCGTTACGTATGTGTCGAATCGGCCCGATTATCGGAAGTGGGGGGCAGCTTTAATTAAGGAATTGTACTAAGCTTCATTTCTGGCTTGCCTCGTTATTATTTAGAGCTAGAGTCTATTATAAATACTAATATTAGGTTGGGGAAAAAGTCTTTTCGCATTATAGTATGTATGAACTTGTAATAAAATCTCTTTGGCTATACTATTTGTATCTGGCTGGTTTTAGTATCATTGAAAGTTTAAATTTTAAAGAACATAATTCCAAATTCAAATTAGGAAAATGCGTGATTTTCATTTGTTTTTCGTACTGTCAAGATGAGTGAACCTAATTCAGAAATTCGATACATTTTAAAATTTTACTACAAAAAGGTAAAAATGCAACGCAAGCCACGAAAAAAAAATGCGATGTTTATGGACCTAGTGAAGTATGCGTGAGAGTAGAACAAATTTGGTTTAAGCGTTTTCAATCCGGAAATTTTGATGTCAAAGATGCACGTCGCTCTGGTCGCCCGTCGTATTACGGATAAAATGGATGCCATTTTTAAAAAAAGATTGGCATATCAGTAGTTACGACGTAGCTGAAGAACTGGGAATTGACCACAAAACAGTATTGGCGCATTTGAAAAAACTGGGTACACAAAAAAGCTCGATATTTGGGTATCGAGCTGAAAGAAACCTAACGAACCGTGTACTCATTTGTGATTATTACGACGTAATGAAACCGAACCATTTTGAAGAAGCTGATAACTGGTGATGAAAAGTGGATCACGTACGACAAGAACGTGCGAAAAAGGTCATGGTCATAGGCCGGTCAGGCTTCACGGACTGTGGTGAAACCCGGGTTAACTCGCAACAAGGTGATACTGTGTGTGTGGTGGGATTGGAAGGGCATTAATCATTATGTTATTTTAATTTTAATCATTAGTTAATGCATCCGCCGTATAGTGCTGACCTTGCACCTTCAGATTTCCACCTGTTTTGGTCTCTTCAGAATTCTTTAGGCAGTGTCGGGTTAATATTACGAGAAGACTGCTAAAACCACTTGTCGAGGTATTTTGATCAAAAATCCCAAAATTTCTATAGCAATGGGATCATGTCCCTACCTATAAGATGGCAAAAAGTTATCAAACAAAATGGTACCTACATACTTTAGTTAAATGTAAATAAACTATAATAAAAATGTTTTAATTTTTCTTAAAAAATGCGAAGAAACTTTTTCCCCTACCTATTATTATGAACGCGAAAGTTTGTAACGATGGATGGATGGATGTTTGTTACTCTTTCACGTCAAAACGAATAAACGGATCTGGATGAAATTTGGCACAGATATAGATTATGGTCTGAAATAACACAAATACCACTTTTTACAGCGATAACCGACATACACGCGGGAGGAGCCGCGGGCAACAGCTAGTTTGTAATAAATGCGTAAGTTTGAACTTATGAATATTTGTTACTTGATCGTGCCAGAACGTCTAAACGGATCTGGATGAAATTTGGCACAGATCTAGATTATAGTCTAGAATAGCACATAAGCCATTTTTTATATCCCTGAAAATAATCGGTTCTCGGAGGATTTTGCGGGTAGAGCCGTAGGTAACAACTAGAATATTATGTTAGGTACATGACGTGATAAATTAGCAACGTGTGATGAAACATAATGCCAAATAAAAACAAAAATATATGATTAAATACATACACGTACAAGACAAACAATTACTGCATGTACTAATGATTCATTGACCGTTGTAACTGACAATAATGCATCTCGAGTAACAATGAACCATTCAAAATTATTGTGATACTAGCCGCCTGCCCAGGCTTCGCCTGGAATCTAGTCTAGTATCAGAAATGAGAGATAACGAATGAATTAATGAGAGGTAGAGCACCATACTAGCGAGCAAGCCAGACTAAGGAAGGACCTTCAACTTTTCAGAAGACCACAGCCAAATACCTACACACAGCGGTGTAGTTGTGTTCCTGTGTGTGAGTACAGGTCTCCAGCGCTCATTTAGGGATGCGTTTTGAAAGGAACGTATTCCTATCCCAGGGATACTCCCATCTTAAAGCCCCTGATGTAAAAAATGGCAACACGCAAGTGATACCTCTGATATTGCAAACGTCCTTAGGCTGCGGTAACTGCTTAACATTAGGCGGGCCGTATGCTTATTTGCCATCCAAGTAGTATAAAAAACCATCCTAAAAAAATCAGGGATGATCGCTTTTATGGTGAAGACTCAGCCTAGCCTCTCTATAAAAAGATCGATGCTGTTAATATTGGTGTCTCTGGTTCTTAATTTGATTTTAATTAATGTTTTTGTTTTTCAGGTAAGTTGCGCTTGATCAATACAGTAAGTTTCTATTACAACTAGCCACTCACCCCAGCTTTGCATTGGAGGTAGTTCCCGGAGTCTTGTAATGCTTTTGTCAATATAATAATAATAATAATATTTTTGGGACAACTCACACATCGCTATCTGATCCCAAACTAGGCAGAGCCTGTACTATGGTAACCAGATAACTGATAAAAATACTTATATATTTCTAAATACATACATATTATAGATTAATTACACCCAGACACAGAACAAATAATCATGCTTATCACGCAAATATTTGTCCTGGGTGGGAATCGAACCCACGACATCCGGCGTAGCAGTCAGAGTCACTAACCACTAGACCAACAGGCCACAAAAATATAGTATAGCCTATGACACTCACAAATAACGTAGCTTTCTATTGGTAAAAGAATTTTCCAAATCGGTTCAGTAGATACAGAGAGAGAAACTCACAAACTTTACCTCTTTGTTTCTCCATCACGCAAAAAACACTAGATCGATTTCAATGAAAATCAGTAGAGTGATAAAACTACGTACAAGAACAGACAGAGTTTATGTACTAGAAAGGAACATAGGCTATTAAACAAAATAACAGATGGTTACAAATAAATTTAGAACCGTTAAATGAAAACTTGATTCTAAAATATGAAGTAAAAGAGATGTAAGAAGATATAAAATCT
This sequence comes from Trisateles emortualis, assembly GCA_947095525.1. Taxonomy (NCBI): domain Eukaryota; kingdom Metazoa; phylum Arthropoda; class Insecta; order Lepidoptera; family Erebidae; genus Trisateles; species Trisateles emortualis. Next base: position 12,060,030 of record OX352753.1, read on the forward strand.
CGTTATTTTATGTCCTGCATGCCTTAACACCTGAATGCAAGATGACTTGATGGCTACCTCTGACAATGCAGTCAATGTAGCTGAATTTTGGGCCGCAATAATATAAATTTAACGATGTTTGCCATCAAAACGCTAAGACGAAGAAGGTACTTAGGTGGCAAACAAGCATAAGCAGTTTTTGTAGACTATGGGCGCTTGCAATAGAAGAGGTATCACTTGCGTGTTGCGGACCCATTTTTACACTAGGACTTTCAGATGGAGTATCCCTTGGATAGGACAACGTTTATTTCAAAACGCTTCCCTGACCTGTACTCGCACACAGGACCACAACTACATTGCTGTATGTAGTTTATTAAAGTATTTTATTACCAACATTTAACAACTAACTTTTGTTGTCACTATGTTAGCGGTGGAAAATAAAACCTTTTTTTTTCTTTTGTATGTTGATATTCTCAGGTATGCGTGTGATCTCTGATATTTCAGTCACACATGAGTCCTATGACAATCTGTTTCTCATGAACGTATGAAAACTAAACGATTTACATAAATGCATTGCAAAGTTATATACTTTTACATGAGGTGTACCTCAAGGTCACTCACTGGAACCCTTACTTAAATTTAATAATAACAATATATTTATTTGTCAGAATATTGTAGTTGCAAGTTATTTTACATGAGAATGTTTATAATATTCTACCGTTTCCGGTGTTCAAATTTTTGCAGTAATAATGAGGATTCAAAATACTAAATAGACAACTAATATAAAAGAAAAAAATAATGCAATGTATTTTTGTTGAGTCATTTTCTAATTTAAGTTTTGTGTCAAAAGGTTCGTTGAAAAAGTCATTCACTGAGTAGTGACATTTGTCTAATAGGAAGTCAAACGGTCTATTTTTAACTAAATACACTCATGCAAATTAATTACTGTTAATAATACAAAACGTTGCTAAAATATCTAACTTAACAGAATGGAACTACAGAACAATCACTGTAACCTAACTATTTAAGCTACTAATATTATAAACACGTAAGTTTGTGAGGATGTTTGTTACTCATTGAGAACTAAAATAACACATAGGATATAATAAACATAATAATATTATGTAATTACCTCAATATATTGAGGTAATTTACACAGACAACAAATGCAAATTCATTGATATCAAAGAAAACGTGCCTTAAATCTCTAACTCAGCAGTATCGTATTCTCTATAATATTAAAAAAAATCTAAACTCTTACTGATATTATAAATACAAAAGTTTGTTACACCTATACGCAAAAACTACTGGAAGGATTTTAAAGAAACTCATACATTAAATTACCACCTATGATACATTTTATTTAAAACTAGCGGGCCGCCCCGACTTAGTCCGGGTTAAACTATTTTCAGCTCAACTTTATTTTTTTTTACATAAAAACCTTCTTCCGACAATCACAAACATAGCAAAAAAAAAATTAGTGAAATCGATGCAGCTGTTCTCGAGATTTGCGCTTAGCAACATATTCAGCGATTCATTTTTATATTATAGATTAAAGAAACACAATCTAGGGAAGCTAAACTGAGGTCATAAGTTAGTCTTAACTAAATGAATTAACGGCCAATTAAGCTCACAGAACTAATGGCCGTTGGGGCAGAAAGGTTCTAGAGTGGCGACCACGAACTGGAAGACGGAGCGTGGGCAGGCCTCTAACAAGTTAGACCGACGACCTGGTAAAGGTTGCGGGCAACCGATGGACAAGATCGGCTCAGGATCGAGAGTTGTGGAAAACCTTGGGGGAGGCCTATGTTCAGCAGTGGACGTCTTTTGGCTGAGATGATGATGATGATGATGATGAAATGAATTAATAAAACGAATACCAACCTCCTCCGAACAGACCAGCTTCAGCGCACAAGATTGCAACCATCACCACACACCACACTCTATACATTTTGTTCACAATGACTCCGCACGGGCCGGACGCAGTATGCAATGTGTTCGAACGATTCCCGTGTTATGTTTCAAACGCGACCGTTTTGTAATGTGTTTCTCAAAGTTTAATATTGTAGAACTAGCTTTCGCCTGCTACTTCGTTCGTAAAACAATTCTACAACAACAGTATTTTTCCAAGATATAAAGTATTCTATGTAACATATGTTTTTTGTTATCATTATGGTGTACAATAAAGAAATTTCTATCTATCTATCTATCTATGTACTATTCTACACTATTATCTATCTGCGTGCTCAGGAAATGTTATAGTGTATTTTTTCCCTCACTCTCATAGTCCGATGGGACGGCAATCTGATACTATCGAAGAGTGATCAGGCGCAGGGCTAACGGTATACGTCCGAGATACAGGGGTATAAACACCGCCAATTTCCAAACTACGAGTACCTATTGTAAATTTAATTTCAGAAAAACCCGATATCTCTTTCTAGCCCAACCCGAGAATCAAGTAGAATTAACAGTGTTTATAATAGCACAATGCTTCTTTTTTAAAATCCAGAAAACATAATATACCATTATATCAGTAAACGATGACATGAAAGTTCAATAATATTATAGGGTACCACAAGGAGCCGTCCTAGGTCTATGAAACTTCTAACAAAAGGAAACGACAAAGGCATTTGATATCGAGTTATGGCTTTGTATAACTTGTTCCCTCCTCTCGGATATTTTTATTGGATTAGAGATTTCATAGTTTACCTAATGGTTGTTTTTATTTGTGTTGTAGACCCTTTGAAGGGCATTGCTTTGTAATATTTTATCGTGGCTTAGTTGATATAGGTTTCGTATAATTTATACCGATATTCTAAATGTTTAATGTTTGAATGGCTGTTTGTTATTCAATTACGTCAAAACGGCTGAACATATTTGGATACAATTTGATAAGCCCCTGGATGGATGGATGAATGGATGGATGGATGTTTGTTACTCTTTCACGTAAAAACTACTGAACGGATCTGGATGAAATTTGGCACAGTGATAGATTATGGTCTGGAATAACACATAGGTTTTTTACAGCGATAACCGACATCCACGCGGGCGGAGCCGCAGGCTACAGCTATACATTAATAAAAAGAGGTAGTCTGGATGCAGGAGCTGGAGAATAGGATGTCGTGGCATGAATTATCTTTACTGGCCTGTTGGTCTAGCGGTAAGTGACCCTGACTGCTAAACTGGAGGTCGTGGGTTTGATTCCCACACAGATCAAAAACTTTGTGTGTTTATTGTTTGTCCTGAGTTTGAGTGTAATTTGTGTCCGTGAATTATATGTTTGTAAATTCCCCTGCGACACATATCTTGTTCCTTAGTGCGGGAGTTGTCTTTAAAAAATACCAGCAGTGGACTAAAATAGACTGATTGATAGATTAGTAAAAAGTTTGAGAATCACAATGGTTTAGAATTTCGCGAACGTGCCACTTTGGTAGTAGCACCTATCTTAGTTTTAACAATAGACGGAACTACTGCTTCATTCGATTGTCAGTTACAATCGATATAACACAAGATCGTACAAAGATAAAGTAAACTATTACCGGTATTTGAATTGACTTAAGAGTCTTATTTTACCGGTAATCATTTACTTAGGAACAAGTCTTGTGATTATTATTAGTTGTCCGTGTGGTGACGGATTAAGAATACAAATGTAACCACCCCGCTCCATTCGAGGGTGTCGTAAGAGTCGACTAGGAGAGTAAGTCAGGCAGACAATATCCACTGCAGGAGAGGGAAAACTTAAAACAAAACCCTATACCAACCCGTCTGGCCAGCGTGATGTTGTAGGCTAATATCCCTCCAAATGTATGGAGGAGGCCCAGCAGTAGGACGTTTATGGGTTTAGATGATAAGTCTTGTGATACGGGAGACTTTAACTACGAATCTAACTATAATTATACTGAATAACATAGGTTTCCATTGCATTTAAATGACACATTTTCCTGGCTCAGGCATACTCCATCACAAAACCCACAGAAACAAGACACAGACTCTTATACAGAAGACCACAGCTAAAAGACTGCACACAGCGGTATAGTTGTGTTTCTTTGTGTAAGTACGGGCTTCCAGAGTTCATTTAGGGATGCGTTTTTGACAAAACGTTTCTGTAATAAAAACCCTGGTGTTTATTTTAGGTTTGGCAACACGCAAGACATGTCTCTGATAATGCAAGTGTTCATAGGCAGTAACTGCTTACCATCAGGCTGGCCGTATGCTTGTTAGCCTCCTTAGTAGTATAGCAAAATAAATTATTTGTATCGATTTGTCATAGCACCAAAAAAATTACTAGTTACAGTCAAAATCTAATATCTAAATTATCCATACTAATATTATAATGTGAAAATAACTCTGTTTGTTTGTATGTATGTTTGTTTGAATGTATATTTGTTTGTTACCTTTTCACTACTAAATGGCTGAATGAATTTTAATGATATTTGGCATGGAGATAGATGGTGTCCTGAAGAAAGACATACGGTACTTTTATCGCGATAACGGACATCTACGCGGGTGGAGCCGCAGGCTACAGCTAGTCTATACTAATATTATAAAGCTAAATTAACACATGGCGGGAAAGAATAACTCAATCAACTGTTTTGTACACTATGCAAAGCAGATAAGGTACCAGAGTCGTTTTTTCAAAAAATACTGAATATATTTTTAGGACATTAGCTATGGTTAATTAATGAGTATAATTGATGGCCTCGGTGGTCCAGTGGTCGCAGTATGCGCCTGCTGTACACGAGGTTGTGGGTTCGATTCCCACACAGGATAAAACTTTGTGTGACCTATAAAGAATTGTTCTGAGTCTGGGTGTAATTTGTGTCCATTAATTGTATGTTTGTAAAGTCCCCCGCGACACAGAGCTTGTTCTCTAGTGCGAGAGTCATTTGCCTACTGTCAAATTTACTTACTGAACACATTAGGGTAGAGCCTAACGAAAGAATCGACAAATGTCTATCTATGTATTAACTAATATAGGTAAAAGTGACCAAAAAAAATTAATAGTAAACAAAACAATGGTTCATGTATAGATCTTGATCTGATTTCGATATAGTAATTAACACCAAGTGGAACTTTCACAGTATGGTGAGACGGCAATCCAATACGAACGAAGAGGGATTAGGTGTTGAAGCAACGGCTTTCAGTTGCCGTTAACGGATGGTCATTTCAAAGCCTTTTCAAACTTCGAGCAGCTATTGTGAATTTATAAACCCAATAATATATTTAAACTAAAAATAATTATAAAATATAAACCCAATACATATTATTAGCCTGACCTGGGAATCGAACCCAGGACCGATCAGCAGTCGCACTCAAAGGCCACAATGTCTGAAAAGTCAAAAGTTAAAAAATCATTAAATCAAATATATGATACTTATGAACGTCATAAAAAACAAATGCCAGCATACTTTTTTCATACGGACAATTCACTGACTAGGGTAAGGCCTCAAGAAAAATTGGCTAGAAATAATACAGGTATAAAACTTATCCTAGTAAAGTTCGTAAGTATGGATGGATGGATGGATGTTTGTTACTCTTTCACGTAAAAACTACTGAATGGATCTGGATGAAATTTGGCACAGAGATAGATTATGGTCTGGAATAACACATAGGCTACTTTTTACAGCGATACATACGCGGGCAACAGCTAGTATCTGCATAAAGCCTTCAAAGATACAGACAACATTAATTGCTTAAAATATACAAGTTAAATTTAACCTTTCAAACATCTTTTAAACCGTCTTAAAATAAAACAAAGCCGACTACCCACATTATTCAAAATTACACGGCGCTCAACGCTTTACCGCGTTAATTTGGGATGGGGCTCAATTTATTTTTTACACACGTCGGGCACCCCAGTGGGACCCCATGCTGGTACTGGATAGGACTTGGTGGTTTAGGGTTCCGTAGGTTTTGAAGAAGAAAGGACAACTTTGTTTTTTTTTTATACTACCAAGGTGGCAAACAAGCATATGGCCCGCCTGATGGTAAGCAGTTACCGTAACCTATTATTACGTCGTAATACATAAGTATAAATCATAAATTTTAGAATTGCATCAACTTTATCGTATCTCTGCATCCCAAAAGTTGACTGATAGATAATGCCTCAGGCACTAAGTCCGCTGTTAATTTATAATTATAATTCACTGCCTTGGTGGTCCAGTGGGTACAGTATGTCCCTGCTGTGCACGAGGTTGGTAGGTTCGATTCCCACACAGAACAAAACTTTATGTGACTCGCAAAGAGTTGTTCTGAGTCTGGGTGTAATTTGTGTCCGTTAATTGTATGTTTGTAAAGTTCCTCGCGACACAGAGCTTGTTAATTAGTGCGGGAGTTGTCTTAAAAAAAAAAGAAAAAATATATATATATTGTAGTCGGCACTGGATTTAGATACTATATACTCACACTAAAGGAAAACTTTGCATAGAAACCCGCATGTCCTAGAAATACGCTTCTAATTAAGAGTTAAAAAACTAAAATCTAAACTCAAATAAAGAGTACAGAACCCACACCCAAAACCCGTCTCACATTTACCTTTCCCGCATTGTTTTGATGTCCCGAGCGAGGATATAATGTTCTTTACACTTAATACGTGTCGAGAGTTCAAACAGGTCAACCTTACACCACCTTTATTATAAACTGTACCTTAACAGATAGACAATAAGGCTGAGATTTGCAAGTGAATGTGTTAATTACAATTTCAATTTTACAATAATTCAAAGAGACTGTCGAAAAGGTTTGTATCACTAAAAGCTGATGAATTAAGCCTTCCTTATTCAGGTTGTATTATTAGGCTTTGTAAAGGCAAGCGAGTGGCGAGTAAGAGGTATGGTACCAAACAAACAAGCATGTCCGACTGGGGAAGACCCTTTAGCTTACAGAAAACTACAGCCAAATAACTACACAGCGGTGTAGTTGTGTTCCTGTGTGTGACAACAGGTTTTGAGCCCTTATTTAAGGATGCATTTTAAACTCCATCATAAAACCCTGAACCTGCAGAGTGTCTCAAGCGGCGCAAATATGAAAGTCTCGGTGAGACTTACATTTTTGAGCTATTTTGGGTCGAAACTCTAGGACCATGGGGCCCAAGTGCCCACAAATTGTATCAAGGCGTTTGGTCGAGTCATCTCACGATCCTTACGCTGGCTTTTACTTGGGTCAACGTATTAGCCTTGCAATCCAGCGTGGAAATGTGGCCAGTCTATTGGGCATCTTTCCTCAGAACTGTGATATCAATCAGATATTTTATTTATAGGTAAATACCTTTAAATACAATATCTGATTGATTGTAAGTAGGTTAGGTTAGGTTACTTTAATTTTAATAACTATTCATGTAAATATCATTTGCCGTATGCTTGTTTGTCACCTAAGTAGTACAGTGTGCAAAGCAGATAAGGTACCACTCTTCCTACAAGCCTTGATTTTTTTCGAAAAATATGGAATATATTTTTATGAGATTTTGTAATGTTAAACAATTATACTCATTAATTAACCATAGCTAATCTCCTAAAATATATTCAGTATTTTTTGAAAAAACGACTCTGGTACCTTATCTGCTTTGCATAGTGTACAAAACAGTATTAATGCAAAAATAGTTTTTATTATTTGAGTTATTCTTTCCCGCCATGTTTTAGTAAATGCACTATGTAATTGGTATAAATTAACACAACACTTTCTAAATGCACGATCTTATAATGTACACAGCTATAATAAATTTATGCTGACTGTACAAAAAGCTCACGTTCGCGACAATTATCAACATTTTAACCGTGTGTATTTATGTTTATGCTGATGGTACTAAAGTATGGTTAGCAATTATTATTATTATAAGTAAGAAAGGCGTAGATATCGCATTAGCGTGAGATAACTGTTGCTATTAGCATGCGAAAACTGTTGCTATTAGCGTGCGAAAACTGTTGCTGGTAAAAGTAGCTTTAATTCATCTATAACTGCCTCTTTCTATATTATTATAATTTACGATCTGTATTGTTGATATTGGTGTGATGTTATATATAGAAAGAAGAAAGAAAATTACATTTATTGACGCAGTCACATTTTTGGTATTAATACATTGTACCTTTTAACTACTGTGTCAATGAGGTTACCACTCAGCATAATGTTATGTTGTGGTAACAACACAGCGCTGATTTTCAGTGGTCACCCCAAGTGACGAACGGATATTAAGCTATAAACTAAACACAACAAAAAAGTAAACATAAAATGCAGTTAAAAATATAAAATAAATAAATACATAAGTGAGTCTATAGGTAACATATGCAACACACGGCAGGCTGTATCGGCCCGGGCGCTCCCGTATCATTCTGCCGGCGCACGAGATGCGTGCAGTCGTATATGTATATTGTATGTATGCACAAAATCATGGAAACGAACCTAAATGCCACCGCTCAGTAGGTATGAAGGTAGCCTTTCTTCCTGCGCACTTTTTTTAGAAGCGTTTTGTCGTATTCTTGTACTTACCCTTATATTCAAAAATATTAGGGATCTGAAATAAAACTAAATATTTTTTTATCCGGACGAAGCCGGGAACAGCCACTAGTCTTTAACTGTAACAAAACAATCAATATAAACAATTATAATTGTTGTTTCCTTCTAACTTTCTAAAATAAACAAAAATAATTACTTAATACATTATTAAATAGATAAATCTTAACTTGTTGTTACGGAACAATAGGTATATGTCAATAAATTTAGATTAAAAGGACGAAAGCGACAATAATATCAAACAAAATTGGTCTCAAAGTCTTTTTATTAACTAGCGGCACGTTCCGGCGTCGACATTTATTTAGTTTTTGTTGGGGTCCATTATTTTTTTAAAATAAAATATAGCCTATGTTACTTTTTGATAATGTAGCTTTCTAATGGTGAAAGAATATTTAAAATCGGTTCAGTAATTTTTGAGTTAAATCGTTACAAAAGCAAATAATCGTTACGTTATCTTTCTACTCCATTGAGTAGTTCCTTATTAAAAGAAACTTACAAACAAACGCCTAATAATGGAAATACGACAGAAGACTGCACAGGTGTAGTTGTGTTCCTGTGTGTGAGTACAGGTCTCCAGCATTCATTTAAGAAAACGTTTTCCTATCCCAGGTATACTCGATCTTAAAGCCAGTGAACACGCAAGTGATACCTCTGGTATTCCAAGCGTTCCAAGATAACTGCTTACATCAGGCGAACCGTATGCTTGTCTGCCATCCAAGTAGTATAAAAAACATAACTTTTTGCCCTGTATCAAGATCGATCCTACACGTCGCGCAGTGGTAAATCATCAAAACCAACCATACACTCAAAATTATTATAAATATAAACTAGCTGTTGCCCGCGGCTCCGCCCGCGTGAATGTCGTTTATTGCTTTAAAAAGCCTATGTTTTACTCCAGACCATAATCTATCTCTGAGCCCAATTTCATCCAGATCCGTTCTGTAGTTTTTACGTGAAAGAGTAACAAACATCCATCCATCCATTCTCACAAAGTTTCACATTTATAATATTAGTAAGGATTTTGCTTGCATAACGGAATGTCGCATAAGACCTTTAAGTTTGTGTCTCGATATACCTACAGATATAAAATATATACAATTAGGAGACCGGAGGAATCGATATCTGACGAAGAATCTACCAATTAAATTGAGAGGAGTAACGAGTTGCATAGAGCTATGCTTAGAATAGACTTGGGCAACTATATTTTATACAAGAAAAAAAAAATTGTGACTAGTTATACTATTTTCTGTGATGTATCTTTGCTTTTTTTTAATAATATGCGATGGTAGCCGAATGGTTAGGCAACCAACTTGTAAAATGGAGGTATGATTTTGATCCTGGCAGTACCTATGTGAATTTCACTTTGTGATACTTTTATATTTTGTATACTACTAAGGAGGCAAACGAGCATACGGCCCGCTCATTGGTAAGCAGTTACCGTAGCCTATTGACCCTTGAAACACGAGGGGTATCACTCGCGCGTTGCCGGCCCTTTAGAAATTTTATAACTCCTATCTTAAAGAATGATGCTCCTTGCTACACATATGTCTCTCGGGAAAACCTCGGCATGGAGCTCATTCCATAACCTAATTTTCACGTTTTAATCAAATAGGTATTTATTAATTACTAACGATGAACGAAAACAACATTTTGGATATTCACTTAATATCATCTGATCTGTCTGATCCACTAACTTGCATTAGACCAGCGTGCGTCGACAAACGCCTAAAGCTAGTAAGGCTAGTAAGTTTACTAATTACTAGCCTTACTAGCTTCAGGCGTTAGTTAGGTAGGCTAGTAAAGGACCCGCACCCAGCAGTGGGACGTATTATTAAATCGGTTTTTATTATTATTATATTAATATCTATATTAATGGAACTTAAATACGTATCCCAAGCATTTAATGATGTTCGCCATTTAAAATAAACTGTAAATTTCCTATAGCTCTTCTCTATCGATTCTAAGCTCTATGATCCCTATTCATCAAACGTTCTAACAATTCAAATAACTAATTAAAATAGATGACCCATTTACATACTTATTAAGATTTAGTGCCATTGTAACAGTATGGGGAATTTAGTGCTTTTCTAACAGTATGGAGGATTTAGTACCATTCTTACAGTATGGGGTATCGAAGCGATGTAAAATATTAACTTTAACCCACACTGTCGAGATTAATCCTGTGAGAAATTGTTCTTGTGGTTAAACTTGGGTTGTAATATGATTAATGTATGTGTGTATAATGTATGTAAGAAGTTGGAATTTCATTTATTTTAATAAATGAGTTTTTTTTTGTAATGCAATGTAAATGTAGATGTAGTATTAATTTTTAATTTGAGCTGATGCAACGTTGTTAAAATACAAGATGGCTGTATTTTTTAATAAAGTTACTTTAATTTATTTTGACTGATTGTGGTCCAGTGGCCGCAGTATGCGTCTGCTTTGCACGAGTATGTTAGTTCGATTCTCACATGGAGCAAATCTTTGTGTGACCCATAAAAAGTTGTTCTAAGTCTGGGTGTAATTTGTGTCCGTAATTGTATATTTGTCAAGTCCCCCGCGACAATGAGCTTGTTCGTTAGTGCGACAGTTGCTTAAAAAAAATATTGTGTGAAAAGAATAATAATATGTTGGGACAACCCCACACAGCCAGCCTAGCCCCAGCTAACCAGACAATTGGTGATCATATTTACATATATAACACTTTTTTTTTATACTACCAAGGAGGCAAACAAGCATACGGCCCGCCTGATGGTAAGCAGTTACCGTAACCTATGGACATTTGCAACACCAGGGGTGTCACTTACGCGTTGCCGACCCTTTCTTGAAGAACCCCATGCTATAGTCTCTTGGGAAAACCTCGGCAGGGAGCTCATTCCACAACCTAATCGTACACAAATAATCAGTAAGCAGTGGTAACAGCAAGAGGTAGGGAGCCATACTAGTGAGCAAACCCGACTAGGAAAGTACCTCTACCTTACAGAGGCAGCCAAATAACTGCACACAGTAGTGTAGTTGTGTTCATGTGTATGAGTACTGAGCCTCTAGACAAGTGGCATAAGCGATAGTCGTATTGAAAAGTCAAAAAAGTAAATGTATGGGATTTGACGTAAGTTTACGACATTAAATCGTAGACTCACGTCAAATTTCATACATTTTATTTTCGATTCGACTATCGCATATGCCACTTGTCTAGAGGCTCAGGTCTCCAGAGCTCATTTAAGGATGTGTTTTGAAAGAAACCTTTTCCTATCCCAGGGATATTATATTTTGGTCAGATTTTCTTGCCAGTTCTTCTCAAGGGTTCACGTCAGCGAACTAGCCGTAGGAAAATTTAGCTGACATCAGCTTTCTGGCATAATTTATAACCCTAACATTTAACCCGTGCCCTAACACTTGTTATCAGGTCCTAAAATAATTCATGTAGATGTTGTAAGGTTGTTGATGTGAGCGTGGGCGTGGGCGTGCGTGGGCGTTGTTGAATGGCGTACAGATAATTATCGCAAACACAGAACAAAAAGACTTCCAAGAATCGATTGGAATAAAAAAGTATCGGGACACATTTATTTATATGCATAGGTACATTTAATTAGACTAGGGGTCGCCCGCGACTTCGTCCGCGTGGTAATTTGGAATATTTTCTCCGATTTTGCAACATATCTCACTACTGCCCTGCTCTTATTGATCAAAGCGTGATGTTATATAGCCTATAGCCTTCCTGGATAAATGCACTATTCAACAAAAAAAAAATGTTTCTAATCGGACCAGTACTTTCTGAGATTAGCGCGTTCAACCAAACAAACAAAGATTCTGAGGCGGTACGAAGTTTGCTGGGTCAGCTAGTATTATATACATTAATAAATTTATTGATGTATTATGTGGTTATGTGTGATTATGTTTTGTATTACATCTTATTCCGAAGTTTCTTTTTTTATTCTTCTTTATTAATATTATCACCTGCCATGATTATCTTTGCATTACCAAGATTTATACCAGAAAATGCCTTAGGCATGTGCAATTTCTTTGCCGGAAATTTAAATGAATAAATCTTTAGCAGTTACCACAGAATATTAATGCTTGCAATAATTGAGGCTCAAATACGTGACGATTAATAATAGCAATCCATACATGGCCCAATGTTGGGCACGGGTCTTCTCTCCTTTTAAGAGAGAGAGGGCTTACGCTGGCCTAATGCGGGTTGGTGAATCATACATATCTTTAGAATTTCTTCTAAGATATTTGGGTTTCCTACCTTCACCGATAGCAGATGGTAAATCTTTTGATTACTACATATAAATTCTGGTATAAAAAATGGGTCAACAAAACGCAAGTGTTTTCTGCGGTATTACAAGCGTCCATAGGCTACGGTAATTACTTACTTATTTAAGAGATTAGATTTTTTTTTAGATTTTTTAAATTTAAAAAAGACTCCCGCACTAGGGAACAAGCCCTGTGTCGCGGGTAACTTTACAAACATACAATTAACGGACACAAAGTACACCCAGACTCGGGACAACCATTTGCGGATCACACAATTTTTTCTCCCGTGTGGGGATCGAACCCACAACACGCAGCGCAGTAGTAAATGGCGAGGTAACCACTTAAGCCACTGAACCAACTGCGCAGTCAATTCAAATTGTCTTTTGTTCATATGTTATTTGGTGTACAATAAAGAATATTCTATTCTATTCTATTAATAATAGGCGGACTGTATGTTTGTTTGCCACCTAAGTAGAATAAAAAAAGCAGCGAAGAATATGTCATTCGTTCCCTCTAGATCTTTCGTATTTATTAAGGTGACAGAACGTGAGACTGATGCTTCACTGCTTTCACCTTCGACGCACAAGGCGTGATATAATACTTATCCTATTAAACTAAATCTACACTCTCACATAACACTGGACCCATATCAAAACAGGTAATTTCACTTCATTATTGATGACAAACCTAACAAGGGTGATTAATTAAATAAAAATTAAACGCATTTCTTACAATACGGGCAGAGCCACGGCAAGAGATTAGTTTAATTGGACGCTTGTTATTATAATGATTTTATTGTTAGATATGTGATGAAGGATTATTTATTATGTTGGTTTTTAGTAGCCTGTTTATTTATTAAAAACTAGCTGTTCCCCGCGGTTTTCTCCTTATTTTTAATCGCTTAGTGTAGGACGCCCTCAGTTAATAAACCTTAGGCTAGGTGGCGTGACGATCTTCGCAAGGTTGCTGGGTGGGGCTGGATGCTGAAGACCGTGTCAAGTGGCGAGCTCTTGGGGAGGCCTATGTCCAACAGTGGACAGCAATAGGCTGATGATGATGATGATGATTTGCATCATAATATTTTAAGATAATAGTAGCCTAAATTACTCTGTATAATATCAGCTCTCATCTAGTAAAAGTCCCATCAAAATCGGTCCTGCCGTTTTGGATGTTAGTCAGTACAAACTGACAAACATTTTTTTTTAAATTTGATATTTGTTGGTATTTTAGTAAACAGGTTTCCGTGAGTCCTTGTGTGGTGCAATAGCTCTTTTAGTAAGGGTCTGTTTTGGATACTGCAATGCCACAAACAATAATACCTTATAAATATAATCAATAATTTGACGCTTGGTTCAGTGGCTTAAGTTGTTACCTCATAATTTACCACTGGCGCGGCGTGTTGTGGGTTCGATCTCCACACGGGACAAAAAATTGTGTGATCCATAAATGGTTGTCCTGAGTCTGGCTGTACAATGTGTCCGTTAATTATATGTTTGTAAAGTCCCCCGCGACACAGGGATAGTAACCTAGTGCGCGAGTTGATTTAAACCTAATACGACAATGAAGTCACTTTGATGACAACTGATGCAATGTCACCCTTTGGAATTCCGCCAATGTACATGTAAAAATGTCAATTTGTTGAGCTACATCATTTAGCATTCTCACAGCTCTTACCAGAGGTGCAAACTTTAATATATTAGTACGAGCTGATGGTACTTCAAATTGCCTTTTCCGTGGTCCTTTTTAAAAAAAACAAAAAAAAGCGTTTATACACACACACATACAACCACCCTATAGCTATCGTAAATCTTATTAACATTACAATAATTGCCTGTTCGCCCAAATATATTATGTCGTTTTTACTTTGGACACTTTTACTGGCGATTTTATTACTATCCAACCGATAATCTGGCCGAAACTGGAAAATTTATTTCGTCCAAAATCGAATGTCAAGCCGAAACTTAAAAAATATGTATAATGTGAGAAGTAGGAGCTATTGCGTACAACTACTGTGTGAAGGTGATTTGATCTGCGAGTCAGATTGTATTAAGATTTTGAGACGCGAAGTGCTAAGCATAATTTTCTGTGACCCGATGCGACGACACGCATGAATTTCATTGCGCAGTGCGTCGCGTATGGCATTGATAGTGAGATTCTCATCTTATTTATTATTATATTAGATAAGAATTATTTATTTGCAGAAATGTGGTACAATATTTTACAGTTGTTATAATTTCATTTTAAACCAGCACACTTATCATAAACGCATGCAAATACAGTTTTTTTTAGGATTGACTATTACTTAATCAATCATCCATGTCAAATTTAAACTATTAGAAATATTAATAAAATGACACAATATTAATAAAATTAAATTCAATTAAACATGTCAAATGTTAAGAACAAGATTTGATTTATCCTAATACACGTCACATTTAATCGGGCCACATCACGTTACAATAGTATGTTTCTATCTTTACTGTCGGCCAAACCACTACTAAACAAATCACTAATCAAAAGATGTAGCGGTGTCACATGAGCTTACTCAATTTACAAATAGGTACCAAATATTCAGCTTATATACATTAGCCGAAACTGAAACCGAAGCCGAATATTTGGTATCGTTAAATTCACCTGAACATCACTTTTATCTATATTTACGAGCCATTGTTACCTGTATTTTGTAGTCCAATTACAACGCGCGCCCAATTAAAAAGCTATATATCTTCGGGAACAGCTTCATAAGTTCGCGTTGAGAGTAAAACATTCAACCATTTGCTCACAACACTCCACTTGACACGCGTGTGTATTGAGTAATGATGATATAAAAATTACGACACGTCAGATTTTATATGCTTTTATTTAACTTGTAATTTAAATTTTGATTGGCTTGTTGGTCTAGTGGATAGTGACCCTAATTGCTAAGCTTAGGGCAACATAACAATAATAATAATAGCAATCCATATATGTCCCACTGCTGGGCACGGGTCTCCTCTCCTCTATCAAGAGAGAGAGAGGGTTTAGGCCTTAATTCACACACGCTGGCCTAGTGCGGGTTGGTGAATCAGACATGTCTTTAAAATTTCTGTGGGTTTTCTTTAAGATGTTTTCCTTCACGCTTAGCAGATGGCGAATCATTTGATTAGTACATCTAAACTCCACAAAGTGAAATTCACATTGGTACTGCCCGGGATTGAACTCGCGCCTTTTGCGTGCAAGTCGGGTAGTTTCCCGCTCGGCCACCACCGCTCATTTTTTTTTTGTACTACTTTGGTGGAAAACAAGCATACGCCCCGCCTGATGTTAAGCAGCTACCGTAGCCTATAAATGCTTGCAATACCAAAAGCATCACTTGCGTGTTGCTCTACAAGAATAATATAATTACTGAGCGTAAATTAAAGAACCCCGTGTCGGCCACAACACAGGGCTTGTTCCCTAGTTCAAATGTTGTCAAAAATAAACTTCAAGTTTGCAAATGTAAACTTATTTTTCAGTTAAAAAAATAGGCTATGGAACTTTATCACTGGGTGGGCCGTATGCTTGCTTGCCTGCTGATTAAAGGTAAACTGTCGATCCATTCAGACGCCTGTCATTAATGTAACTTTAAGTTTTGCTGTCAAGTGTAAAACCACTAGTTAAATAATAATTATGTTGGCTGCCTTGCTGTTTTAATGGTCAGTGAATTGATATTAGATTTTTCTGTATAGATGTCTAAAGTTTACAAATTGGCAGTGTTTACACTCTCGTACTTCGGAGAGCATGTAAAGTCGTTGGTCCCAAACCTGAATTCTCTCCGGCCCCATCGGGCTATTTAATATAATAAATCATTTATTTTCAGATAATACAATCCATAGATACATACCTTACAGTCTGTATGCATAATTATACTTTTGTTAGTTTATATTACTTAAAACTATATTAGTAACACTTCACTAGCACTTCATTGTCTCAGTGCGTTCAGGTGGCATTTGTCCGCGGAAGCGACGGTACACTACAACTTTCGGCCAGAAGTCTTCTTTCATAAAGATGTGCAGAAAACACGCTGGTACTCGCACCACGTATGCCTTAAAGTTAACGTTGCAATGAGAGTGCATTTGGCTCTTTAGTATCTCCTGCGCAAATTAATGGCTAGTCTCTGTCAAGATTAGCCGTTAGGAAGCACAGACCCGTTGGTTTTTTTTCACATGTCACGTTTATTGTTATTAAATATTTTTGCTACGCAATTCTGAAATATTTAAGGCAATTTGAATAAAATCGAACCCAGGGCGGTATTCGAATCTGCGCTTTTTGGGTTTCGGCCCAAGATACTACCAATTGTGCCATACCAGCTCGAACTAGTTCACCGCTTTTTGTCTTGGAGTGACGTCAGCTTCGACGTCTTTTGTCACTGCTATACTCGCCTCGGTTGGAAAGTCATTCTTAATATTCTAAAATCTTCTTACAGAATTGAGCCCAGCAGTAGGACGTTTATAGGTTGAGGCGAAATGCTGAATACACTAATAATTTTAACTCCTACTGGTAGTATATTAACACGTTCAAACAAACAAACTCTTCAGTTTCATATATTATCAGATGGCCTTTGCTCAACAGTGAGTCGATACAGATTAATCAATGCTAATATCTTCTAATATATAAAATTCTCGTGTCATAGTGTTCAACTTTGAACTCCTCCGAAACGGCTCGACCGATTTTCGTGAAATTTTCTTTGCATATTGGGTAAGTCTGAAAATCGGACCACATCTATTTTTCATCCCCTAAATGTTAAGGGTGGTCCACCCCAAAAAAAAATATTAAATTTTTTAGACAAAATTTTTTGTTTTTATTTTTTTTATGATTCAGCATTAAAAAATACATACAACCCTTCATTTTCACCCCTCTACGATCAACCCCTATATTTTGGTAGCAAAACAACGTTTGCTGGGTCAGCTAGTTATAAATGTAAGAAAGAAAGAAAGAAAATTACATTTATTGACACAGTAAAAGAAAAATTGTTGGTATGAGTACATTGTATAACTTATAACTACTGTGTCAGTGAGGTTACCACTCAGCATAATGCTATGTTGTGGTAACAACACAGCGCTGATTTTCAGTGGTAACCCCAAGTGACGGACGGACATTAAGCAGTAAATAAACTAAACTAAAACAACAAAAAAGTAAACGCATAAACTGCAGTTAAAAATATAAAATAAATAAATGCACAAGTGAGTATAATATATTATGTAGGTATAGTTTGCATCGGCAGGTTGTATCGGCCCGGGCGACGCGACGCGGCGCTCCCGCATCATTCTGCCGGCGCACGAGATGCGTGCGGTCGTGCGCTCGATACACCCACTATACAACCTACTCGCTCGTTTATTACAAATATTCAGTATTACTTAATTATGTGTTATACAGCCACGGATATAGTATACGATTACATTTGTTCACCAATGTTTGACATATTACATTGTTTTGTAACTACATTGTATTGTCATGACGCCATGATTGATCGCCGAGTAATCTTAACTGTACAATAACAATATATTAATACGTAAGTATAAAGAATTATTTTATGTTTTGTCTATACATAAGTTATATTTTGATAATTTTTTTGTTCTTGCAATAATTGTTTTATTAAATGAATTTTAAAATTTTGTTTGGTTTTTATGGATCTCAGGGGTGGTGGCAAGTTGTTCCAACAGTGACTGGCGGCGTACTTAAAACATCCTCGGAAGGCTGTTGTTCTAAATTGAGGCACTGATAACGGATTTGAGGTGTACCGAGCCGAGTATCTATAATGGTCTTGTCGCCAACTAAGCTTTGTGTAAAGGTAATGAGGTTGCTGTGTATTAATTACTCCAAATAACAAAGTAGCTAGATGTAATTTGCGTCGGGCTGCCATTTTTAACATTTTATTGTCGTTAAGATACGGTGTTATATGATTTCTCCGAGGTATGCTAAAACAGTATCGTGCACATGCGTTTTGCACTCTCTGTATAACATGTTCTGTTCGAGATAACAAACATGGGCCATATGCAACATCACAATAATTAAACTTTGATAGCACAAGACTGTCGACTAATCTTTTTCGCAGTGTAATACTTATAAATTCTCTAATTCTATATAAAATCTTGAGCCTATAGAAACAGTTTCTTGCAATATTATTTATATGTTCTTCGAAACGTAGTTCTGGATCTATGATGAGGCCAAGATTGCATGCCGATTCTACTCTTTCTATGCTTTGACCCATTATCTTGATCTGTGGTTTTGCAGTTGAGATAGATTGTATTTGCTGCTTGCTACCCAAAATTAAAAATTTAGTCTTTTGAGCATTTAACACTAAGGAATTGTTTTTAGACCATGCTGCTACCCTATCAAGCTCTGTGTTAATTATGTTCACGGCAGCTGAGGTGTTATTGGGGTTCACAGAGAAATATACTTGGGTATCATCAGCGTAGACGTGGTAACTACACTTGCTGAAACAATTTGTTATGTCAGCACTATATAATATATAAAGAAGAGGTCCTAATATTGATCCCTGAGGAATACCTCTGGTTACACTCCGCGGGGAGGAAGAATGCGTTGATCCATCCTTTTTATTTATGACAACCTGCTGAGTTCTATTCGTCAAATAACTATCGAACCATCTTATAGTTTCCCACCCAAAGCCATAGTACGCCAGCTTTGACAGTAGAAGAGAAATATTTATGGAGTCAAAGGCCCGAGAATAATCAAGCAGCGTTAAAATTGATCCCTCTCCACGATCTCGAGCTTCAAGAATATTCCCCACTACATCCACTAGAGCTGTAGTAGTCCCACGTCCCTTTCTAAATCCAGACTGTAAGTCCGGGAGAATACCATTCTCTTCTAAGTACGCTACAACCTGAAGGTAGACCACTCGCTCCAACACCTTGGATAAACAGGGCAATATGCTTATAGGGCGAAGATCCTTGTAATTTTGCGGATTATTGTTTTTGGGTAAGGGTCGGACAATTGCCTTACTCCACATATTAGGAAAAGTGTATGTACTTAAAGATTTATTAACTATATTAGTTATAGTTTCAAGTGAATTTGGCAAAGTAAGCATTATCATTTCTTTTGTGATACCATCAATGCCCTGTGCATTACTTGATATATTTCTAATAATTTTTAAAATATTATCGGGATTCGTTTGCTGTAATGAGAATTTTGCTGGGCCATGGCGATTAAATTCATAATAGCTTAATTGGGAAATGCTTATGTTTGCATTGCCCGGTACGTCTAGAAATGCCATGTTTATTCCTTCAGGATCATTAAACTGTTCCAGTACACTGTCATCCCTAACTACCGGTAGTACATGTCTTTTTAAATTGTACCAGAGGGATTTAGAATCATTGATATTTTGATTTATGTATTTAGTAAAAAATGCCTTCTTTTCACTGTTCAATGCTCTATTAGCCTCATGCTTTAAGTCAAGATAGTACTTTTTGTGTTCAGTCAAATTTGTTTGATGATATCGTTTGCGAGCACTATTACGTAACTTAAATATTAACTTAACATTATCTGTTATCCAAGGTGTAGGAGGTCCCTTGAAAAAACTCTGGTCCTAATTGGTGCGTGGGCGTCAAAAAGGATTTTTACGTGCTGGTTAAATGAGTCTACCATCTCGTTTACATCATGCAAGTTATCTATCGATTTCCACGGAATGGTTTCTAGGTCTTTCTCGAAATATTCTAGAGATATATCTCTATAAGGACGAAATGTAACAGTTTTTTTAATCGGTTTTACTTTTTTGAACAGTAGTTCACACGCAACGAACGAATGGTGCCCAAGCTCTGGTATATGATCCACAGTAACGCCCCGGTATTGTGCGTCCGTGCAGATCACATCAATTAATGTGGCACTATCACCCACAAAATGAGTAGCAACTGGTACTATTTGTTTGATATTAATATAATTCAGAAATTGTGTAAGATGTTTTGCTTTGGTGCTGGTTATATCTAGCATATTGATGTTAAAATCGCCCATTATTATTAAATTATCATATGGAGCAAGCGCACAGACGCTATCAGTGATAGCATCGAAAAAAATGTCTAATTCCAACCAAGGGGGTCGATACGCGGTTCCTACTAGCAATTTTTTAGTATTAAAGGATGGTGAGGATGAGTTCTTATTCGTGTGTTGATTCCAGTTTTAATATAGAACGCTACTCCCCCGCCCCGCCCCCCACGTATAGTCTCAGGTCGTGGTATATGGCGCAGCTGATAGCCGGGAGCCACTGGTGCTCGGCGTTCCTCCCCACCACGTAACCACGTCTCATTTATGGCCATTATGTCTACCGAATGATGGTTCATAGATATTAAAAATTCATCGTGGTTAGTAGCTAGAGATCCAGCATTTAGTAATCCAAATTTTAAAAGTTTATTATTAATCATTGTGATTTTGATATGACGTATATAAAAAATAAAGATCAAATTGCATGATGAAAGTAAACCTATATCCACATAGAACACCAGACATATAGAAATATGATAAATATAAAATTAATAACACTACGTATAAACAATAGTTTCCCAACAAATAAGTTATAATATTATTAACATAATGCTCACCATAAATTAAGGTATAAAAATATACACTAAAATACCTACAATTATTATTACACCTACAACACCGTATATTAGCAAGTAAATTTCCAGCTGATATAACAACAAAAACATATATTATAATTAAACAGAGATTTATGAATATGAAAAAGTATAATGTGAAAAACACATGAAAAAGTGTGCTCAATCCAAATGACCAATTACATAACAGGGCCAAATATTCGCAGCAAGTCTGTCTCATTACGGATGATACCTGTTTGATCACCTGGTTTATGACGGACAAGTATGCGTCCATGCCTAGTCCACACGAATTGCCAACCCAGGCGTTTACCAGATTCTCGTGCCCGCCGAAATAACTGCCTGTTTATTTTAGTCAGACGTTCATTTATATAGAATCTCTTCGATGGTCCGGGCATGCTGAGGTCTGCAGTATTCGCTCCCCGTCGCACTCGCGCGCCGCGTAGGAACTCGTCACGTAGATCTCGACGCGCAAAGCGCACGACTACTAGACGCGGCCGAGTCTCCAGTGCGCCCGCAGAGCTCGTCGCGGTAAGATGCCTGCCGCTAATACGATCCGCGCTCACTATGTCGCGTTCATCGATATTTACGCCCAACTTAGTTCCGATCAATTGTACCGTATGTATTAGGTTTTCACTGCCCGTTTCCGGTAAATTCGAGATTTCAACGTCATTAACTAATAATTGCTGATCCCGGCTATTCAAATCTGCTTTTAGTTGTGCGACTTCCTCGACTACATCCGAAGACGCTGACAATTTGTTTTCAAGTGCAGCTACTCTAATATCAATACCGCTAACCAGTTCTTTGCATTTTGCCAATGATTCCTGTAGGTGTATTCGTTCCGCTTGTAGCTGGGCTAACTCAGCGCGTAGCGTTTGAAACTCGGTTTGAAAATCTTTTCGCATTGTTGTTAATTCTGCACATAGTTCTTCCTTAAATATTGTACGCATCTCCGCACGCAACTCTTCCTTAAAATTATGTAACATAGCAGCCATATCCGTGGTAAATTCTGTGGTGGTGGTATCTGATGTACTACAATT
Source organism: Trisateles emortualis (assembly GCA_947095525.1). Taxonomy (NCBI): domain Eukaryota; kingdom Metazoa; phylum Arthropoda; class Insecta; order Lepidoptera; family Erebidae; genus Trisateles; species Trisateles emortualis. Next base: position 12,082,393 of record OX352753.1, read on the forward strand.
CATCATGCTTGACTCCATACGATCCTCAGAACCCTGCAGTCGACAAGCCTTACGAACAGAGTGAGTATTACCTGTAGCCAATTTATTTTTGCATTCTGGGCATGCCCATTTATTATCTATAGACCCCGTAAGCGGCAGATCGCCGCACGTACGGTGATACATTGAATTGCATTTGATGCACTTTGCAGCCTCTAGTGGTGATAAAAATTTCGCGCAACCTTTGCACTTGGCTGATGGCATGATAAAGATGTTCTAGGGATTATGTAGAATGCCTGTGTGATCGATATTGTATCACTGATTAATGCCACGGAGAATCTAATAGGTGGCGCTGTATTATGTTATTATATTTTATGGGTTTTTAATGGTAATCAGATGGTGTGACTGTAGTCTCGGTCAAAACACAAATAACGGTATAGAGTACGTACACATAGGAGAACTCCAAGTTCATAGGTTTTTGTATATAATGTAAATATCACTTCACTTTTTTTAGTTTAAGGTAGTTTTAAGTCCACAAAAGTTTATGAAGATTTTATAATTGTACTTTTATTGTCTTTAAACTGCACTATATACTTGTATAACGTTTTGACTTGATTATCACACTCAATGTAAACTCTCTACAATAAAAACTTTGAACAATACAACTTGTTTACTTTTTAAAATAGGATATTATACAGAGACCGCTCACGACAGCTTAACGTCCGTGACGTCACTCAAGTGTAATGTAAAAGTTTGGATGGACGAATGTTATGGATAACAATGTAAAAGTTTGGATGGACGAATGTTATGGATAATCATATCACTCTAGAATGGCTTAACGGATCTGGATGAAATTTGCCACAGAGATAGTTTATAGTCTACTTTTATCCCGAAAATAAATCTTCGTAGGTCAAATATACAAATTTAAATCAATGTGAAAAAAGTTATAGCAATTGGAAGATGTTGTATGTATAGACCTGTAACGGCTACCGATTGAATGAAGCTGACGTCACTCCAAGACGTGAAAAAGCAGTGGACAAATTTGTACTCGGGAGTAGGAGCTCGAATGGCACAATATGTAGTGCGCTAGACCGGAATCTGAAAGGCGCAGGTTCAAATCCTGCTCCGGGCTCGACTTTTTCTTCTTTGCTTTAAATACTAGAGGTAATTTGAAATATTTTTCCCAACATATCTCACTACTGCTCCGCTCCTATTGATCATAGCGTGAATTTATATAGTCTATAGCCTTCCTGGATAAATGCACAATTCAACAAAAAAATATTTTTTCTAATCGAACCAGTACTTTCTGAGATTAGCGCGTTCAATCAAACAAACAAACAAACTCTTCAGCTTTATAATATTAGTATAGATACATATATCGTTTAAACATACCATCAAATACGCAGGCAAGGCCACGAACGAAAACTAATAAACGAATAATAGTAGGTCTACATTTTATTAGTAAATTTTACATACCTTTATCGTATAAGGCTTCTGTATATTTATAAAATCTCCTAAATATACGCGGTGGCTACGGTAAATCAGTTCCGTAGCGCAGGCAAGTGCTGAATATTTGAAACATCGCTGTAATGGAAGGTTAGTAGGTCGCGCTACCAACATTATACCTACGAGTATATACATAAACCTAATGTTCCTCATTGTATTTTACGAAATGATCCATGTAATACTAAATGTATTACATATGCGGTGGTGGCCGAGTGGGAAAGTAACCGACATGCACGCAAGATGTGCGAGTTCGATCCCGAGCAGTACCAATGTAAATTTCACTTTGTGGAGTTTATATGTACTAATCAAAATATGATTCGCCGTCTGGTAACGGTGAAGGAAAGCACCGTGAGGAAACCCACATGCCTTAGAAGTAATACTAATGATATGTCAGATTCACCAACCCGCATTAGGCCAGCGTGTGTGAATTAAGGCCTAGACCCTCTCTCTCTCTCTCTCTTTTGATAGAGGAGAGGAGACCCGTGCCCAGCAGCATATGTGGGTTGCTATTATAATAATGTATTAATTACTGGATTGCATGGATGAAGCTGAGGTAGTATGCTTGTCAGATTACTGGTTTAACCTCCAGCCTCTCTAGACAAATGAAAGTCGAATCAAATAAAATAAAAAACAAATATATAGGGTTTTATTTTATTATTTTTATATTTATTTCTCTTATTAGTCCCACTGAACCCGAGACGTCGTGATCAGCAGTCACACTCAAATTTACTTATTCACTAATTGTTGTCCGTGGCTTCGCTCGCGTAGATGTCAGTTATCGCGATAAAAAGTAGTCTATATACTATTCCAGACTATAATCTATCTCTGTGCCAAATTTCATCCAGATCCGTTCAGTAGTTTTTGCGTGAAAGAGTAACAAATATCCATACATTCTTTACATATACAAACTTTCGCGTTAAGATAAGGTAAGTATAGATTTATGTAACGTAGTATCTCTTATTAAGACCGTAAATTATGAATAAGCCAGAAAGATGATGTGAACTAATTTACTTACTGCTATACGCACTTAACGCCTACAAGACTACAGAGGCGGCAAACTACTCTACGTTATACTAGCTGTTGCCCGCGGCTCCGCCCGCATGGATGTCAGTTATCATTACACACACTCACACACACACACACACACACTAAAAAGTAGCCTATGTGTTATTCCAGACCATAATCTATCTCTGTGCCAAATTCATCCAGATTCGTTCAGTAGTTTTTACGTAGGAGAGTAACAAACAACCATCCATCCATCCATCCATCCATATATCTATCCATCCATCCATCTATCCATCTATCCATCCATCCATCTATCCATCCATCCATCTATCCATTCATCCATCCATACTTACAAACTTTCGCATTTATAATATTAGTAAGGATACCTGTACTATTAAGTATTCTATGGTAAGGATTTGTTCACCGTCTTGTTCACCATCTTTTGGTATTAGCACAGAATACTTAATAGTACAGGTAGTATTAGCCTTTCAATGACTGAATCCAATCTCTTGTAAAAACTTAGACAAAACAATGAAATAAATCTACGATTGATTCAGTGGCTTAAGTGATTACCTCGCCATTTATACACAAGACAAAAAAATTGTTTGATCCATAAATGGTCGTCTCGACTCTGGGTGAACTTTGTGTCCCTTAATTTTATGTTTGGCAAGTCCTTCGCGACGCAGGGCCTGTTCCCTAGTGCGGGAGTTTTTTTTTTTAAAGACAACTCCCGTACTAGAGAACAAGCTCTGTGTCGCGGGGAACTTTACAAACATACAATTAACGGACACAAATTACACCCAGACTCAGAACAACTCTTTGTGGGCCACACAAAGTTTTGTCCTGTGTAGGAATCGAACCCACAACCTCGTGCACAGCAAGCACATACTGCGACCACTGGACCACCAAGGCAGTCTATTTATTTATTTTTTTATTTATTTTAAGGCAGTCTAAGCAGTCAGTTGTTGTTCTTTTATAATAGAAAAAAAATAGAAATCATTTTCGTGCAATCTCATATGTATCTAATATCAAAAGGCACGCTCCAAGTAGTTTATTAATACACTCACTGATTCCTCCATAACATAAGTACAACATATTTCATTGAAACAACTAAAATATGAACAACAGAATACAAAAACGCAAATGTTAGTAAAACCTCGTATGGCCGCTTTGAGCAAATGTGGTATTCGCGTGTGTAGTAAGCATTTTGATTCTTCCATCATGAGTTGAAACCTTCGAGACGTGTACGGCAAATCACTGTGTTTTACACGAGCCGATATAGTCTTGTATTTTTGTTGCCTTAAATGGAAGCGGTTTTTATAAGACTAGCTTATACCCGCTGCTTTGTTTGAAGTCTTTCCTTTAATCCTTGATTGAGTACACGAACAAAAGATACATTAAATATTATTAATTTGAGGCGCTAATAGCTCGCTGTTCGGTATACGATCGGCGGGTTAAGCTACCAAGGGCGTGGTCACTTTATAGATGGGTGACCGTGAATAGTGGTATTTCATCTGAGCGTCTCCGTGCTTTGAAGGGCACGTTAAAAGTCGGTCCCCACTGTTATCAGTCGTTAGATCACGACAGAGGCCTAAATATGGGCGATTTAAATAACTCTGTCACCAGGTTGGCCACTAACCAAACGATACGATATGAAGAAGAATATGAGATGGACTCATTTAAAGAGAGGAGTGGAAGGAGCAAGCTTGACTAAAGAAGAACCTTTCAGAAGACTGTGGCAGGACACAGCCTTTGCCCTACAGTGAAACAATACAGGCTTATAACAATAACTAATATTATAAATGTGAAAGTTTGTGAGATTGGATGGATGGATGGATGTTTGTTACTCTTTCACGTAAAAACTACTTAACGGATCTGGATGAAATTTGGCACAGAGATAGATTATGGTCTGCAATAACACATAGGCTGTTCCCCGCGGCTCCGCCCGCGTGGATGTCGGTTATCGCTGTAAAAAGTAGCCTATGTGTTATTCCAGACCATAATCTATCTCTGTGCCAAATTTCATGCAGAAACGTTTAGTAGTTTTTTACGTGAAAGAGTAACAAACATCCATCCAGCCATTCATACTTACAAACTTTCACATTTATAATATTAGTAAGGATTGTTGAGATTTACGAAGTTTGTAAAAGATACGGCTTTTATAATTTTTATTAAAGGAAAACAGTATATTCTACGATATCAACATGGCCGAGAAATACAATTCCACCACTGTACATAGTTATCAGGCTACAAACTTATAGCCTTTTAAAAGACTGTGTCCTGCCACAGTCTTCTGAAAGGTTCTTCTTTAGTCAAGCTTGCTCGTTTCGATGTAGAATGAATCTTTCTGTTATAAGCACGATTGTACTTTGTTCTGTGTTTGAGTGGTGAAATGTATATAAGTATGTTTATCAGTTATACTACAGGCTTATATTTAAAGACTGGTATCTTACTAGTGAGCAACCCCGATTAGGAAAGGACCTCTTATTTACAAAAGACCACAGCCAAATGACTAAACACAGCGGTATAGTTGTGTGCCTGTGTGTGAGTAAAGGTCTCTAGCGCTCATTTAGGGATGCGTTTTGAAAGAAACGTTTGGCTGAATTATTCTGTAAGGTGTATGCCCTTTCCCAGTTAGACTAGATCGTAAGATTAGTGCTCTAACTCAATAAATAAATAAATGTAGGGATGCGTTTTTAACAAAACTTTTTCTATCCCAAGGAAACTTTATCAATAAAACCTAGTGTTGTTTTTGGAACGGCAACACGTTAATGAAACCTCTGGTATCGCAAGCGTCCATAGTCTACGGTTACTGCTTTCCATCAGGCGGTTCGTATGCTTGTTTGCTACTTCATTAGTATAATGACCTATCTTAAAGTATACAGATCTCTACAACAATATATAAACACTGAACTTCTTCGATTTTTCTTGACTGCCTTGGTGGTCCAGTGGCCGCAGTATGTGCCTGCTGTGCACGAGGTTGTGAGCTCGATTCCCACACAGGACAAAACTTTGTGTGGCCCACAAAGAGTTGTTCTGAGTCTGGATGTAATTTGTGTGCGTTAATTGTATGTTTGTAAAGTCCCCCGCGACACAGAGCTTGTTCTCTAGTGCGGGAGTTGTCTTTATAAAAACGAAAACGAAAACTGAACACACATGTAATAAATTACAAAATACAAGCAACGTTTTTATCAAATCGACAAAAATTATTGCCAACCCTATTGACATCATATATTGGGAAAAAAGCTGTCAAACAAAAGTCACGGAACGATAAAAAGAAGGAGATTTATGTGTTTGCAAAAGCAATGTGCAATATCGTTGTGTATTGTATTTATATATAGAATATTATTGGTTGATCACGCTAAGGTTAACTTTGTCTTGAGGACGAATTTAGTCTGTACTGTATTTATTTTTAGTATTAAGGTGATAGAAAAGTGAACGGAGCTATTAAGGGACAAATTTTAAAAAAATATTACAAAAACTGCAGTTTAATGTTCCGCAACGCTCAGTTAGGTTTCTCCTATATCTGTCCCGTTTTCATCTTCTAACTATAGACAAAATTCATATATTGTGCGAGCAAGCAGCGACCTTAATAGATTGTGTAAAGAGTACTCTTTCGGTCCTTTTAATACCAAAAGCTCTGTAGTGCGCAGCCAACTAAACCTTAACTTTTTTTATCATAATTAGTACCTAGATTACCTTCTCTTCAAGGTGTGACATATTCTGATCGCTGAGTGTGTTGTGTGTTGTTTTGATGCTATTCGTGAAAACCTGTAATTGGCTTTATGTTTCATAACTTAAATATTAATTATTTTGTATGTAGCTGTTGGTTTTCCAAATATAAATAAAAAAAAGAGAATTCAAGTAACTTTAAAAAGCGAAAAATAACTGAATACAGGTTGAAGCTGAATACAGGTCATCTAATACTTCACGCAATTCAATCTGTATTTAGTTATTTATTACTCTTTGAAGTCGGTTTATTTTTTTTCATATTTTTCAGTGAAGGTTGCTATGTAGAAATTTTTTGTTTTGTTTTTAAAAAACTGCTAAATCAAATTCGATATATTTTTATGGGACCACCTCTGAAATATGACCTACGAACAAAAACAGAATAATCAAAATCAATTCATAATTGACGGAATGATCGCGTACCAAACATACAAAAAATACATACTTTTGACTGCCTTGGAGGTCCAGTGGGCGCAGTATGCGCCTGTTGTGCACGAGGTTGTGGGTTCGATTCCCACACAGGGACAAAATTTTGTGTGACCTACAAAGAGTTGTTCTGAGTCTGGGTGTAATTTGTGTCCGTTATTTGTATGTTTGTGAAGTCCCCCGCAACACAGAGCTTGTTCTCTAGTGCCGGAGTAGTCTTAAAAAAGAAACTCCTTCTCCTTTTTTGCAGCCGTTTAAAAATAAATTAAAGTAATTTATTGACGAAGGAAAATTTCTGCTCTAAGTGTTCAAATTCAGCTATTAATACTGTATCAAACAATATTTGTCTGCTTTGATAAAACATATTACAGTTTTCCCGTACATATAAAATTTTATTTTAAATTTTCGTTATTGAAAATCCTGTGTTACATTTTATGTATCCGTGTTTCTTCACTCCGGAACTCCTCCTTCCTGTTACGCAAAATATAAAAGGTACACAGCCTCAAATTTCCGGCTTATAAGGTTCTAACTAATAAAAATGCTTTGAGAATTTTATATTTTTTTCATATACGTACTATTTAGTGTAGATACTATTAATTATATTATTAATCATGAGAATACAAACAAGCGAACCTCCATGTATACTGTTGCGTTGTGTGGATATCTGAAGATTTTACAACCACATGGGCTAGTAGAAATACAAGAAAATAAACACGTTTAGAACACACTTTATATATTTTTATAGCAAAAAAAGAAAACTAAACAAATAAAGATAGATAGTCAAAGTTAAAACTCATTTATTCATTTAGTTCAAATATATGAACGCAAATGCCAGCATTTTTCTTCTACGGCCATTTCGCTGTCTAGGGAAGGGCCTCGGTAAGAAACTCGGGCCACTCTTTTCAATCGCCAGAGTATAACATTTACAATTTGGTGTGATTTACAATATCAATGTTAACAAAAAGTGATGTAAACCAATATAGGTACCATAAAAAAATAATTTAGGTAAAAATATTTAATTAATAAATAAAATAAGAACGTTTTATTTCGAGTACCTAGGTATTTTACACTCATATATTATTAGAAACAAAGGTACTTAATCTATGTTAGTGTGAAAATTTAAATATTTATTTATTATTTCGTTACAAGCTTTGTGCTCGAAATACATCTATGCACACAATAAGCAATTATGGGGGAATCATAACCTTCCCGCTATCACCCTCAGAATGGAATTGGAGCTGGTCCGCAATCTGCAGAGCAACGAAGCCGTTTTCTTACGCATAATGGCATGAAAATCGTCTATGTGTGCCTGTGCAAACATGCCCGATTAATAAAGAAACAATTTAAGTAGAAAAAAAAATCTGCACTGGAAATCCTAGCGTTAGGTCCAGTGTATTTTATGTCGTGTATGCCCCGTAGCTAATGAATAAAAATATGATTATGCTTACCTGGAAAGATTTGCCCATGCAGAATTAAGAAAACTACTGACAAATAACTGTTCGTGATTCAGGTCTCCAGTGCTTATTCCTCTGATTGGCCATTGAGAATAACATCGGATAAGATGGCTACTATAAAAAAAGCTTGCAACAGGAGGAGCACCGAAATAAGCGACTTTAAGCGACCTGTACTAATACACAGGATTACAACTACACTGCTGTTGTAGTTATTTGTGGCTGTGGTCTGCTGCGAGGTGGAGGTCCTTCCCCAGTCGGGCTTGTTCGCTAGTTTAGTGCCCTAGCGCTGAAGACCTGTTCTCACACACAGGTACACAACCTGCATTGCAGTTGTAGTTATTTGTGGCTGTTGCCTGCTGTAAGGTGGAGGTCCTTCCCCAGTCAGGCTTGCTCGCTAGTATGCCTACCTTTCTTACATTACTCAAACAACCTGTATAACATAAGCCCCTAAATCCCAAGACCGTATTAATTTATTGTGACTGCTAGATAATGATGGGTATTACATTCGGGTGTAGGAAACGTACAAAGAACTCAATATAATAAAGATAGATTACATTAAGGAGTACCTACATATTGTGAATGTTAACATACAGAAGGAACATGGACCTACGTGTAAGTCGTGAAACAGGTGGATAGCAGAAGTATCAGGTGTTTTAAGGATGCGTTTTTGAAAAATGATTTTTTATGTTATTGCTTTTTGATAGTATTTAGGTGGTAATGTGTAATGATAAGCAGTTACCGTAGCTTATAAACGATTGCAATACCCGAAGTATGACTAACATATTGCCGACCCAAAAATGATTTTTAGTATATTCATAATTGTTTTAGCTATATACAAGAATAATGTAAAAAAAACTTATTTAAACTAATTAAACCTAAAGTAAAACTAAAATCCTTACTAATATTATAAATTAAAAAGTTTGTAAGAATGGATGGATGGATGGATGGATGTTTGTTACTCTTTCACGTAAAAACTACTGAACGGATCTGGATGACATTTGGCACACAGATAGATTATGGTCTGGAATAACACATTACTACTTAAATAAGACATGGCTACTTTTTACAGCGATAACTGACATCCACGCGGGTGGAGCCGCGGGCAACAGCTATTAAAGAAATAAAACGTTTAGGCGTCATAATATACCTCTGCATTACTATCAACCTGAAAAGTGCCCAAAAGGCTAGCGGCGGCAGCCACGTTGAATGGCAATGCTGATTCTCTGTGCGAGAAAACAGACCGATTTTCTGGTCATGCGAAGCGTCGATTGATTTAAAATCCTACTAATATTATAAACGCGAAAGTTTGTAAATACTCTTTTACGTAAAAACTACAGAAAAGAACTGGATGAAATTTGACACAGAGATAGATTATGGTCTGTAATAACACAACTTTTTACAGCGATAACCGACATCCACGCGGTTTGTTTTAATAAATCTTGGGCGCACTTAATATGATCATGTCAGTCATACCTCTAGTATTGCAAGCGTTCACAGACTACGGTAACTGGTACGACAGACTACAGACTACGATAACTGCTTACTATCAAACAGGCTATGCTTTATTCTAGTTAATAAAATCTATTAATCTTTGCGTCTTTAACTTAGTTACGAGTCGAATACCAAACATAAACTATTAACTGAACTAAACGAACTAAATCGAGTAAACTAAACAAGCTCAAAGTGGAACTTCTGAACTGTAATTGTTTAGTGGTACGCCCGGACCGGAAGCCGGAAGTAGCAGCGACGGCAGCTTCCGGTCTACGTCACTCCTCTACTATTGTGTGAGGTTCTTTGACGAAACCGTTTTGGCTTAGCCGACTTGGTAATGTAAGTACTGTGTTTTACTGGATTTGTAAAGAATTGAGAAGTACACTGCAAGATGTAGACAGTAAGGGGATATTTAAGTCTCGACGTGATGACAAGGGGTGTTATAAGTTAAACGCTTAGTCTGTGGCTTCGTAGTTTTGGAATAGATAGACCATTTTTGATGCAGATTTTTGTTATTGAGGTTTTTAAAGGGTCGGCAACGCGCGAGTGAAAAGCCCGATGTTGCAAGCATCCATATGCTGGTTTGCCTTCTGGCTAGTATAATAAAAACCTACTGGTACAATTTTTATATCACAGAAGAAACAGTGAATAATAAAGAATTATTATGAATAAAAAATAATTATTAAATATAAGCAGTATTGCAAAATAGAAAAGAGACTTCATGGTAGGTTTATGAGGTTAGTGTTTACTATAGCGTATTGCTATATTAGTTTTGAGGAGTAAAATAAGACGATGATTTTTGCTTGTAATCGACTGGTCTTTATTCTTAATCTTAATCTATTTATATTAAAACATAACAAAGGAAAATACAATTATGTGTTGGAAGGGATTAAACGATGAACGTGAGTAATGTGCAGTGACAGCACTTTGCCATATTAATGTATTTACACGTTCACACGTTTTACAATATTAGTTATGGCTGTTGCCATAGATACTCCCTCCTTAAAAAAAAATATTTACGATTAAACTTATTACCCTACACCACGTTGGTTTCTCGTATCACACGCATAAATCTCTTCTCGATTTTTGTTCCGATCGCTCGGAACAACATGTAGACACTGATGATGCATATTATTATTATCACTGCGATAATCGTTATTGTGATCCAACCTCGTATGCTCTGTAGGTCCTCAGCGAGCCTAGAGTGTATCTGCAGTAACTCTTCCGGAATGGCTGGCGCGTTGTTTTGCACCATGTTGACTTGTTCTTTCTCATGAGTACTTGTGTTGGATCCCATGTTGCGTGTGAAAACTTTTTGTCGTGAGTGGTGATTGTAGATCGTTTGTATAGCTTTATATATCATAGCTGGAATCGAACCGTTGGGCGTGAGATTCGCCCTGCACGTGTTTTTTTATTTGCTAGATTATCTTGCGTTTCTACAACTATTTCCTTATCTACTGATGTGCGATTTCTTATCTCCTTATCGTTTATTACGAAGGCGGGTTTTATCCTGTCGATAGATACGGTACTGTGTCTTCCGTTTATCAATATCGTGAATAATTTATCGCTCCGTCTAATTACGAGATAAGGTCCGTCGTATGGCGGCGTCAAGCTCGGCCGCAATCTATCGCATCGTAAGAATACGTGCGTGCATTCTGCTAATTTTGGATGTACAAATATTTTGTCATTTGTGCGCTCTCTCTGTGGCACGGAAGTTATTCGTTCGATGTTTTTCTTCAACTCTTCTACCATTTCAGTGTAGGTTGTTAGGCTTCTTGTCTCGAAAAATGCTCCAGGTAACGTTATTGTTGTTCCATATACTAGTTCGGCTGCCGAAAATCCAGTATCCTGCCGTAAGCTGGTACGGATACCGAGTAATATTGTGGCTAGTTCCTTTGTCCAGTTTGTAGTGTTCCCTCTTGCCATTAATGCTGCTTTCATAGTTCTGTGTAATCGTTCGACTTTCGAGTTTGACTGTGGGTGATACGGAGTTGTCCGTATTTTATTTATTCCCATGAGTTTTGCCAAACTTCTGAATATTCTTGATTCGAATTGAGCTCCCTGATCTGAAGTTATGTATTCAGGACATCCGAATCGGGTTATCCACCCTTCGTATATCACTCTTGCAATTGACTCTGCAGTGATGTCTGACGCTGCGAAAGCTTCTGGCCATGACGTACATCGGTCAATCATTGTTATGATGTATCGTTTATTCTGGGATGTTGTGAGGGGTCCGACAATGTCGACGTGTAGATGAGAGAATCTTTCTGCTGGCATGAATTTTCCAAGTGGTGATTTGGTGTGCCGATGTATTTTTGAACGTTGACACTGTAAACATGCTTCAGTCATCTTGTTGATGTCCGTGTTCATGTTTTCCCAAATGTAGTTCGCTGCAATTAACTTCCTCGTAGTGTTTTTTCCGGGATGGCTTATATTGTGGAAACTCTCGAAAATGTCTCTTCTGAATTTAAGGGGAAGAAATGGTCGTTGTTTCCTGGTTGATAAGTCGCAGAATATCTTGATTCCTTTCTCGTGAAAATGTACCGTTTCGAACCGTAATGATTTATTTGATTTCAATCGTTCGAGTTCGTCATTGTTTTGTTGACAATTTGCTACCTCCTTCCAGTCTATATTGGATGGTAATGATATCGTTTCAACAACTCGAGACAAGGCGTCTGCAACTGTGTTTTCCTTGCCGCTAATATGTGTTATATTAGTGCTGAATTGCGATATGTAGTCCAGGTATCGAATCCGCCTCGGTGTGTCATTCAATGATGGCTTCTTATCGAATGCCTGAATCAATGGCTTATGATCCGTGTAGACGGTGAATTCTCGGCCCTCGATTAGTCTTCTAAAATGTTTAATTGCCATGTAAATTCCCAGTAACTCTCTGTCGTAAGTAGAGTATTTCGTTTGAGCTTCGCTTAGTACTTTTGAAAAGAAAGCTATCGGTTCCCACTTTCCTTTTTGTCGTTGCTGTAGGACGGCGCCTACGCATTTTAAGCTTGCGTCAGTCATCATTGCTAGTTGGGTTTGGCTGTCTGGGCAGGCTATTGACGTTATTTGTCGTATATCCTGTTTGCAGCGCTCGAAAGCGTGGTCCGCTTCTTTATTCCACTGAATGATTGTTTTATCATTTTTCTTCGAATTTCTCAAGTATCTATTTAGAGGCGCTTGATGCTTCGCTGCGTACGGTATGCTGCTTCGGTAGAAGTTTAACATGCCTAAGAAACGACGTAGTTCTTTCACTGTATTTGGTTTCGGATATTCGTTAATTGCTTGAACTTTTTCCGTTGTAGGCGTCAATCCTTGGCTCGTTATATGATAACCAAGAAAATCAATCTCCGATTTTGCAAATTCACACTTGTTTGTGTTAATTGTAATGCCGTTTTCTTGCAGGCGTTTGAATATTTCTTCTAAGTGTTTGTAGTGGACGTCGGTTTCTGAGTCAGCAATTAAAATGTCATCAACGAAAACATATACGTAGTCTAAATCTCTAAATATAGAGTCCATCCACTTTTGAAATGACTGTCCGGCGTTCTTTAAACCGAACGGAAGTCTTGTAAATTCGAAAAGTCCGAACGGCGTTATTATCGCTGTTTTCTCTGGTTCAGCGACAGCAATCGAATAGAATGCTTTCTTTATATCGATTTTACTGAAAATGGTTTTTCCGCTTGCGATATACGTAAAATCTAACAGTCGTGGCAATGGGTATCTATCCGGTACGGTAATTTTGTTGAGTGCGCGGTAGTCACCGCATGCTCTCCATTCGCCATTTTTCTTCTTGACCATATGAAGTGGGGATGCCCACTCACTGCTTGAGGGTCTGCAAATTCCCATATGCATCATCTCCTTGAACTCTTGCTTTGCGATTTTGTATTTGTCTGGAGGAAGAGGACGTGCCCGTGTAGCAACTGGGAACCCTTTTGTTATAATCTCATGCTTAACATTGTGTTTCGGAGGGTTCTTCATCGATCCAGGCTTTGTAATATCTTCATACTTTTCTAACAAGCACCTGATCGAATCTGGTAAGTTCGAGTTAATTGTTCGTATTGATGAAATATTTGCTACTATTATTCGTGCAGGCGTTTCTAATCCCGTTTCTTTGTCGATCAATTTTCGTCCGTGTATATCCACTAACAGCTGGAAATGCTCGAGGAAATCGGCTCCTAGAATCGGCATTTTCACGTCGGCGATGGTAAAACACCATTTGAATTCTCTACGGAGTCCGAAATTCAGTGTTAGCGTGCGTTCTCCATATGTGTTAATTGGGGTTCCGTTGGCGGCGTATACTTGGTATTTGCATGCGTCGCTATCATGTTCCGTGCGATTTAAAACGGAAATGTTTGCACCGGTGTCGACTAAAAATCTATAACTACTGTTTAAGTCGGTTATAGTTAGACGGTTAGCGGGGTGCATAGCACAGAGATCCGTCGCTTTCTGTGCTATTAGTAGTTTTCCGACATCGCATTCGTATTTTTCTTCCATGTACACGGCTGCCGGCATTTTATTGCATTTTGCTTGAATTTGTTATGATAATAACAAATGCCATTCTGCGGCTTTCGATAGTGCGACATTGACCGTGAGCGTGAATCATTACGTGACCGGAAACTGCTGCGTTGTCGCGTTCGAGACAGACGATTGTTGCGAAGCTCGTTTATTTCAATTTGCATCGCTGCAATTTGTGACGTCAGGTTTGTTATTAAACTGATGTCAGCTGTCGACGATATGGCGCTCGTTCGTGTATACGTTAGATTCTCGTGAATTTTGTCGGCTATTTCGCTCAGTTTTTCCAATGTCAAGTCTTCGGATACTGCAATGATAGATGTAATGGTGGCTGGGAGTTGTCGGAACCACAGGAGACGTATCGTATCGTCGTTCATCTTCCCGCTGCCTGCTTCCCGCATTTTTCGTAATAGCTGGGAAGGTTTCTGGTCACCGAGGTCCATCTCTGATAATAGCTTTTGAAATTTTCTGTGCTCGCTCTCCTCGTAACAGCTTATAAGGCGATCTTTAATAGCCGTATATTTTTGCTCGTCTGGAGGATGTGTCAGGATGTCGCTTACTTGATGGATCACCTCCTTTGGCAATTTGGCAATTACCATGTTGTACTTATATTCCTCTCCTTGTTTCTGGGGAGCCATGATTGCTTCGAACTGCGCGAACCACAATCTTGGTGAGTCAGTCCAAAATTGAGGCAGTTTCTCGGTAACTGATATCGCTGCAATACTATCAGTGCTGGCGTCGCCTTTCGCTGGAGTCGCTGGTGGAGCCATGGTGTCTTGTTTGTTTTCTATCACTTTCTAGATTTGATGCTGAAAACCAATTTGGGTTCCGGTCGTCCCGGTATTATATCAGCACTAGAGAAGCGGTAGCCAGTCGGGGTCACCAAATATAGCGTATTGCTATATTAGTTTTGAGGAGTAAAATAAGACGATGATTTTTGCTTGTAATCGACTGGTCTTTATTCTTAATCTTAATCTATTTATATTAAAACATAACAAAGGAAAATACAATTATGTGTTGGAAGGGATTAAACGATGAACGTGAGTAATGTGCAGTGACAGCACTTTGCCATATTAATGTATTTACACGTTCACACGTTTTACAATATTAGTTATGGCTGTTGCCATATTTACTACGCTATTTACTATTTCACAGCGTGATATTAATAATAATAATATTGTTTTTATTTTCTCTCACAAGGTAAGTAAGTACATACAGTGTTTAAATTACGATAGGTACAGTATTAACCTATCGTAATATTAACGTCGTAACGTTAGTATTGGATCGATCCCCACACAGGACCGAAAATCTTGTGGTTGTTCCGAGTTTGGGTGTACTTTGTGGCCGTATGTAAAATCCCTCATTATAGAAAGCTTTATTTCTATAGCAAGAGTAATCTTTAAAAAAACATTTTTCAATTTCCATTTCAAGGATTTTTTTTTATTAGGCGCTAAAAAAGAAGAATTACATTGACTGTAAAAAAACAAAGATGGCCGACCGCCATCATTACATTTAACACACTACATCTTATGTAGGTACTAATTTGAGTGTAGACAATAGCTAATAATGTATTGTGTTATTACAAAGGCTTGTATCTTCACGACTTGACCTGTGAGCACCAGCAGATTGCCTCGTTAAAGCTATATATGGTATAAATTATTAGATAATTGCTTCATTTGTCTTCGTATTGTTTTCATATTCTGTCAAAATAATATGTAGCTAATTAAGTTATACATAATAACAGCCCATTTATATGCTATTGCTGAGCACAGGACTCCTCTCCTGTATCAGGGGAGCTATGATGGTTCAAATCCCTAAGTCCCACACTCTGGCCTAATGCGTCGTGGTGGATCAGACATGTCTTTAGATTTTTTTTTGTCGTTATGGGTTTCAATATTCAAGATGACACTTCAAGTATTTTCGGGACAACCCCACCCACATGCCCACCGCTGTGACTCCTGTGAGCCTGGATTAACAGCGGATAAACCAATTGATACACCGAGCTTTGACACTCGTGCGTCCCGTGGACAACTAAACCTACTGTCTTGGACCCCGCAACGAATTTAATCAGAAGTAAATAGGAGGAGTTCGAAAGAAAAGTTCAAGTATTCAAGTCGGCTACTTTCTAATTCGGCTATTCGGTGACTCAATGGTCGATGTGTGTGACTGCTGATCACGAGGTCCCGGGTTCGATTCCCAGGTCAGGCCAAAAATTGATATTGAGTTTGGAAAAGCACGTAAAGCTGTTAATGTAAATGTTGGTCCTACGCCTGATCCCTCTCCGGTCGTGTCGGATTGTCGTCCCATCGAACTATAAGAGTGAGGGAATAAAGAGTGCATTTTTGTTTGCGCACACACTTGTACACTATAATATCTCCCGCGCAGATGGCAAGTCTCCGTTGAGATTAGCCGCCATGACCGAAATTCGGTTAGGAGGACATTATATCTATTAATTCGGCTATCACTGTTTTGTAATGTATCCTACTAATATTATAAACGTGAAAGTTTGTAAGTATGGATGGATGGGAAGATGGATGGATGGATATTTGTTACTCTTTCACGTAAAAACTACTGAACGGATCTGGATGAAATTTGGCACAGAGATAGATTATGGTCTGGAATAACACATAGGCTCTTTTTACAGCGATAACCGACATCTACGCGGGCGGAGCCGCGGGCAACAGCTAGTAATAATATATATGACGCGTCCATAAGCTACGGTTACTGCTGACTACCAAATAGACTGTATACTTGTTTGACTCCTTTATTAGTGAATCATTTGATTAGTACATTTCATAATAAACTCCACAAAGATAAATTCACATTGGCACTGCCACCCGGGATCGAACTCGCACCTCTTGCGTTCAAGTCGGTTACTTTCCCACTCAGCCACCACCGCGTTTAATTTTTTTTATATTGTGATGTACAAAATTATTATTTTTCTTTATTTCTCTCTTTGTTATATAAAAAAATATCCCGCGAAAATGGCTAATCTCCGTTAAGATTGTACCCTGACAAAGATTATTATTTTTACATGCATAATAGGTACATTTTCTTACAAAATAATTGGCCTGATATCAGATATGATTGGTAACATGAAATCACATCAACAAGACAATGAGTAATGATCAGCCACGACGAGATTAATGGCAAATCGGAGGTGAGTTGCTCTTTAACCTAGCTTTAGTGTAATATATGATATAGTAATAAGCGGAAGCGAGCGCGGAAAGCGAGCCCTTTAATAATAGGTTATTTTTAATGTTTTATATTTCTTTTTTTTTAAAGACAACTCCCGCACTAGAGAACATGCTCTGTGTTGCGGGGGACTTTACAAACATACAATTAACGGACACAAATTACACCCAGACTCTGAACAACTCTTTATGGGTCACGCAAAGTTTTGTCCCTGTGTGGGATTTTTTTATTCTTATAAAAATTTAGGGGTTGTTTTCTTAACATGAAATGCTAACCCCATTGTATCCTCTAAATTCTAATTAATTATTTTTTTATAGCGACATACAGCGTAAACTAGCAAGTAGTAGTAGTATAACATAGCCAAAAAACTTCACACATATCCATATATATAAAGATGATGAAGAGAAGCTGACGGACTGACTGACTGACATATCAACGCAGGACCTAAACTATAAGGGCTGGAAACTTGAAATTTTGTTCAGGAGTTCCTTTTTTAACCTAGAGAAGCACTAAGAAAGGATTTTTGAAAATTCAACCCCTAAGGGGTTGCAAAGTTTTTTTGATCAGATGAACTTAAAACTCACTCTTTAATCGAGTTTGCTAACGTGTCAAGCGCCTAACCTTTCTTTAAATTAACTTCAATAAAATCGCTACCGCTCCGCTCAGTAACGAGCTACGCCAGTTACCGTAAGCAAGTCACGCTCACATCATAAACCTTTGTGCGACGGAGTGCGGAACAGACCCAATTTTACATCAAACACTAAACAAGGAATAGTTCACGAGCGTATACTTAGGGCGAACACAAGAAATAAAGAAAACAATATTTGAGTGGTGGTGGCCGAGTGGGAAAGAAACCGACTTGCACGCAAGAGGTGCGAGTTATAATAATAATAATAATAAAATATTTATTTGTGTAAAACATGGTATAAAAGGTGGTATAAATATAAAGAGTACAAACATGTTTAGCTATCTACATAGCGTGCAAATTCACTCGTAGTAACACCAGTAACTATTACTACATAGTGATTAGTTACTCTGTGTAATTACTACTTGGGTAACGTTAAACATTTTTCTTCCAAGAATTCCTTAATACTATAAAAATTAAAAGTATTTAACAAAATGTACAATTTATTTTTAAACAGTCTATTATCTAATTGTTTCAAATCACACGGTAACTTATTATAAATTTTTATACACATTGCCAAGCAACTTTTGTTATATTTAGTCAATCTTGGAAAATTATTTAATATAAGTCTGAATGGGTCTCGTCGATTACAAGGATGTACTTCGTTTGCCGTTTGAAACAATTGCTTATTCTTTCTAACGAACATACATATTTCAAATATATAGAGTGACGGTAGTGGTAACAAACCAAGTTTTTTGAATGTCGGCTTGCACGATTCATCAGGTTGCATTGCTTGCATTGCCCTGATACATTTTTTTTGAGCAACAAACGCTCTATTTAGGTCAGTACTGTTGCCCCAAACGATAAGGCCATAACGCAATAATGACTCAACGTATGCATGGTAAGACATTATAGCTGTTTTTAAATTAGTTACATTTTTAACCTGCTTGAGCGCATATACGAACTTGTTTATTCTAACAGATACATTTTCTACTTGTGCTTTCCAGTTAATATCCTCATCTATAGTTACTCCTAAAAACTTTGTGTGAGTAACTGATGTTAATTTTGGTATATTCATTTTAAAGTTGTATTTATTATTATTCGATCTATTGAATTGTATGTATACAGATTTATTAAGGTTTATTTTTAAATTATTAATATTTAGCCAATTGATAAGTTTGTCTATTGTTTTATTTATTTCCGTCTCATGGTCATTTATTGTGTTCTCGTTTTTATTCGACGTTACTATAATGGATATGTCATCGGCAAATAAAACACACTTGTGATTAGTTATGTCGACAATATCATTAATGTATAATAGGAATAAAATTGGGCCCAATACGCTTCCTTGAGGGACGCCGTAATTATTATAACTGTAGTCGGATGAATATGGAATCATGTCTTTATTTTTATTATCTATTTTACTAATGACGACGCGTTGTTGTCTGTTGCATAGATATGAGGATATCCATTGCAGAGTTGGTCCCCTGATACCAACCGTTTGTAGCTTGTCTGTCAATATTTCATGTGAAACGAGATCGAATGCTTTCGATAAATCAAAAAACAGGCCCGTGGTTAGGTTGTTATTGTTTATGTTTGTCAATATTATGTTAATAGTAGAGTAAATAGCAAGTGTTGTAGATTTGTGTTTTTGAAAGCCATATTGTTCATTTTTAATTATACTAAATTTATCACAGAAACTCATTATTCTCATATACATGCACTTTTCATATACCTTGGATATAACGGGTATTAGTGTTATGGGGCGATAATTATCGATGTTGCATTTTTCACCTTTTTTAAACAGTGGCTTAACTATGGATAGTTTTAAAGCTTCAGGAAAGACACCCTGTGAGAATGACAGGTTAATTAAATGCTTTAAGACTCCAGTTAATTCATTCGTGCATGCCTTTAAAACCTTCGTGCTAATTTCATCATAGCCTTCTGCATTAGTGTTATTTAATGATATTATTTCTTTTTTAACTTCATTTTCTATCATAGGCATTAGAAACATTGAGTTTGTGGTTAGATTTTTACTTATACTACTATTTATTTTGTGTTGTACTAAATTTTTTGTTGCTAAATCAATGTAGTGATTATTAAAGGCAGAGGCTATTTCTGTAGGGTTTGTAAGTATTATATTATTGGTTTTAATATTATCTATATTATATTTAGGGTTAGTATTTTCATTTTTATTTATGTACTTTATATTTGCATTCTTTTTAGAGTAAAGTTATAAATACAGGTTTTTAGAATATTGGAATACAATGTATATTTTGTTTTATTGACGTTGTTTTTGTTTTTATAATATTTATAACGAAGTATACGTTTAGTTTTACAACTTCGCCTTAAGCCTCTGCTTATCCAGTTTTGTCTCCTTTTGTCATTAACGTTAATTTTAACTCTTACTTTGGGAAAACATAAATTGTAAAACAGGCAAAACATTTCATGAAAAAGGTTGAATGCTGTATTTGCATCATTTGCAATGTATACCTCGGACCATGATAAGTTTTGTAAACAGTCCTTGAACTTTTTTATATTATCTAAGTTATAGTCTCTCTTGTAAATGTAATATATTGTAGTATTTTTTTGTGCTTTCTGTTTTAAAGAGAGGCTCAACATTTGTGCCGTGTCGTGATCTGACAGATGTAGTGGTAGTACTTGTGCAGTTGCATTTGGGATATTACTTAAAATATGGTCAATACAAGATGTTTTCCGAGTAGGCACATTGATATGATATTTTCATGTTATGGTTGTAAGATAAGTCTTGTAATTCGTTTGTAATATTACTCTTTTTTAATGTATTTATATTAAAATCACCTGTTATAACTATATTTATTCTTGATTTATATTTTCTGGTTAAATCGTGCAAAAGATAACTTAATTTAGATAAGAACTGAGTAGGATCAGATTGAGGCGTTCTATACAGACAGATTATTATTAATTTACTAGACGTTAGCTCAATACCGCAAGCTTCAAATACATTTTGCGTGGAATATTGTTTTATTAACAATAATTCCTTATAAGTTCTTTTTTTACTAGGATACATGTCCCACCTCTCTGTTTTTCTCTGCAGAAACTGGTGGCCATGACGTAATCGTATACTGTTACATAGCTCTCATAGCCTTTCTTAATAAAAGTTTCAGACAGACAAATTACATCTGGGTCATTGTGCCCTTCTCGTAACTCCTGTATAGTGAGCTCTAGTAGCTCTTGTTTTGATAAAATACTAGCTATGTTTTGGTGAAGAATTCTAAAATTATGTGTAGAAGTGCAGTTTTTAGGAACGAAAAAATGTATCGGCTTTTTGAACTGCAGGAAAATAATAGGGAATCTTACCTTTCTGTATTTTATTGGTGGTGTCAATACTAGAGATTTTATGTACGCATGTTACGTTTGTATGGGGGTTAAAATAAAATGGGATTGTCCCAATTAAATTATTGTTATTTATGCTTGACTTTGGCGGATTACTTGGTTTGTTACTCACTATACGTTTCTTAAGCTCAATTGGGTTCAAATATTTTGAATTGTAGTCACTACAATCTATAAAATAATTTATTGCCTTACAAATATTGGTTAACCTAGAATATTTACAGTCTACGAAATGACAATCCTTATACATGTTACACACATTTTTGATACTATTATTCAGTTTATGAACATCTAAGTTGTCATTTTTAAAAACATTAAGAATAATGACCGTGTTGTTATTAAAAGTATTTAGTAAATTATGCAGTTGTGACAAAATTAGTTTAGGGCTGCGATCGTTTTCTCCTATACACAATACAAGTTTATCGTCGTCTACTAGTTTTATATTTCGTGTGTTTTTCAAAATTTCTGTTGTAGATGCGTATGGTTTCGTCTCAGCGATAACTCCATATTGTTCGTAATTTGTGTTCTGTCTCGTATAGGAAATAGCAGCAGCCAAGCCTACGCATTGTTGAGCGCCATAGATACGTATATTACTTTTCCCAAGTTTACAAGTATATTTGGATTGTCCTAAAGTACTATGTGTATAAGACTGCGGTGGTTTATTTTCTGTTACATTACTCTGTAGGTATAGTGTTAGGGTTTCTATACGTTTGGTGAGAATTACCGTCTCTTGTTCTGCTATTTTAAATTGTTGTTGTAAGTTTGCAATTGTTTGTTCCAGGTGTGCTATTTTATTGTTGTTGCCAGTATCTTCGGTTTTCTTGGTTTCGGGTGAAAAGGGCAAGGGAGAAACGCCTTTTCGTAATTGCAGTTGTTTCATGGTTTTTGGGCTGTTATAAGGACTTTCTTCTATCATTGAGGAAGAATGGCATAGGGTTTTCAGTATATTATTTTCGGCAGTTAACTTGTTGATTTGTCTGTAGAGATCTTTATTTTCAAGTAATGTTTTTTGGAATTGTGTTTCTGCGCTATCAAGTTTAAGAGTAAGCACAGATATTGTTTCTTTCATTTCTGAGACTGGCGTAATGTCTGGGTTTGTACCATCCATACTGAGTTTATTGGGTGTGACGTAAGATTCGTATGATGTTTCACAATCAGTAAGTATATGCGAGTCTAAGATAATGGAGCTATTCTGACGTTTAGGATTTAGTGTGCGTTTTTCCGTAATAGAACAAGTTTGATCCAGTGGGCTAGGTAAGGGTTTTATAGAAGATTTTTGTGTTTTTCTTATGGTGATATTTGATGTATCGATATTACTGACGATCTTTTTATTTTGAACGCTTAGTTGAATACACGCCTTGCATCTCCATTTCTTTTTCGAGTCCTGGTTCAACATGCGGTAAGTTTGAATCGGGTAGCCATCGCAATCCAAGTCATATCTATTGTTGCATACAGAACATAATGCAGTTAATTTCAAATCAACAGATTTTTTACATTTATGACATGTAACCAGTGCTGCCATCTTGCGACCACTACGGCTATTATCGATTTTGGAGGTCATTATTTTCTATTATGACATCTGTGTGACGTAACTGATGCTATTAGCGCTAGATATCACCACCAGTATATTTTTGGCGGTGATGTATTAGACGCCGCATCAATTTCAAATATTCTGAGCTTAACGGTGTAAAATTAAAAACTTTTTCAGAAGCTTTAAATTGAATGGCACAGTGTCAGATCGTAGAGAGTGCTGTAATATGTTATTAAAAGTTTACTCACAGTATTGTTTATAGTTTAAATCACTGAGATATTAATGTTTTTATCAACACTTCACTGAAGTTATTTTAAGTTGTTTATATTGTCACTTTATTCAAAGTTCATGTGGAGATAACACTACATAGCATTTATTAGCACTTATTTTATACAACTATACCATGTATTAGTTAAAAAACATGTTTTATATATTTATTAATAGTTTTTGAATACGGAGCCGATCTTAACCGTGCCGCTAGCGACACCTACCTTCGATCCCGGGTGGCAGTACCAATGTGAATTTCACTTTTTAGAGTTTATATGTAATAATCAAATGATTCATCATCTGCTAACGGTGAAGGAAAACATTGTGAGGAAACCCACATGTCTTAGAAGAAATTCTAAAGACATGTCTGATTCACATTAAAGCCTAAACCTTCTTTCTCTCTTGATAGAGGAGAGAAGACCCGTGGCCAGCAGTGGGACATAAATATATGAGTTGCTATTATAATATTTGTTTTATACAGTGACTGCTGAAAGCATATAAAACTATTAATCTACTAGCTGTTGCCCGCGGCTCCACCCGCCTATGTGCTATTCCAGACTATATTCTATCTCTGTGGCAAATATCAACCAAATCTCTAATAGTCAAATGACTGCCTTGGTGGTCCAGTGGTCGCAGTATGAGCCTGCTGTGCACGAGGTTGTGGGTTCGATTCCCACACAGGAAAAAGTTTGTGTGACCCACAAAGAATTGTTCTGAGTCTGGGTGTAATTTGTGTCCGTTAATTGTATGTTTGTAAAGTCCCCCGCAACACAGAGCTTGTTCTCTAGTGCGGGAGTTGTCTTTTTGAAAAAAGAAATCTTTTCAGTAGTTTTTACGTGAAAGAGTAACAAACATCCATACACCCATACTCACAAACATTCACATCTGTATAAATAATAAAAATGAAACCCCCCAAATGTATGTACGCGCATAACTTTCTACTGCACCAAATTAATATATATAATTCGTTTCTCATTGTGTTTGTTATTGTCAGGACAAGGTTTATTATAGAAGAAAATAAAAGTAAAAAATATTTTTTTATATGGCGGTACGAAGTTTGCTGGGTCAGCTAATCTATCCTAATATTATAAAGCTGAAGAATGTGTTTGTTTGGTTGACCACTCAATCAATTGCTAATCTCAGAAAGTACTGGTTCGATTAGAAAAAACCTTTTTTTTGTTGAATAGTGCATTTATCCAGGAAGGCTATACGCTATAATATAACATCACGCTTTGATCAATAGGAGCGGAGCAATAGTGAGATATGTTCCATTTAGCCGCGGGCAAAAGCTAGTAAAGAATATTATAGGCTTGCCATGAACTGCTACATACTACAAGTATGTCTATTTTATACTTTTTTTTTATACTACCAAGGAGGTAAACAAGCATACAGCCCGCCTGAAGGTAAGCAGTTACCGTAGCCTACGACGCTTGCAACACCAGGTGTATCACTCGCGCGTTGCCGATCCTTTAGAAACCATATAACATATTTTAAAATTATTTATTTCTCTCTCTCTAACTTGTTTACTTCGAAGTACTTTTGAACTGTTGACTGTTTGAATGGTTGACTGGTAGAGAATGCCTTTGGCATTAAGTCCGCCAATGTACTTTTTGTATATGAAGTTGAATAAATAAATAAATAACTCCTTTCTTGAAGTACTCCATGCTATAGTCTCGGGAAAACCTCGGCAGAAAGCTCATTCCACAACCTAATGGTACGTGGGAGGATATTCCTCTGAAACCGCTCTTAATGTTACCGCTTTATCCAGCGATCTGAAAACAGTTCCCGCCACTAAAATTCCAACACATCTACACTCGCTTACATGGTCTGAAATGGTGTCAATCACTGCATTCGATCACAGCTGGTGCGTTGGACGTCTGCCAACTTTCCATAACTGCCTATACGTACCGCTCATTGTTCGGTAAGCAGCCTAATCTATTTAGTGGCCTTGTTTTTTATATTGCAGTAAATTAGAGAAGAGTTTTAGAAGCATGAAGAGAAGGAAGCAAATGAAGTGGCAATTGGCGTATAGTCTTTGCCTACCACAACGAGAGACATATTACTATGATAGAAATATATGACAAAAAGTCCGTGTCGTGACGGATTAAGAATACAAATGTCACCACCCCGGTCCATCCCGAGGATGTAAGAGTCGACTAAGCGAGTAAGTCAGGCAGATAATATCACTGCAAGAGAGGGAAAACTCGAAACAAAACCCTTTACCAACCCGTCTGGCCAGCGTGGTGTAGTAGGCTAATATCCCTCCAGGTATATGGAGGAGACCCGTGCCCAGCAGTGGGACGTTTATGAGTTGAGATGATGATGATGATATGACAAAAACAAGGACAAAGATACTTATTGCTTCAAAATGTATATGTATATTAATACTAGCGGCCTGCCCCGACTTCGCCCGGGTTAAATTATTTTCAGTGCAACTTTTTTTTTACATAAGAACCTTCTCCTGACAATAACAAACAACAAAAAAGAATTACTGAAATCGGTCCAGCCGTTCACGTGTGATGCCGTGACAAAGGGAAATAGGGATTCATTTTTTATATATAAGAAGATTTCATATTCATGCCCTGGTGTCAAAAAATGAGTCGGCAACACGCAAGTGTTACCTCTGGTATTACAAGCGTCCATTGGCTACGGTAACTGCTCGACATCAGGCAGGCTGTTTGCCATCCAAGTAATATAAAAAAAGAATATGTCATAAATTTTATTGTTATTTTTTTGTTTATGTGCATATAAGTATATCTTCCTCTGCAGGTTAAGGCCTCTCCTTCTGACGCGACTAACTCGTAGCCAGCGTCCATAAGCTACGGTAACTGCTTACCATCAGACGTTTTGCTTGTTTGCCAGCTTGTTAGTAGTCAATGTGTGAGACTGCTGATCACGAGGTCCCGGGTTCGATTCCCGGGTCGGGCCAAAAATCGATATTGGGTTTTTCTGTTAAGAAATTCACAATAGACGCCCGGAGTTTGGAAATTGGCGGTGTTTTCACCGAAAGCACGTAAAGCCGTTGGTCCTACGCCTGATCTCTCTCCGGTCGTGTCGGATTTGCCGTCCCATCGGACTATGAGAGTGAGGGAATAAAGAGTGCACTTGTGTTTGCGCACACACTTGTGCACTATAATATCTCCCGCGCAGATGGCGAGTCTCCGTTGAGATTAGCCGCCGTGACCAAAATTCGGTTAGGAGGGAGGACATTATAAAAAAATCACGGTTTTTAAAGCCAATCTATAGTTATTACTTGTTCGAATAACCTCTGCATTTTTCTTCACAATAACAATTTACTTCGACGTGCCATAATCGGATTCTCGTTAGCACAAGTCCAAAGACTGTACAAAATATATTTTTTCTCTCTTTTTATACTGTTTACTTTTTCCTTTCTTATTTTTATAGAATCGCCTTTTGAAAAACTTTTAATTTATTTTCAGAAAGCCTTTTAATTGTTAAGAGTGTTTTTGCTCGTTTCATTGTTTCCTTATACCTACTTTCCGAATTTGTTTTTGTTTGAGATTGTTATAGGCTGGACAAAATTAATTATGTTATTTAAGAGTTTATTTGGAAAGAGGTAGGGTACCCAAACGCGACTCGGGAAGGACCTCCACCTTACAGAAGACCACAGCCAAATAACTATACACAGTGGTGTAGTTGTGTTCTTGTGTGTGAGTACAGGTCACCAGCGCTGATTTAGGGATGCGTTTTGAAAGAATCGTATTCACACATAATTCACACACGCTGGTCTAATGCGAGTTGGTGAATCAGACATGTCTTTAGAATTACTTCTAAGATATGTGGGTTTCCTCACAATGTTTTCCTTTACCGTTAACAGATAGTGAATCAATTGATTAGTACAAATAAACTCTACAAAGTGAGATCCACATTGGTACTGCCACCCGGGATCGAACTCACACCTCTTGCGTGTACGGTTACTTTCCCAATCGGCCACCACCACTTTTTTAAGAAAAAAGTATTAAGTATAAATTCCACAAAGTGAAATGGTACCATGATACTACCGATTGAACTTCCACCTCAATAAATACTGGATTACCGTTAATGCATTCCTAAATCGTTCATCCGATTATGATGAAACTTTAATCAGATGCAGAGTTTCTTGGCTCTAAATATTATAGTACTTTATTTTGCTACTTATGAAGCAAGCTAGGTGGACTGACGACCTAAAAAAGGTCGCTGGGATGGAGTAGATGCGGAAGGTGGAGGACCGTGTGCTATGGCGCGTGTTGGAAGAGACCTATGTCCAGCAGTGGACTGCGATAGACTGATTGATTGATACAGCCGGTAATGGTAAGCCATGGTAAGCAGTTACTGTAGCCTATAGACGCTTACAATACTGGAGGTTCGCTTGCGTGTGGTGGAGTACCTCCAGGATAGCAAAAAGGTTTTGTAAAAACCGCATTCCTGAATAAGCGTTGAAAACCTGTACACACAGGAACACAACTACATCGTTGTGACATTTGGCTGTGGTCTTCTGGAAGGTGGAAGTCTTTTCTACATCGAGGTGTTTTGCTTGTACGGTACCCTACCTCTCTGAAATGTCTGTAATATGAAACAAAGCGGATAAATCCAATTAGTTTGTTTTGAAAATGGATAGCTATTCGTTAGTTAATATCGCCTGAGGGTATAGTTGTGGTTATAATTACAATGTTTAAAAACATTGTTATATTTTTCTGTGAGAAATACAGCTCTACTATGTTTTTATTTGTTTGAATATTTTAAACAATTCTTAAGACTACCTTGGTGGTCTAGTGGCTGCAGTATGCGCCTGCTGTGCACGAGGTTGTGGGTTCAATTCCCACACTCACAAAGATTTGTTCTGAGTCTGGGTGTAATATTTGTGTCCGTTAATTGTTTGTTTTGAAAAGTCCCCCGCAACACAGGGCTTGTTCTTTAGTACGGAAGTTGTCTTTTAAAAACAATACAAATTATTATTGGTATTGGTATATCGGGCTGGTTTCAGCAATTCCGCGCTAAATGCGCATATTTTGCGTACGGGCGGACGGCAGAGAATCACTCCACCCACGGCAGCTCGTCGAGGAAGGCCAGCAGACTCTTGATGCTGTCGACCCCCTCCATAGGGTCCCTAGGCATCCCAGGTACTACTTTATGTGGTGCAGCAGTACAAACTCAAACTCAAACTATTTTATTTGCAATATAGGTAGTACAAAATGCATGTATTACTTACGTATTGCCGACCCATTTTTTACACAAAAAAAAGTTTCTTTCAAAACGCATCCCTGAAAGTGAATTTTATTTTCAGATAGACAATATTGGAATTGAACACTGAACCTCGTAATCAGCAGTCGCACTTAACAAACACTAAACTAACATGATAGTCACAAATCTAATCATAAGATAATGATAAAAGCTATCTCATGTATTGCCTAATCTTCTGTATAATGATTAACTTATCAGTAATAGAACTATGTAAATAGGTCTGTAGAGCTTTTAATATTATCATGATTGTAACAAAGCGCAAAATATTAGCGTTTAGTTTGTGTTTATTTAACACTTATATTGATAAGCTTCACACTTTATAATATACTAGTTGTTGCCCGCGGCTCCGCCCGCGTAAATGTCGGCAATAACGATAAAAATATATGCTATTCCAGACTATAATCTATCTCTGTGCCAAATTTCATCCAGATCCGTATAGTAGTTTTTGCGTGAAAGAGTAAGAAACATCCATACATTTGACTGCCTTGATGGTCCAGTGGCCGCAGTACTGCTGCTGTACACGAGGTTGTGAGTTCGATTCCCACACAGGACAAAACCAAACACCATTTGCGGGTCACACAAAGTTTTGTCCTGTGTGGGAATCGAACCCACAACCTCATGCACGGCAAGCATATACTGCAGCCCCTAGACCACCAAGGCAGTCTTAATACAAAATATTTTTTGAAACCCTGAAGTGTAATGTTAATTACATTCCTTTGTTTTAAACCCACCATTTAACCGATTACTTATAAAGAGGTACTGTCTTTTGTTTGAATACTAGCAATTTAAGCTGTAATTATTATCGTAAAATTACCCAGTGTATGTTAATAATTTATTTTTGTTAATTAATTTATATGTATTTGTAGCATTTATCTCTTTTGTTATCTAAGTTTTCTCTTCCTATACACGAAACTGGCAAGTGGGCAAAGGTATTATTAATTAATTAATTATTTTATAGTATACTATTATTTATTTTATTGTATATTTATATATTTATTTGATGTCAGACAGTGATAATGAAAGTTATTTTTCAGCAAGTAGTAATAGTAGTTTTGTCAGTGTACCATCGTTAGCTGAAACATTAGAGGCCCAGTTTTCTGATGTATCCGAGAATTTCAATGTTATTCACATAAATGCCCAAAGTATTCCGGCACATTTCTCGGATATGCTGGCTAGCTTTGACAATAGGAACATACATGCTGTTCTTATTTCAGAGTCCTGGCTAAAACCTTGTCTCCTCTCCACATGCTATTCCCTCCCAGGGTTCCACCTAATAAGAAATGATCGTGCGGTTGGTGGTGGAGGTGGTGTTGCCATATATATCCGTTCCCACATTTCCTACAATGTAGTCAGTGTGTCACCACAGCCTCCACCTACAAATGCAGGTGAGCATCTTTTTATTGAGGTGGAACTTCGTCATGCTAAAATCCTACTCGGTGTATATTATTGTCCTTCTATGTGCATAGGCTTTTTTTCCTCCTTCGAAAACCTGTTAGAAAATTTTATCCCATCCTACAGTCATACCATTATTATGGGTGACTTTAACACCTGTCTCCTAAAACATGATTCCCGCTCCTCATCCCTTTCTGCAGTAGCACAATCCTGCAATTTAAATATTCTTCCACTTAGTGCTACTCATCATTTTCCTAGCTCCGTTCCTTCACTTCTAGACCTTATAATGGTTACATCAAGGGAGCGTGTTGCAAAGCATGGTCAATGCTCAGCCGACGCGTTCTCTTATCACGATTTAATTTTCCTCTCCTATAAAGTTCGCCCACCAAAGGCTAAATCTAGAGTCCTCATGCAACGTAGTTTTGGTGGTATGAATATCGATGACCTTTGTGAAGACGCTAACAAAATTGATTGGACATCACTCCTCACAAGTAATTCTGTCGACGAGAAGGTATATCTTTTTACAGAAAATATTAAGCATCTGTACGACAAACATGCTCCAGTCCGACCAGTAAAACTTAAACATGCTCCAGCGCCATGGCTAACAGACGACATAAAGGTGCTCATGTCAAAGAAAGCTGCGGCGAAATTTAAATATAAAACAAGACCTACTGAAGCCAATCTTGAAAATTACATCTCCGTACGAAATCGCTGCAACAAGGTGTGTAGAGACGCACAACGCCAACATATTCACAACTCTGTTCAAAACGGAGATCCAGCTAAGGTCTGGAAATTTCTTAAAACATTAGGAGTTGGAAAATCACGCAACAATACTATTTCTAAAATTTTAAACATTGATATACTCAATCAAACTTTCTCTGCTTCGTCCAATTTTGACAGGACAACTAAATCAAACACAATCAATTTTCTTTCATCTCTTCCAACTTCTACCCATGATCCATTAGTTTTTAATCAATTTACTGGCTGTGATGTTAAGAAAAGTATCTTGGCGATCACATCCAATGCAGTTGGAAGTGATTGCGTCAGCCGTAATATGATCCTTCCTATCCTTGATCAAATCCTTCCTGTTTTATGCCATATCCTTAACTATTCCCTGTCCAGTGGTGTCTTTCCAACTTTGTGGAAAGATGCCCAAATTACTCCTATACCTAAAAAGGCAAATCCTACGTCATATTCCGATTATCGTCCAATATCAATCCTACCATTCCTTTCCAAAGTCCTCGAACGTCTGGTCCATAACCAGCTCAGTTCATTCCTTACTAAAAATAATCTCCTTAATCCTTTCCAGTCTGGTTTCCGTCCTGGTCATAGCACCGTCACATCCTTGGTGAATATTACGGATGACATAAGATTCGGCATGGAGAATGGCAATCTAACTGTTCTTACACTCCTAGATTTTTCTAATGCATTCAATACAGTGGATTTTGACATTCTTATCAATATACTTCACTCACTTAACATATCTCCAGCAGTAATTGATTGGTTTCGTAGTTACCTGTGTGGTCGCCGGCAACGTGTACGCATTGAGGATAATCTTTCTGCGTGGTGTAATACATATGTCGGTGTACCCCAGGGTGGCGTTTTATCTCCTCTTCTCTTCACAATATTTATAAACTCCATTTCAAAACAACTTACTTCTTCCTACCACCTTTATGCAGACGATTTACAGATATATTATCAAGCTCCTTTGGAGAAATTATCTGAGGCGATTGATGTAATAAATAAAGACTTGATTCACATTAGTGATTGGAGTAAGTCGTATGGACTCAAAATTAACCCGATGAAGACTCAAGTGATTGTTGTTGGCAGTTCAAGAAGAGTCTCCTTAATTAAGTGGTCGCAACTGCCTCAAATTACTTTTGAAGGTACTATAATTCCTTTCAGTAAACAGGTCAAGGATTTGGGCATACTAATAGACGCTGATTTATCATGGGTTCCACAGCTGCAGGAAGTGAGCCGCAAAATCTTTGCCTCAGCAGGTTCTTTAAGGAGATTGCGAAATTTTCTCCCAACTGCCACCAAAACTGCGCTTGCAAATTCCCTTTTACTTCCTATTCTTGACTATGCGGATGCCAGCTATCCTGATCTCACCGAAAACCAATTAGATAAACTTGAGCGACTTCAGAATGTTTGTATAAGATTTATATTTGGTTTACGCAAATATGATCATGTTTCAGAGTATCGTAATAAGCTCAAGTGGTTGCCTATACGACTTCGCCGGAATGCTCATATCCTTTCTATGTTATACAGTATACTATTTAACCCTTCAACACCTTCCTATCTTAAAGGACGTTTTGAGTTCCTTCATAACACACATTTGAAATTCTTGCGGTCATCAGAAAATTTAAAGTTGAAAATGCCATTACATTCCACAATCTTCTATGACAAGTCATTTACAGTCCTGGCTACACGACTGTGGAATGCATTACCATTAAATATTCGACGCGCCCAATCCTTGGCTACCTTCAAACTGATGGTTAAAGATCACTACCTATCTTTATAATTTATTTTTATTTTATCCTCATTATCTATCACAATAACTTGCTTGTAAATATATATTTAGCGATAATATGTATGTCTGTGTATATATGTATGTATGTGTATATATGTATGTATGTATATGTATGCTCATCTATATTATTTGAAGTACCCCAGATCACTTACTCTACCAGTACCAATAAGTCCATCCAAAGGTTGTCTGGAAGAGATCGCTTTTAGCGATAAGACCGCCCATTGTACGTCATTTTATATTTTAAGGTTTTTTATTGTCATTTGTTAGTATATTATTTGGTGTACAATAAAGAATATTCTATTCTATTCTATTCTATTCTACTGTCATGTGACCCCATTACCGGCTCGTGAATATTGTATTAAGTTTGGTAAAAATCAATGTTTTACTCACGACATAGGCCGGTATCGATTTAGTTCAGTCTCAAGTAGGTTTGGTGACTAAAGATAATAAGATTATTTTAACATAGACTAGTATTATAATCGACTAGCTGTTGCCCGCGGCGCCGCCTGCGTGGTTGTCGGTTATCGCTGTAACAATTAGCCTATGTGTTATTCCAGACCATAATCCGATCCGTTCAGTAGTTTTTACGTGAAAGAGTAACAAACATCCATCCATCCATCCATCCATTCATACTTACTAACTTTCAAGTTAATAATATTAGTAGGATACATGATTACTTGTCATCGCTGAAAGATTTTTCAATAGATAGCTTTAACCGCTACGGTAACAAACTGAAATTTTGCATAAAGCAACTAAGAAACTAAGAGAGGTAGGCACCATACCAGCGAGCAAGCTCGTCATAACGAGGTAGCTACTTAAGCCGCTGAACCAACTATGCAGTAATTTATTACCATGTTTTTATTTTATTGAAATTCCTTCTAAAGTGAGGTAGAGCACTATAAAAGCAAGCGAGCCTCACAGAAGACCATAGCCAACAAATTACACACAGTAGTGTATTTTTTTAAAGCAGTTACCGTAGTTTATGGAGCATTTCGCGCGTGTTAGCTACTCACTCAAAAAGGTATTACATATTAGGTTATTTCTTCACAGTATTTTTAATGTGAAAACTTCTTGCGTTGAGCACTTTTTGGGTGAACAAAAATCATGGAACTCGCTCATCGTCACCGAATGCTTTCCATAATTGAAAAATAATAATCTAATAGCTCGACGATACAATTCACAAGTTACTTAGTTTTCACTTCAATCGGTAGTCACCATAGACTGCCCCGTATGTTTATTTTTTTACTGTTTAAGTTGCATAATTATATGTTAGCGGTGTTCAGATCAATTCACCGCTTCTATAATTCCACTTTAGTTAACTGCCCAAATCTAGCGATAATTAATTAAATAATAGATATAATAACACAACTTTTTAACTATTCCCTTGGACCCAAAGCTCCCCATTGTATACTAAAACACAATATCTGCTAAATAAATAAACAGTATAAATCTGTGCGTTTTGTATTGCAGTACTGAATACATCCTTTGTTCAAACCTCTAAACCAGTATTAACCTCATTTCATGTAAACGCCTGATAAAATTTTAATAGCAAAATTACACGTAAGCACAACAGTAACTATTCTTTTAGTAATTCACAAGGCGCTCTTTTTATTATTAGAAGTAAAAGCCATGAAATTGAAGTTTTAAATAGGTACATATTATACTTCGTGCTCGAAATCATTAATGACACGCCATTCGTCAACTGAGTGACGATATTTACGAGAAAATTATGAAACTGGGAATTAACTTTCACTTAAATAATGTCAAAATATTTTACGGGTCGCAATAAATTGAATGAAAAGCGACCTTTGCAATTAAGTTGAATTTGTAAGGGAAAGCAGTTACTTAAGCAGTAACAGTAGACTATGGACGCTTGCAATACCAGAGGTATTACTTGCGTGTTACTGACATTTCTTACACCAGGGGCTTTAAGATGGAGTATCCCTGGGATAGGAAAACGTTTCTTTCGAAACGCATCCTGAAATGAGCGCTGGAGACCTGTACTCACACACAAGAATACAACTACACCGCTGTCTGTAGCTATTTGGGTGTGTCCTTACCCATCCGGGTTTGCCCGCATGCACGGTGCTCTACCTTCTCTTAAATATGACTCAAATAGCTGTGTTTTTATAGCTTTGCTTGCGAAAGAACCCAATGTTTTCATTTAGCATATATAGGTACTACATAATATATAAATATAATAATAGCAACCCATATTTGTCGCACTGCTGGACACGGATCTCCTCTCCTCTATCAAGAGAGACATAGGGTTTAGGCCTAAACTTACCCACGCTGGCCTAATGCGGGTTGGTAAATCAGACTCAGATCAGTCTTTAGGGTTTCCTCACGATGTGATTCACATTGGAACTTGAAAAAGTGAAATTCACATTGGTACTGCCATCTGGGATCGAACAAACACCTCTTGCGTGCAAGTCGGTTATTTTTCCACTCAACCTTTTCGCATCGCTATATAAATACCTAAAAATCCTTATATAAACAAAAATCCTTTACATATACACAAATAAAATAACGTTTATATTCCAATGTTTTCCCTCACCGATTGTTCCAACTAAAATCCTTTATTCAAAAACTTTCGACGAACTTCGAAGAAACTTAACAGAAAGTTTCACGGATTGAACTGTTCGATAGTGATGGGATTTCACGATTTCACTATCGTAGTCTTTATATTGTTTTTGGGGTAAAACTGTTTATTTAATTTAATATGAAACTTTGAAGAAATAGATGAGCTGGAAGAAATTGATGGAAATGGTGTAGAGAATTGTGATTCAACTCGTTTTTTGTCTACATTTTTCTTTTACAGATAACAAAGTGTTTTTTTACTGCTTGGGTGTAAAACAAGCATACAGCCCGCCTGATGGTAAGCAGTTACCGTAGCTAACACGCTAGTGATACCTCTGATATTGCAAGCGTCCATAAGCAATAGTAACTTACCATTAGGCGGGTTCTATGCATGTTTGCCACCCAAATAGAATTTTAAAAATCTAAGGCTTTTGCATTGCAAACGTTTATAATAATAATAATCATTTTATTTCAAGACTCATAGATCCATAAAAAACAAAATCATAATTTTGGGTTATGGGATTGGGTGTTCGATGGACTGGTTTGCAATGATTATGGGGTAAAACGTCGCCTGCCATCATTTGAAAGTTGGGATATACTCTAAATGAAAAATAGGCAGAAGGTGACTCGTCTATACACTAGATGGGCCCCTTGAGACAACTGTCATGGGCAACAGCCCACAGGCATCAGGTCAACACCATAGTGTTTCACCATCAGGGACGGAGACCAAAGAGGCGGGTTTCCCCGTAGTTATGCCCTTAAAAATGACACTTCTACCCCGGATCATATTATAATAGCTGGCGACCCCTCTCTGATCAGCCAATTAAGGCAAGCCAGAGTTGAGAGTCCTGCGGGCGCTCTTGTCAGTCCCCACCGGACAGCCAATAAAGGCAAGCCGGAGACGAGGCCTTGACCGACTTTCTGGGGCATTCAAGACCGCAGTGTCGCCACTCACGTTCAACCCGCCAAAAGCTGCTCAGCTTGTAGAGACATAATAACTCATAGATCCATATACATATATAATAATAAAAAAACATGTTATAGCCAAAAAAAAAGAGAGATATCATGGGTGACAAGTTCGCTGAGGTATTCTTTGAATATGCGGCGCGGTGAATCTGCCAATCACTGCACTTTCATTTCTCTCAGCAAATTATGTTCAGCATGCTGTTGGAGCTAGCCCACCTGTGCACCAATGAGGCCAGTTTTTATAGGCTACGGTAACTGCCTACCATCAGGCGTTTGCTTATCTGTCACCGTAGTAAAAATGTTTACTTCCCATCACTACAGAGGATTGTAAGGGACTCTTTCAACGGAACACTTTTCACTAAGATGTTTAAGGATTAATAGTTTTTTTTATTTGAGAAAACTTAGACTTAGCATAGACCCAGTTCTTCTCAATGTTTTGTGATTGTTTGAAGGATTTTGATGAACTCACTGTTTATTGTTCTTCTTACTAAATAAAAACATTTTTTATACAAAGGAAGGAGAAAACTATATGCTTGTTTGTCACCTTAAGATGTTTGCCATCGAAACGCTAAGAAGAAGACCTAACTAGTACAGTATGCAAAGCCGATGAAGTACCAGGGTCGACCTACAAGGATTTTTTTTATACTGCCAAAGAGGCAAACAAGCATACGGCCCGCCTGATGGTAAGCAGTTACTGTGGCCTATGGACGCTTGCTCCCTCGTGAGTTGCCGACCCTTTAGGAACTTTAGCATTGATTTTTAGACAATACTGAATATAATATATTTTCAGGAGTTTTTCTATGTTTATTAAATAAGTGTAATTGTTTAACCTTACTATAGCTCGTAAAATATATTCTATTGTTAATTCTTTATTGCGCACAAATTATAATAACATTGCAAAATACATAACAAAAGACATGTACAAAGGCGAGCTTAACGATTCATATTCAGTATTTTCTGAAAAAAAAAACAGTACTTGTTTGTCACCTAAGTTGTACACATACTGTACTACTTAGGTGACAAACAAGCATACGGCCCACTTGATGGTAAGTAGATATTGTAGCCTATAGACGCTTGCAATACCAGAGGTATCACTTGCGTGTTGCCGAATTAAAGAATCAACGCCAGGGTTTTATGATGGAGTATCTCTTTGAGAGGAAAACGATCGACGACTTAAAAACGACTTATAATCAGAGATAACACGCTAGTGTTATCTCTGATTATAAGTCGTTTATTATAAGTCGTTTAATTATAAGCTACAGTAACTGCTTACCATCAGACGGATCATATGCTTGTTTGTTAGGTGGAGTTTCTTCCCAGTCGGGCTGGTGCCCTAACTTTCTTCAATATTAACCAACATAGGCGTGATGATATGTATGTATGTAAAAATAACCAAATATGTCCTCTTAGTTACATAACATGGGTATATATTGCCGCAATACTTTTGCCGCATACGTATTCGAAGGGCAGAAGTATTAGTAGGCTATCAATAAGGTTACTTCGGCGCCGAACTAGCGGTTACCTACCGCTTCCAGTCACGCCATCGTGTGATATAAGGAAGCGTGGATGTGGTACAATATGTACTATCGGCGAACTTTCCGGTTGAGTAACGTTGGGTAAGAATTATGTACAGCTGATGTTGAAGTGTGTAGCTGCAGGTTCTTCATTTCGACATCGAGTAGCCTACCAAAAATGTTTTACCTTAAAAAAACGTAAAGAAAAAAATACAAAGACAAAAAATGTACACATACGTAAATTTTTCTTTTTTGTAGCCTATTGTTTTTTACATTACATACTCCAATTAGAGTAAGCAGAGACACTAGTACCTGTGACATGGTCGATGCAATTCGATTGAAACGTTGGGCAACAGAAGGTATATAAATAATTACCAAAAATGTCCTTATAAATAAACTTTTAAGGAAAAAAACTGCAGACCGACACAACTTTTCGACGTCAAAAGTAGAAAAAAGGCATTACTTCAGTCGAATTTAACTTTCATATAAATTGCCACTATTCCAAAATGCAACGTTACTCTAAAGTAATAACACTAGTGACGCCGAAACTGTTTGTTTTCAAAACCAATTCGTGCAGTATGTAAGCAGGACTCGAATCTTCGTGATTTTCGTGAAAATATAACATCAGAAGTCACGTAACGCTTTATGGTTTCGTGCCAAAATTATAGAATAGTTATGAAAAGTTTGGAAACTGTTTTCGGAATAGTGAGGGAATTTGAGTTCGGAATTGGTTTGTGATGAGTGTTTTAGAGGATCTGAATAATGTTTCATAGTAACATTTAATACTAGCTGATGCCCGCGGCTCCGCCTACGTGGATGTCGGTTATCGCTGCAAAAAGTAGCCTATGTGTTATTCCACACCATAATCTATCTGTGTGTCCATCCATCCATCCATTCTCACAAACTTTCACATTTATAATATTAAAATAGTATAATATGTATATACTTGGCCTGTCTTACCTATTAGGCAATGTGAAAATCCGACTGTTACAAATTCGATTTTTAAATCGTCTTTTTTTCTGAATTTAAGTGTATTTTTTTGTTCCAGGTACAAATGAGTTGATCTCGTATAATGTCAAGTGAAGAGACCAGGAGCTGCTTCTGACACCATGGTGATAAGGTGTTTGTTCTTCGTACTCCTCTGTGCGGTAAGTTGATATTGAATTATTCGTATCCTTATTATTATGTAAATTAAGTTATTATTTCAATCAAACTACATATAAGTGTCATTTTATATATTTTTTATTTCTAATATATATTAAGAGACAACACTGTCTAATGCTGTGATAAATGGCCAAGTAACAATTTACGCTTGTTAACCAATCGTACGTCGTTCACTATGGGCCTCATGCGAAGGCTCAAAGTCACCCAAAGAGCAATGGAGAGAGCTATGCTTGGTGTTTCCCTGCGAGATCGAATCAGAAACGAGGAGATCCGTAGGAGAACCAAAGTGACCGACATAGCTCGAAGAATTGCGTCAATAAAGTGGCAATAGGCAGGGCACATAGCTCGCAGAACCGATGGCCGTATAGTCATGTGATTAGTTTTTAGTAATTACATATTTAGTTCTTGCCATTTATAGCAAACAACTGGTAGAAGTTCTACTCCCATGTCAGTCACAAT
Organism: Trisateles emortualis; assembly: GCA_947095525.1. NCBI lineage: Eukaryota > Metazoa > Arthropoda > Insecta > Lepidoptera > Erebidae > Trisateles > Trisateles emortualis. Next base: position 12,121,325 of record OX352753.1, read on the forward strand.
CGTCTAATTTTAGGACAACTTTGTTGGAAAACTAATCTATTTGTAAAGTTTGTATTCACGGATGGAATGTACGGGAATTTTAGATTATCTAGTGAAATATTTAAGTAGTGTAATCAGTTCAACTCTCTTGACAGAGGAGAGGAGACTTGTTTCCAGCAGTGAGCCATTTGAATTCAAAATCATTTATTCACATAGATCTCATTGTTACACTTATGCAGGTCAATTTAAAAATGAGACGTCAGGTAATTTGCCTACTGCCAGGTTCGAGCCTAAGAAAAGATCGGATGATCCTCTCTTTTCATCTGTGGTGTGTGACAGCCTCCACAGCAATAGTATGAATTAATTGACTCATCGGCTCCGTGACGGAAACTCGCGTTTATATTTCCAGCCAATCGTAAAGATTTGGGTTCAACTCTCGAGTCGAATAAAGTGATATTCGGATTTTGTGCTTTTTTAATATGCTCAATAAAAGAATAAAAAAAGTCATAAGACTAAAAACCACAAAATCTATATTTTTGTTCTTGTATAAAATTTAAAGGAATACTCACTTTACCTCATAATACTAAAGTATAAACTTTTTAATATGCATCGAAGATAAAACTGAGTAATGTTATAAGGTAAAAACGTGTTCTGAACATTATTGAAACATTCCGCTCTAGTTTTACACTCTACACTAATTTATTTAACACATATTTTGTTAAGTTTCTACCACCGTGTAAGAAATAATCTTTATCTATATAGTGAAGACACTGTAATGTTACCTATATCAAATTAAATACCTACCGTTTACGTGGGCGCTAGCGCACCGGTTTTTTTTGCTATAGTTTCATATTACAGAATATAAATTACACAGAGAATAAAGATTCATTTTATTCTCTGTGTTCTGTAATAATTTGTTCATCGGTTGTCTGGTTGCCGCAGTATATAGGCTCTGGCCAGTGTGTTGTTCTAAAATATTAACATTAATATATAGTATTAAGTAAAAATAATCAGCTATGCTATGCCCAAGACTCGAATAAAATAACCTTAAAAATAATTCTGTATATTTCCAACATTTTTCCTCGACTCTACCAAATCATCCACAAAAATACAGTATTTCTCTCTAAATACAAGTCGAGTGTTTATAACAATAATTTGTACAGTAAGGCACATTCATCCCATGCTCCAGTAAATAAGTAATAAAAACGAATTAGGCAATATCGTAATAAACAAGTTGCTACGAAACACTCGAAGCTGCTACGAGGAGCTACGAAATATTAAAGCGTAGAGGTGACTTGGTTATATTTTATTTTTATACTAGATGTAAAACATGAAAAACCGAGATGATCATTGGGACAGAAAGATTTTTGCTATACTGACGACTGGGAAGACTCTCGAACTGGGAGACAGCGTGGGCCTGGCCAACAAAATGGACTTAGTAAAGGTTGTTGGATAAGATCAGCTCAGGGCCGAACACCCTTCCGCGGAGGGACAGTGTCCACGGTGCGCTCGGACGCTGTCACTGGGGATGGAGCCCGTGTAAAGCGGGCAGCCGCTGGGTGGACCACTGACGTCATATCAGGTTCCAGTGATCCACCTGTGAAGGCAGGTGTTGGTGCACAGGGAGGTTTTGTTATTAATATTTGGTATAATATAATATTTGGTATGCCGGCTGCCTACCATCTTTGAGCCGGAGAGTCCGACATAACCGCCTCTCTACTCCAGGCGGGATGGTATGAGTAAAGCATTGCCCCTCTACAAAAAAACAAATGCTGTGGAGCATTCCTTGGGGTAGGCCTATGTTCAACAATCGATGTCTTTCAGCTGAGATAATGATGATATACTACAACGGTGATTAAAAATCGTACGACTCTCCTAAGAGTAAGCAGATTTATAGCTTCTGGAATCGTCTGAAACCAGGAGCATGACTTACGCGTCGATAACCCTCCATCTTGTATCATCAAAGTTTTGTATAACAGGTAACCCTAGGATAAGGAAACTCTTACCAGATAATCCAAAAATTGGGATACCTAGGTTTTATGATAGAGGTAACCCCAGTGGCGTAACTATATCGTTAAAAGCCCAATGTGGCAATAATAAATATTAGGATCCTTCTGTGCTCACGGCAACTCTCGGGCCGGGAGCCCTTTAGGCCTGGGGCCTCTAACATTTTGCTCGTGATGCCACCATATTGTTATGCCACTGGAACCCTGAGGTAAATGAGCACTGAAGACCTGTACTCAGTCCTTCTCTATTCGTGCTTGCTCGCTTATATGGTGCCATACCTTTTGTTCTGTTACTCAAGTCATGTTCTTATTCATCAAAAAAACCCAGAGTAGATTATTAGCGCTACTTTTTTCTTTAAACTATTAAACCGTTGGCTTCAGTTTAAGTGGCCATTAAACCGGTTAATATGTATATAATGCAAATGTTGACCGTGTCAATGTTTCAATTCACACTGTAAACTAGTCTATACCCGGGTAAACTGCTTGTAAAAACAACGGGTACGGTGAAATATAGTGATGGGATTAGTCGATATTTATAATGTCACGATTTACTACTATTTTCAGTTAATAAAAGGAGCACGGTGAGCCGGGATACTTTATTAACAAACTAGGGTCTCCCGTGATTTCGTCCGCGTAATAATTTGGAATATTTTCCCCGATTTTGCAACATATCTCACTATTGATCATAGCGTGATGTTATATAGCCTTCCTGGAATTAAAAAAATTTTTTCTAATCGAACCAGTTCTTTCTAAGATTAGCACGTTTAACCAAAAAAAACAAACAAACAAACTCTTCAGCTTCATAATATTAGTATAGATTAAGTTTTCCCCCTTTTTGTTACTGAATAACTGTATTGTGTCAATTCAACTTCATTTTTGATGCAGTAGCTTAGTTAGTTACCTTGTCATTTATCTCTGTTGTGGGTTCGATCTTCATAAAGAAAAAATATTGTATACAAACGGAAATGGACGCAAAGTACACCGAGACTGAGAACAAACATTCATACATACACATACATCATACATTCTTTCTAATATAAGCTTAAAACAGAGTGTCAAAAAAACTTTTTCTATTATAAATTAAACCGAGTTTAAAATATCATCGATGTATTTTTTTTTTTTGATTTTTGTTAATTATTTAAAAACCGTGTTATCGATCGATAAAATGTAAATGGAATCACCTGGAAAATGTACTCTTTGAAACAAAATAAAACGATTTTTCTAAATCGGCTCGCGCGTCTTTGAGTAATTAATAAGTAATCGATGAACACACAAAAAAAAAGATTCTGATGAACCTTTTCCTTTTTTGAACTCGGTTTAAAATCTAATAAACCAATGGCAGTACATTAAGTTCACAAACCGATACATTAATTAGTCGAATAACTTAATTAAGAAATACAAATCGACTAATTTCTCCTCTAATATCGTGCTACATCACTAGTTCCATGTAAATTAGTTTGTTCTCAGCGGAGCTGTTTTCTTGTAACAAGACACAAACTGAAATTCTCGAAGGTTCTATTTAAATTGATCCTCTAAGGGTGCGACTATAGTAACTTTATAATTTCAGCTATCCATCTATACTTCTATACTAATATTATAAAGAGGAAAGATTTATATTTGTGTTTTTTTGTGTGTTTGTTACTCTTTTACGCAAGAACTACTGAATGGATCTGGATAAAATTTGGCACAGAGATAGATTATAGTCTAGAATAGCACATAGGGTATACTTTTTATCGCGTTAACCGACATCCGCGTGGGTGGACCCGCGGGCAGCAGCTAGTACGACTGGCCTGTTGGTCTAGTGGTGGACTCTGACTGCTACGCCGGAGGTCGTGGGTTCGATTCCCACCCAGGACAAATCTGTGCGATGAGCACGAATGTTTGTTCTGTGTCTGGGTGTAATTTATCTATAATATGTATGTATTTAGAAATATACCATAATACAGGCTCTGCCTAGTTTGAGATCAGATAGCGAGTAGATAGTGATAGCGATAGTGAGTTGTCCCGAAAAAAATTATATTAATATATTATAAAAGCGAAAGTGAGTATGTTTGTGACGCTTTCACGACTAAATAGCTGAACGGATCTTAATGAAATTTGGCAAGGTAATAGATGATATCCCGATGACTTTTTACCACGGTAACCGATATACAGCGGGTGGAGCCGTGGGCAACAGCACATATTTATAAATTATAAATGCGAAAGCTTTGGTGGATGTTTGTTTCTCAAACACGCCAGAGGAACATCTAAAGAAATTTGAATTGGTACAGAGATTGAATAGGAACAGGCCATTCAATTTATTAGTGTAAATGTAACCTTATTCTAATAAACAACATAAAATACAAAAGAGACAATTTCTATTTTTATTTTTTTATACAAGACAACTCCCGCACTGGAGAACAAGCTCTGTGTTGCGGGGAACTTTACAAACATACAATGAACGGACACAAATTACACCCAGACTCAGAACAAATCTTTGTGGGTTACATAATGTTTTGTCCTGTGTGGGAATCGAACCCACAACCTCGTCCACAGCAGGCGCATACTGCGAACACTGGACCACCGAGGCGGTCAAAGGCTTAACAGTTAGGGTATCTAACCACTAGACCAACAGGCCATTCAGAATTTATTAGTGTAAATGTAACCTTATTCTAATAAACAACATAAAACACAAAAGGGACAATTTCTATTTTGAATTGCTAGACTTGTTACAAATTCTTTAAGTAGAAAATACTTAATTAGATACCTAAAGATTTAATTAGTACGATTCAAGATATACAGCTTTTTTTAAGTAAAAAAATAGGTCAGGGAATTAAATGGACGCTAAGACATTTTTGTTTTTTAGCACGATGTTCTTTGTGCCTAAGGATACGTTATTTTGGATTTAGCTTGAGAATTTTTTACTTCAGATATCTTTATATGATAGATATTACGTATATCGTTTGGCATTAAATTAAATGAGTACTGTTTTTCTGTAGTCTTCTATATCTATCACATAAAATTCAAAGTCCCGACTGATCAACTGACTGATAAAAATATTAATCGCATAAAATGTGTGGTCTTTGTAAAGTATAGATTCCTTAAAACAGTTTTCTGAAATTCCACCTCTAAAAATGTGCAATGTGGTGTTGCATTTTCTAAAAAACTTTTTATTCTCTGGGTCGATTGACTCGAAAATTCGTACACACTCACAATTAAAACTTTGAGACAATTAAATTTTATCTCAGTATTTTCAAATTATCCCCGAAATAATGTCAAAAAGGGCGTAGTGCGTGTGTAGGAGCCAGGGAGTAAGTAGGTAGGATATTTCTGAGGTAGAAGTGTATATGTTACTTCTTACTATCTATATTATAAATGTGAAAGTTTATATAGATCGATGATCTTCAATCACGCCAAATGGGTTGGTTGGATCTGGATGAAAGATCGGAATCTGGATGAAAGATTTGGCACATACATAGATTATAGTCTTGAATAGCACATAGGTTAGTTTTTATTGTTTGCCACAATGCCACCTATGTATATAAAAAGAACTGCCTCGGTGGCTCAGTAATCGATGTGTATGACTGCTGATCACGTCCCAGGTTCGATTTCCAGGTCAGACCAAAAATTAAAATTGGGTTTTCTGTCAAGAAATTCACAATATATGCCCGAAGTTGGAAAATTGGCCTCGTGCCTCGGAAAGCACGTAAAGCCGTTGGTCCTACGCTTGCTCTCTCTCCGGTCGTGTCGGATTGCCGTTCCATCGGACTATGAGAGTGAGGGAATAAAGAGTGCACTTGTGTTAGCGCACACACTAATTGTGGACTAAATTATCTCCCGCACAGATGGCTAGTCTCTCAAAATTAGCCGCTGTGACCGAAATTCAGTTAGAAGGACATTAGTATCATTATTTAAAACTAGCAACCCGCCCTCGCTTCGCTTCAGTTAATTCTGGATTTCTCTACTAAAATATTCATGTATTATACTACGATAACATTGGATGGGGCCGCACTTAATGTTGTAAAATCCTTTAGGTATCTAGGCCATTTGGTTACGGAGGACCTAAAGGATGACCTGGACATTGAGAGAGAGCGCAGGGCGTTGGCGGTGAGGAGCAACATGCTGGCCCGCAGGTGGGCTCGATGTACGGAGGAAGTAAAAATCACTTTGTTTAAAGCATACTGCCAATCTTTTTACGCGAGCAACCTGTGGGTTAAGTACACGCAACGAGCCTACAACGCCTTGCGTGTACAATATAATAACGCTTTCAGGATGCTGTTGGGGCTGCCGTGGTATTCACTCGTCACCGCACTGCGCTTTGAGGTGGACGTGTACGTATTATAATTAAGTTTATTGTTTAGCGCGGCGTAAGCCGACGCTCGAAATCATTTAGCCATGAGTGATAAACTTGTGGCAAACGAGTTGCTGGCGTTCTTGCAGCAGAAGCTGGATGTCATGGACGAGGTGTCCGCCATCCAAATCTGCTCAACGAACTTCAGCGAGGAAGATGTAGCTGCTGCCAAGCTGCTATTGTTTACGTTGCTAAATAAGAGTGACCAGATGGTGTCTCGCAGGCGTGACGGGACAAAGAAGAGTCTACAGGACATCATCACGCTTTTCAAACAGACCGATCCTGACGACGTGCCGACGTTTGTGGCGAAGGACTTGTATAAGTTGCCGCCCGTCACTTTCGACCACGTCGACGTTACTAGCCTTCTCAAAGACGTCATCAACCTGAAGGCAAGTCTAGCAGATGTGCAGAGGAAGCTGGAAAAATCCCAAAACAACGTCACAGATTTGCGCAAGGAACTCGACGAGTTGCGCAATACTGTGACAATAACTGGGTCATCGGCGGCGTGTAGTAACAACGTCAACATGCGCCGAGGAGCCTGCCGACTCGACACATCGAACGATAGTGTTGTAAGTTTCGCGTCAGCAGTTTTGACGCCTCGGAATGCAGCGTCGGCTGTATGCGCTACGCTTGAGCCTCGCAGCCCTGTCCCCGTCCCCGCGGCTTCCCTCCGCCCCGCCGCGCGATCAGCTGACCTGCCGGTCACGCAGAGCACTCGAATTGCTCCACCCGCCAAGCCTATGCCTGAAAAGGCGACGAATCAGGCTGAAGAAAACGGTTTCGTGACGGTGCAAAGGAGGAAGCGCCGACAGCGTGCTGTAAAGAACTGTTGCGGCACAGCTCCAGTGCAGCCCGGCGTAAGTCTACGCGCCGCAGCACCGAACACTCCGGTGTATATCTCTCGCCTGCATTACACCACTAAGGCAGAGGACATCGTGGAGTACGTCCGTCAGAAGACGAAATACACGGTGAGAGTGCAGTTACTCGAGTCGCACCGCAACGTCAACTTTAAGGCGTTCGTGGTGCGAGTACCGACGTGTTTTCTGCACATCTTTATGAAAGACGACTTCTGGCCGAAAGGTGTGGTGTACCGTCGCTTCCGCGGACAAGTGCCACCTGAACGCACTGAGACAATGAAGTGCTAGTGTAGTGTTACTAACATAGTTTTAAGTTTTATAAACTAACCAAAGTTATAATTATGTATGTTAGTCTGTAAGGTATGTATCTATGGATTGTATTATCTGAAATTAAATGATTTATTATTATTATTATTATTGCAGTGCGTCACAAATGTTTGCTCACACGCGTGTGGATGGCTTCCACGCAATTATGCGTAAGAAGGTGGCGTCACTATTTCAAAGATTGCGTGACAGCTCTAACAGCATTCTGGAAATGATAGCTTCCCGCAGCGATTGCCCAATACAAGCTCACTGGGTTGAGATTGTTGTTGAGGGGAGATAATAAAAAAAAATGTTTTATTCAATATTATTACTAACATAGTTTTTAAGAACATTGTTACTAACACAATATGGAGTAGGTTTTATTTTTAATCCGAAATAAATGATTTATTATTATTATATTATTATGCCGTACCGTAAGATTCCAGAGGAATTTCTTACCACGTACGATTAGGCTGTGGAATGAGTTTCCTGCCGAGGTTTTCCCAAAAGACTATAGCATGGGGTTCTTCAAGAAAGGAGTTATAAGGTTTTTAAAGGGTCGGCAACGCGTGAGTGACACCCCTGCTGTTGCAAACGTATGCTTGTTTGCCACCTTGGTAGTATAAAAAATAAATAATATATTTAAAAAAATACATAAACCATCCTCTTGAAACACTATCTATTGAAACAAAACCTCATTAAAATCCGTTGCGTAGTTTTAAAGATCTAAGCATATTAGTTATGTATCAAATGATTATAGGGGCAGACAGACAGCGGGAAGAATTCACGTGTTTTTCTGTTTTAAGTAAATATAGAGTACATTACAAAATAGCAATGTTTGTAGTATATTCTGTTAGTAATGTAGCCAGCAATGTATAAAATTATATAGCGCATTATACTTGCATTGGTGGTGGTAATTTCAGCGGGAATCTCTGTAACATTACAGTGTAGATTGAGTTTGTACGTTCACACAATGAGCAGTGGCTTAGGGTATAGGATAAAGCGTTTTATTATTTTGTAAATTATATTTTTGTCACGAATTTCGTTAACGATAATATCTAAAAAAAAACATGCGGGGCAGTCTTTGGGGACGGCCAATAGAAATGAAAACTTAGTAACATGTGAATTGTATCGTTGAGCTATTAGAATATTATTTTTGAATATGGAAAGCGTTCGGTGACGATGACGCGAGTTCTATGATTTTTGTTCACCCTAATAAATAAATAAATAAATTTCACTTCATAAATAATTTTGATTAGGGTGGTCTACTATACAAAAATACTCGTAATAATCTAATAGATCGACGATACAATTTCTTTTTCTTTAAAAAGACAACTCCCGCACTAGAGAACAAGCTCTGTGTCACGGGGGACTTTACAAACATACGATTAACGGACACAAATTACACCGAGACTCAGAACAATTCTTTGTGGGTCACACAAATTTTTGTTCTGTCTGGGAATCCAACCCACAACCTCGTGCACAGCAGGCGTATACAGCGGCCACTGGACCACCGACGCAGTCAAATTCACCCGTTACTTAGTATTAACTTCTGTCAGCAGTCCCCAAAGCCTGCCCCGCATGTTTTTTATTTATGTTAAACCATCTGTTCAATAAATAATTGAGACCTATTATACATGGCAAAATGTGAAGATACATTACACTGTTGAAAATAAAATGTATCTACAATCTTATAAATTGTGTCACGCTTCTCGGAGTAAAGGTACGTAATGCTAACGAACACGCAGCGGGACTGCATGCTGCGGGAACGAAACGATACGTGTTCTAAGATATATGACATACATTTTGTTCACGTAAAAATTCTACATTTTTCAGTTGCTGTATATTTTGACAATCTTTTTCTGGTAGAAACTTGACTGGTGTATTTTGCTGTCCCATTTTTGCATTAGATTTTTTATATTGAAAGGAAGAAAACAATTTATAATTACAGAAAAAAATGTTTGTTGGAAATACGAGTAGTATCTATATAATAAAATATTAGGTCACAAATTTTAAGTATTAGTTTCAATATTATTTGACTTCGATTTAATCCAATATCATTGTTTGTGTCACGCTGTACGCTAATATAACTGTATTGTTATAACTGTATCATAGTAAGTATTAGATATAAAATAACCCAAAAATAGTGTTTATTTTCTATTGAAAAATATAGTCACAATTCGGCAAAAATTAATATTATTGGATTTTAATTTAATCCGAAATCTCATCGTTTGTGTCACGCTGTGTATTTCCCGTTGACACGTTGACCGCACGCTGTACATTGTCACGCTATAAATGTTGTTCACCACAAATATTTATATACGATGAGATTGATACATAATTAATATTGATTATTAAGTATTAATTAGTGATGTAGATTTATTCTACGAGTATATAATACAGTGTTAATTCTATTGATTGATATATTGATGACAGACATAAGACTGCTGTTTTATGACGTGACACTGACGTAATGTCATGGTAGTTAGTATTTTTGCGGTACTAATATCTCAATGGCAATATCTCATTTGGCAAACATTGGAGGTTTATAACTTAGGTATTATTATAGTATTATTAAAATTTGGCTTTAAATGTTTTTTTAGGACAACTCCTGCACTAGGAAACAAGCCCTCTGTATTGCAGGGGACTTTACAAAGATACAATTCACGGACACAAATTACAAACAGACTCAGGACAAACATTTATGGATCACAAAGTTTTGTCCCGAGTGGGAATCGAACCCTCGACCGCCGGCTTAGCAGTCAGGGTCAGTAACCAACAGACCAGTAGAAATGCTATTATTATTAAAAATGTACTATGATTTTAAACCTATTTTATTAGACACATTATTATTATTGTCCCGGATTATTTATTAATCAACACAGAGCGTAAACTGCTGGGGCTACAAACTGTGCAATGGTACAAGAGATAGAAAAGGTACTCAAATTTTGCACAATAACGTGAGTGAGCAATAAAAGTGAAAGTTTGTGAGTATGGATGGATGTATTTGGATTGTTACTCTTTCATGTAAAAACTACTGAACGGATCTGGATGAAATTTGGCACAGAGATAGATTATGGTCTGGAATAACACATATTTTTACAGCGATAACCGACATCCACGCATGTAGAGCCGCGGGCAACAGCTAGTTATATTATAAATCCGAAAGGAATTCTATTTGTTAGTTTGTTTGTTCCCTCTTCACGTCTAAACGCCTAAACGAATCTTAATGAAACTTAACACGGAGATAGATGATATCCTGAAGAAATACATAGGGTACTTGTTACTGCAATAACCTATGCCCACGCGAATAGAGCCGCGTGCAACAGCTAGCTATTTAAATAACTTCAGAATCAGTCATTAAAATTTCAAACGATCATGAGCGCCACGGCGCCGTCCAAATATCATCACTTTAGTAATAAAGCTATACAGTATGAAAGCAAATTACTAACAACTATAAATTTTACAGCATTAGTTTGCAGCAAAAACGTAATAATATATACTGCTATAATTAACTGGTTTTATGCTTTAGCACCTATAACGTGGAAAATTAACTACGTACCGTTATTTACCTAGCTTTAGTTATTTGTCTAGTTTTTATTGAGTAGCTGTTGCCCGCGGTCCCGCCCGCGTGGATATCGGCTATCGCGATAAAAAGCTAGCCTATATGCTATTTCAGACTATAATCTATCTCTGTGCCAAATATCATTCAGATCCGTTTAGTATTTTTTGCGTGAAAGAGTAACAAACATACAAACTTTCGCGATTCTAATATTAGAAGTACTAGCGGCATTTCCCCGCTTCGCATAGGTATAAATTTATTAAGATTAAATTTTTTTGAATAAATTACAGCCTATGTAACCGCTGATAATGTAGCTATCTAATGGTGAAAGAATTTTTAAAATCGGCGGAGTAGTTTTTGAGTTATATCGTTTTTTTTTTAATACTACCAAGTAGGCAAACAAGCATACGGCCCGCCTGATGGTAAGCAGTTACCGTAGCCTATGGACGCTTGCAACACCAGGGGTATCACTCGCGCGTTGCCGACCCTTTAGAAACCTTATAACTCCTTTCTTGAAGAACCCCATGCTATAGTCTCTCGGGAAAACCTCGGCAGGAAGCTCATTCATCGTAACAAATAAACAAAAATCGAATCTTTCCTCTTTATAATACTAGTTTAAAAGGTCTTAAAATAAGTGCTTATTTACAAATAGCATGTTTGTGTACCAGTGTAAACTATACTTAAATGATCTGTCACTAGCAGTCACACTGTTAAGTACCATTGGCAGTAGATTTATGTCCACTAAATTTTATTCGTAAATTGACATTTAAATTTCATAAAGGTCATAACGTTGTACGTCTAATTTTAAGCTTAATTATAATTTGATATTTGCTACTATTTACTTAGTAATTTTGATTAAATTAATTTGATTTTAGATTTATTCAGACTTGCTAGTTTCAAAAGGAATGGTTGGTAAATCCTACTAATATTATTAATGTGAAAGTTTGTGACGATGGATCGATGAATGTTACTCTTTTGCGTAAAAACTGGCGAACGGATCTGAATGAAATTTGGCGTAGAGATAGAATCTAGAATAGCAAATATAATAGTCTAGAATAGCAAATAGGCAATATATAATTTTTATCGCGATCACCAGGTTGGCCACTAACGAAACGATACGGAGAAGAAGACTGACTTATTCTGTTGTTTTTAACCGTTTTAAAAAAAATGCAGTCGAATAGCCAAAAATCCTATACTAATCAGGTGAGTATTTTTTGAGAAAATTCCGAACTTACATATGTAGACAGAGAAGAACCTTTTGTTTTAAAATCAGTTGAAATAAAAATAATAGCAACCCATATAATGACCCACTGCTGGGCACGGGTCTCTTCTCCTCAATCAAGAGAGCTAAGGTAAAAAAACAAACATAAATAAATTTAACCTTCTGAAAACAATTGGAATGGTTAATTCGTCCATACGAATACCTCGCTTCACGATATCGAATAAATATTGATTTATCATACCAACTAGTTGGTCAACTAGTTCAACCAATCAATCAGCCTATCGCAGTCCACTGCTGGACGTAGACCTCTTCCAACACGCGTTACACCACATGGTCCTCCGTCTTCTGCATCCAGTCCGTCTCAGCGACCTTTTTTAGGTCGTCGGTCCACCTAGCTGGGTCCTTATGCTTACCAATTCACGGTCTCCACTCTAAGACTCTAGTGAATAATGGAATCATCCAACTAGTTGGTCGACTAGTTGCATGATTTAAATTGTCTGTTGACCGGTCGATGCTTTGATCCAGATGAGTAGTCAAAGATATTGTTTGTGTTGGCTCTCTGGGAATATGGGGATGAATTTTGATACTGTGTAGATGAAAAGGCTGAATTTTATTCAAAAGAAATGTATACCAACATTTTGGTAGCTCTGTTAGCATGTTCCATTTAAAAGAGTTGGCACATATCGGGCTCAATTCTTTACCATGCAAATATTTTATGTTTTTGCACAAATAAAATCATAGTTTTAAGTTTCTATTGGTGGCAAAAAAAGCGTAGGGCTTGTCCGATGGTAAGCAGTTATCGTAGCCTATGGAACTATTTTATTTTTATTTTATCTTTTTCCGGGAAACAAACAGATACAATAGAGAAATAATAATATACATATTAGACAACACATAATCCAAAACAGTTTCCACATATTAATTAACTAATAGCGCCAATACAATATTTATGTGCAATAATAGAAATATTATTCGCGCTTTGTCGATACCATATCTTGTACGGTATAAGTTTTGTATTATGGCTAAGCTTTTGGATAATGAAAACATATTTCAATAATACTTTCTCTTAAATGGACACTGGAGACCTGTACCCACTGACATAAACACACTAAATCTTATTAGGCTGTGGTCTGCTGTAAGGTGAAGATTCTTCCCTCCTCTTTTTTTATTTACACTACTTAGGTGGTAAAAAAGCATTCGGCCCGCATGATGTTAAGCAGATGCTAGGATGCTTACAATACCGGAGGTAACATTTACGTGTTGCCGAACCTTTTTTTTTGTAAGATAGTGTAGCCCTGGGAAAGGAAAATCTGTACTCACACACAGGAACACAAGTACACCGCTGTGTGTAGTTATTTGGCTGTGGTCTTCTGTTAGGTGGAGGTCCTTCCCCAGTCAGGCTTACTCACTAGTATGGTGCTTTACCTCTCTTAATACTCTGTAAAGAACTTTCGTAGGCTTGCTTGCTTGCATAGCGCCTCTTACATTTTAATATTTAGGTTAGTATCTAGTTGCACCTAATTCCACTGTAAACAAAGTATATTTTGCAAAATTAGGCTTTATGATCTTGTACGGCAACGCTAGTATGCAGTCTAAGTAACAGTGTTATATATAAATTAAGCAAAGAAGAAAAATCTTTGAAGATGTGTCAAGTAAAAAACTTTTAAAATATTTTAAGTTTTAAGATGATATAAAGAATTTTATGGTCTCTTAAAACTTTCTTTTTATATAAAATTGTGCATGTTCACGAGCATGACGTTCACAAGTATGATTTCATATTTATATTACTACTAAGGTGGCAAAAAAAGCTTACGGTTCGCCTGATGGTATACAGTTGCCGTAGCCTATAGACACTGGGAATACACTTGTGTTGCCGCACCTAAAAATTGGATACAGCTGCCTATTTTTAATGATCGTAGCATATTAAAATCAGCTTGCTTTGGTCTTTTAGGTTATAATAAAAATAATCTGTTCACTAGCATGACTTAACCACGGGCAGTGTAATATGAATGGGTATTCAAATAATAACATAATAGTTATTATATAACATAATGTTTAATTCAATAGTTTGGTGATGCACGACATGTTTTAATTAATAAATATATTGTCCACACATTCGTCGCCATATTATTTGAATCCGATTAAGAAACAAAGCTATTATTTACAGTACACACATAAAGTTGACAGCCTGTCCCCATCGCAAACCAATATTTTAATTCGCGTATTTGCTTTCAATCAATTTCAATTGAAATCTGGATACAGTTCACGTTCTGTAAACAAAGGTGGTGGTTGTTTTTCATTATATTGTTCAATACTTATTTATTACTAGCTGACCCAGCAAACGTTGTTTTGCTACTTAAATATAGGGGTTGATCGTAGAGGGGTGAAAATTAATGGTTGTATGTATTTTTTAATGATGAATCACAAAAAAAATAAAAACAATAAAAATTGTCTAAAAAATTAAATAAATAAAATAGGGGTGGACAACCCTTAACATTTCGAGGTATGAAAAATAGATGTTGGCCGATTCTCAGACCTACTCAATATGCTCACAAAATTTCATGAGAATCGGTCAAGCCGTTTTGGAGGAGAATTTTATATATTATAAGAAGATATTGACCGTGAGGCGCTCATAGCTACGTGCACTCGCTGTTCGGTAAACGATCAGCGGGTTAAGCTACCAAGGGCGCGGTAACCCTATAGATGGGTGACCGCATAGTGGTATTTCATCTGAGCGTCTCCGTGCTTCGGAGGGCACGTTAAAAGTCGGTCTCGACTATTATCGGTCATTAGATCACGACAGAGGCCTAAATACGGGCGATCTAAATAACTCTGTTACCAGGTTGGCCACTAACCACACGATAAGAAGAAGATATTGAACTACTAGTGCAACATGCATACGGCCCGCCTGATGTTAAGCAGTTATCGTAGCCTATGGACGCCCGTAATGCCAGAGGTACCACTTGTGTGTTGCCAACCCATTTTCTTAACCAGGATTTTAAGATGGGAGTATCCCTGGGACAGGAATACGTTTCTTTTAAAACGCATACCTTAATGAGCGCTGGAGACCTGTACTCACACACAGAAACACAACTATACCGCTGTGTGTTATTATTTGGCTGTGGTCTTCTGTAAGGTGGAGGTCCTTCCCCAGTCGGGCTTGAGAATTGACGTGTTGAAGTCAAAAAGAGCTAAGAGTGTTAGTGCCAAATTCCTCTTAGGTTATTAGAAGAGAAGTGGACAAGTTGACAAATTTTGCATGATTTATTTTTAAATAATAAAGATGTAGTTTATACATTTTTACTAAAATTGCAATCTGATCACGACACGTTTCAATCTTACACTTACAAAAAGAGACAAGCAGCTAAATTCATTCTTTTTTTATTCATTGTATAATGTTTTCATATTTAATACTTACCTAAATTTTATTCTGTATGGCATATTGGTTTCTGCGCCTTTTTGTTACCACAAATGCACTCATACCAAATTGTACATGTTATATTTTGGCGATTAAAAAGAGTGGCCCGTGTGCCAATTCTTCTCGAGAAGAATGCTGACTACGATTTCCTAGTCAGCAAATTGACCTTAGGAAATAATATTTCGGCATTTGTTTTCATGACGTTCATAAGTATCATGTATTTGATCTAAATGATTTTGACTTTGACTTTACTTTGAGACGCATGTCCAGTGCCCAGCAGTGGGACAAATAAGATCCTATAGCTTTTGGGATCCTCTTTTATTACGTATCCTTACAAATATTATAAATGTGAAAGTTTGTGAGTATGGATGTTTGTATGAATGTAGGTATGGATGTTTATTACTCTTTCACGCAAAAACTACTGAACGGATCTGGATGAAATTTGGAACAGAGATAGATTATAGTCTAAAATAGCAGATAGACTTTTTATCACGATAACCGACATCTACGCGGGTGGAGCCGCGGGCAATTACTAGTTCATCTATAAATGGAACTGTATTTTGGACGAAAGCACCAAAAGATTATATTCCCTTGCTGGTTAAAAATCCAATACCATATTTATAATACACAGCAACCCTTATACGCACGGACCTCTTCTCCTCTATCAAGAGAGAGAGAGGGTTTCCAATTTGCTGAATCACACTTATGTAAAGAAATTTCTATCTAATGCATTTTCAAATAACATTCATGGAGTAAACTCTCTCATACTCAAACCCAAAAGTGCGAAATCATATTGGTCCCTTGGCGTGAAAGATTGCAGTGAAAAATTCTATCCGAATTTGTACGTGTAACTTCCCATGGGATTACCTTTCGTTTTATATGGCTCACTCTTTTTAAAAGGCTGAGGCTGTTTCAGAATGTCTGTTATGGCCCATTGCAAACTATAGCCAAAGACGTATGTCCTTTCAGAGAGCATCTTACCACAAATGACTGCGAATCCAAAATGGGAAAATTCAAACATTTTTTGAAGGTGTTGAACTTTTTCTCCAGACGTTGGAGTGTGTAAATTTATTGACTGATGAATAATATTTTTCTTTTTTATTATTAGTCAGTGTTCTCTTGGTATTTCCACCAGACTTTTTTTAAGTATACTACTTTGGTGGCAAACAAACACACGGCCCGCTTAACGGTTAGTAGTTACCGTAGCCTATGGACGCAATACCAAAGGACTAAGGAGAGACTAAATGCAAAATCACTAGCGTGTTGCAGATCCAAAAAAATTAACACCAGGGTTTTATGATGAAGTATCTCTCGAATCCCTAAATGAACCGCTGGAAACCTGTACTCAACACAACTACACCAGAGTCGGTAATTATTTTGCTATGGTCTTCTGTAGGTCCTTCCGCAGTCAGGCTTCATCGCTTGGAAGGTGCCTTACCTCTCTTTAGTTATTACATTCCGATTATGCAGCTTCACAACCAAAACCAACACCGTAAGATATTCTCTGAGGCGCAAAGGGACTCCGATATCAAAACAGCGGTCATCGGACATCTAGGGACCGATCACAGCTAAACTACGCATACCAATCGACTTTTGGAAACGCCATTTTCCTTCTAAACGTATACTCGTTATAGAAGGATAGAGAAAGATAATATTGGCACATTTTAGGTGTTTTGGACACAATATATTGATCGAAATTAACCAGTTGTGTTCCTGTGAGTGAGTACAGGTCTCCAGCGCTCATTTAGTGATGAGTTTAGGAAGAAATACTTTTTTCTATCCCAGGTATATTCCATCTTAAAGCCTTGGTGTTAAAAAATGGGTTGGCAACACGTAAGTGATACCTCTGGTGTTGCAAGCGTCCATAAGCTACGGTAACTGCCTAACATCAGGCGGGCTGTATGCTTAATTGCCACTCAAGTAGTATGAAAAAAAGGAAGATCTGCTTAAGAAGAGTACTTTGGGTGGGTGCTGGGGTTTGACTGGGTGCTGGGGTTGATATATGAGGTTTTCCTGTTACGATATTGTCAGCAGTCAAAGTTATGAGTACCAGTACAAATTGTACTTCTTACATCCGTAAGTATTACTTCTAAGAAGCTCAAAAAAAAAAAAGCTATGTTCTACATTTTCTTAAATTGTCAATCCTGTAATAACAGTTATGGCAGCCGGAAACTGGTCTATCTTATTACCACAATAGCGCTTTTCTAAAGATTTTAACAATCCCTACTCAGCGATTTAAAATTTCCATTTATTTCCACCACATAGAGTCGTAGAAAATTCGAAAAAACTTTTAATTAATATTCACTTTTTACACTATTTTTGTATCGTTGAAAATTCACCAGAAACTTTTAGCAGGTGTTCTGTGAACATCACTAATGAACTAACTTCTGATAGAAAAATATTTTAACGAATTTTTGCCTTTTAGCGATTGAGAAAATTAAAAGGCGATAGAGAAAATTCTCGTCTGTCAATAGCAAGTGTTGGAAAAAGCGAGTCTCGGGCGTTTAATGGAGAGTAAACTAATTTTCTTGTTAGTCTTTAAATTGTACAATTTTTAATTATGTTATACTAAGGTTAGTGCAGCATATTGAAAAGTAATTTTAAACATTGTTTTTTATACTGCTTTGGTGACAAACAAGCATACGGTCCGCCTGATGTTAAGCAGTTACCGTAGCCTATGGACGCTTGCAATACCAGATGTATCACTTGTGCGTTGCCAACCCATATTTTTAACACCAGGGATATAAGATGGGAGTATCCCTGGGATAGGAATACGTTTCTTTTAAAACGCATCCTTAAATGAGCGCTAGAGACCTGTACTCACACACAGAAAAAAACTATACCGCTGTGAGTAGTTATTTGGCTGTGGTCTTCTGTAGAGTGGAGGTCCTTACCTAGTCGGGCTTTCTCGCTAGGATGGTGCCCTACCTCTCTTATCTACATTTGGTAGTTTGCAAGAAAATCTCATTTTGACTAGGGATATTCTGATAACATTTTATAATAGGTTGACCTTATGGACAAGTGGTTAGTGACTCTGACTGCTAAGCTGGGTGTCTTTTAGATTTCGATTTTTGCCCAGCACAAATATTTGTGTGATTACATTAGCACAGGACAGGAACCGATGCCGCACAAAAGAAAAGAATAAGTCTCCTTTTTGCCTCTTTGCGCGCCATTCGTTTCGGTCCAACAGCAGTGGGTGAATAAGGGTTGATGAAGAAGAAGAAGAAAAGCTTAATTCTTTGTTCTGTGTAATTTTCTATACCAATATTTAAAAGAGGATCGATCTACTTTAGTCTGTCGCTTTTCACAAAAGTTTTACCTCTTAATAATATGAAAAATGTATTCTATTAAACAGTAAGAAAACAGTATTTATCCATTAACTCCTACAATTTTCTACTCCACGTTGACGTTACGATAGCTATACTCATATTCTCCAATGTAGCAGTAAGTTGGACTATAACAATACAATGTGTGAGTAACACAGAACTGCTCTTAGCCTGCGTCGAATCTATAATAGTTTATAGAAGAACATACTGGAAATAATGTACAATCTAATACTTAATACAAAGCTGAAAAGTGCTAATCTAATCGGTACCAGGCCAACTTGGAAAATGCTATTTTTTATGTGTAGTCCAAAAGATTAAATATAGGCAACTTTTCAGTTTCAGAGAAATTTCCTCCCACGTACAATTAGGTTGTGGAATGAGCTCCCTGCCGAGGGTTTCCCGAGAGACTTTAGCATGGGATTCTTTCTATAAGAAATTATTTAAATTTTAAAGGATCGGCAACGCGTAAGTAATACCTCTGCCCCTCTAGACAAGTGGCATTAATGGTAGTCAAATTGAATAGAATAGAAAGCAAATGAATGCATAGCATTAGCATAACTTTTTTTTTTATACTACCAAGGTGGCAAACAAGCATACGACCTGCCTGATGGTAAGCAGTTACCGTAGTCTATGGACGTTTGCAACACCAGGGGTGTCACTCACGCTTTGCCGACCCTTTAAAAACCTTACTACTTCTTTCTCGAAGAACCCCATGCTATAGTCTCTTGGGAAAACCTCGAAACAGGTTGAAACCGATGGAAGTTTGCAATGCTAAAAGTATTACTGGCACATTACCGGCCCTACATTTTATAACACCAGAATTTTGTATTATTGATCAGAAAACGTTGAATAAAAAAATAGAAAAAATACACCAATATAATATGTATCCCAACTCGATGTGGCATGAACCTTGATAATTTGAAGGCATCAAATTTTGCCGTCAATATCGTACGAAGTTTCACCGCTAGCCCCCAAGCAATAACAGTTAAAACGTATCACTGGATAATGTTCGCTGTAGATTGCTCGGTGTCAATCTAATATTTATGTTTGGTAGTTTATTTACGCGGCAACGGATATTGTCGTGTCCAGGGAATCGTCTTGCCAGATCTCATCATATTACTGGGGGCCGTAAACGGGTTAGGGATGGGATTATGTAGAAATGATACAATTTTGTTTTTATTGTAGACACAAATAAATTGGTGTTTTTTTAGGTGTTGATGATTATTATTGGAGGATAAAAATAATATGGCATGTAAGCTTAAAATGGCTTTATTAATTTATTTTTGAACTAGGTAGATCTTTTGTACTTTCGACCTAAATCTTATAATTGCAAGCAATTCTCATGTAGGATCTAAGACTTTACTACATGTAGGTACCTCTACTCCAGAATGTTGAGACCATAAAAATCTTTATTTTCATCTTATATACATACATATACTATTACATTCATATCATCACGCCCGTCTCTCATTGAGGTAACGCCAATTGCTTCGATCCAGACATACTTCTTTCGCTTCTTCTACATTTTTGTAACAATAACTAAATATCATTGAATGTAAGTTAGGGTAATGGTGTATAACACAACGGCATCACAGTACAGGTCTCAGTGATCATTTATCAAATACGCTTTCTTATCCCAAGACTACTCCATCACAAATACTGGTGGTAAATCTCCCATTACTACTTGACTTTTCTCTTTTGTCTTTTGTTTTATTTTATTTGTAGACAAGTTTTTTTAATGGTATTTATGAAAAAAAAAATGAAAACAGTTATTATTTTCTATCTTCATTATCATTTCAGCTTAAAGACATCCACTGTTGAACGTAGGGCTCCTCTCTTATGCCTCCTTAATGGCCGATCGTGAGCTGCCTGACAGTGTCAGTCAGTGCTTTTCTGCAGCTCTAATAATATCATCTGTCCACTGGTGGGAGGTCCTGCGTTTTCCTACACGTGGTCGGTTCGTCGTATTTTTCCACCTTAAATTTAATTAATTGCTGTCGAATTTAAACCACGACGACCTTTAGTAAAGCAAACATTTTGAATGTGTTCTAGTTGAGAAATCATTGAGTTAAGTTCGCCTTTATATATTATACTTTTTATGTATATAGGTACTAACGGACCCAACAGACGTTGTCCTACAGCTCTATCTATCGGATCGAATCGGAAATTGTAAATGTAAATCATACTCTAATCCACCTGAAACTATTAAAAAAATCATTAAAGTCGGTGCAAACGTTTAGGAGAAGTTCAGTGATATACATATGCACAGAAGAATTATATACATATATAAAGATTGTATTATTCTTCTCTTATATTATAAAACTAGGGGTCACCCGCGACTTCGTCCGCGTGGTTGTTTGGAATATTTTCCCGATTTTGCAACATATCTCACTACTGCTCCGCTCCTATTGATCATATCGTGATGTTATATAGCCTTCCTGGATAAATGCACAATTCACCAAAAAACATTTTTTCTAATCGAACCAGTACTTTCTGAGATTAGCGCGTTCAACCAAACAAACAAATTTTTCAGCTTTATAATATTAGTATAGATTTATTAAAGAAGATAGAATCAGAAACAAAATGAGTCCCTCTCACATATTGCGGTTACTGAATTATTTGATTTGATTCTGACTTTACCGCTTTACGACGGGCACTTACGTTACTTTACCGGACTATACTGGATTTTACTGCTGTCGATGGACAACCATGAGATGATTCCGAAATGTATGGACGTGGGGTTTGCTTTATGGGGTTTTATGGTAACGGTTCAATGTCTAACTAAATAAATAGATTTATTTTTGTATTTTTCTGAATGTGTGGCTCAGAGCCCGTTCACCCCTCAAGATTTTCCTCTTGAATAAAAATCGATGTATTCACCCTGCGTTAACGAGCCCGTTCACCCCTTTTCAAGGGAAGAGTCGATTAGAAAAACAGAATTTCATATTTTTTTAAATATAAACGTTTATTTTTGTATATTTTGAATGTTTTTTTATATTAGCCTTAGCTGTTTACACGTTTATTACATTACTAGCCTTGACTTAGCCCAGGTTAAACATTTTTACCGTTTAGAGATTGAATTACACTTAATTAGTGCGTACTTGGACTAGGGAACGTTTGTGCAAAATATCAGCATCTCTAGACAAGCGGCAAAAAAGGTAGTCGAATCAAAGAATAGAAAGTAAGTAAAAGAGACTTCGCCTCCTTGTGTGTGTTCTACCGCCTGTACAATGGGCTGTGTTCTGAGGAATTGTTCGAGATGATGCCCAAGGCCACATTTTATCAACGCACCTCTCGCCACCGACAGGGAGTTCATCCTCACATCCTTGCACCTCAAACATGCCGTACCGTAAGATTCCAGAGGAATTTCTTACCACGTACGATTAGGCTGTGGAATGAGCTCCCTGCCGAGGTTCTCCCAAGAGACTATAGCATGGGGTTCTTCAAGAAAGGAGTTATAAGGTTTTTAAAAGGTCGGCAACGCGTGAGTGACACCTCTGGTGTTGCAAACGTCCATAGGCTACGGTAACTGCTTACCATCAGGCGGGCCGTATGCTTGTTTGCCACCTTGGTAGTATAAAAAAAAAAAAAAGTAAATGTATGGGATTTGATATAAGTTTACAATATAATTACGAAAAGTTACATCAAATCATTTGCTTTTTTTTTCTATTTGGTTCGACTACCGTTTATGCTACTTGTCTAGAATTCCAGGTTTCACAGTCGGGCTTGTTCGCGTGTAACGTAATCCTCTAAATGGGTCTAACATAGCTAGCAAAACATAGGTAACATACATCTCTACTTACCCTTAAACATATTAACACGACGTCTATAAAAAATATAACATTTTGGCTGAAACACTGTTTCGCAAACAATATACGCCGCGCTATTTCTGTTTATATTTTATAAAAGTTCAAAACTTGGTGAAATAACTATGAATTTAACTATTGTTTGGGTTTTGAAAACTTTTGGCTTGGTGTTGGTATGCGTGTGCCAAAGGTACGGACATAACATACGTGATCCGTAGATGCACTAGTACAAATAAATAAATATTCTTTTTACTAAAAATATTTTTGTACAGTAACAAAAATATTTTTTTAAGGCAGTTAATAAACGGCAATATTTCTTGGACCAATGTTATTATAATAAGAATGATAGGACTAGCGCGCAGTAAATAGCGTTATTTCACAGCGACAGCGAGGTAAGGACCTCCTTAAAAACGACCAAATAACTACACACAGCAGTGTAGTTGTATTTCTGTGTGACAGTGTGAGTACGAATACAGATTCTCTAAGAAACAGCGATGGCAAACTGACAGTTGTGATCGCAAAAGTGACAGTTGTGATTGCTGGGTGACGGCACAATCTATTGACTAAACGTCAACAACAGCCAGATTTTGCTCGGTTTTTGCGGTGGCTCGGTTTTTGCTCTTACGGAATACCGATTTTCAATCTGACAGACAGATTTTGCTCGGTTTTTGCGGTGGCTCGGTTTTTGCTCTTACGGAATACCGATTTTCAATCTGACAGACAGATTTTGCTCGGTTTTTGCGGTGGCTCGGTTTTTGCTCTTACGGAATACCCCTGCCGGATTCGATTCTCGGGTCGGGCCTAAAAAACATTGGGTTCTTTTTTCTAGAAACTTATAATTTATGCTCGAAGTTTGAAAATTGCGATGTTTACACTGACTGTCTCAGAAAGCATATAAAACTGTTGGACCCACGACTGATCTCTCACCGGTCATGTTGGATTGCCGTCATTTCGAACTAGTAGCGAATGAATAAAAAATGCACCTGTGTTTGAGCACACACTAAATTGTCCTGTGCAGTTGGCTGATCTCGGTTGAGATTACCCACCGTGACAGAAATCGGTCCAGAGGACTTTTTATCATAAATAGACAGCGCGAATAAAACTAAATTGACGTTCGCGTAGTTTTTGTCTGATCCCTCTCCACATTCATACGTTTATTCGTTATCGTTTACAATTTTCAGCAAGAATTTCCAGACTTTATTTTTCAGGATTTTCCGTAGCTTGAAAAATATTGAGTTTTCCTTTTATTTTAGTTTCAAAATCTTGTTTTGTATTGTACAGAGAGAAATACGTGCCAATAACTTTATGTAGATTTTTGTTCGCTATTGTTACCATTCAATATTGATACGTGCTATCGAGGAATATGTTTGCAAAAGTAGTTCAAAGTAAAATGGATAAATTAAAAATAGCAATTGTATTGCGAGCTCTTTGTTAATGAGCGCTCTTTGGAATGGTAGATCATTATCGTAGATTTGTTATGTCTAGTATATATTGAGCTGAGTTGTGATAGAAGTAACAACATTCACTAGAAGTTGTTATCGTAATCTATACTAATATTATAAAAGCTGAAGAGTTTGTTTGGTTGAACGCGCTAATTTCAGAAAGTACTGGTTCGATTAGAAAAAATATTTTTATGTTGAATAGGGCATTTACCCAGGAAGGCTATAGGCTATATATCATTACGCTATGGTCAATAGGAGCGGAGCAGTAGTGATATATGTTGCAAAATCGGGAAAAAAAATCAAATTACCCTAGTTCATAATAAAAACATGTGGGGTAGCGTCTGTGGGAATGCCGATAGAAGTGAAAACTAAGTAACTTCTGAATTGTATCGTCGAGCTATTAGATTATTATTTTTGAATATGGAAAGCATTCGATGACGTAAGTTTCATGATTTTTGTTCACCCAAAAAGTTTGAATATGGAAAGCGTTCGAAAACTATGACGCGAGTTCCATGATTTTTATTCACCCAAAAAGTGCTCAACGCGCCTAATAAAGTTTTTACTTCAAAATTTATGAATAACGTTATTGAGGAGTTTTCATCGAAAGATTATGTCCTCCTATCTTTATGTCCTGTATTTGTTCGAATCAACGTTTTTCTTTCGTACTTTCTTTACCTCTAATTCATCTCATCTCAACCCATAAACGTTCCACTGCTGGGACGGGTCGTCTCCATTATTTGGAGGATATTAGCCTACTACACCACACTGGCCGGACGGGTTGGTATAGGGTTTTTGTTTCGAGTTTTCCCTCTGTTGCAGTGGATATTGGCGGCCTGACTCTTGCGACATCCTCGGGATGGAACGAGATGTTATTTGTATTTTTAACCCGCCACCGCACGGACCTCAAATTTTTGCATACCAATATTTTATCGACTGCCTTCTCCATTTAAACTTTAAACATAATTCCATGCGCGCTTCAAATATTTAGCTTCACGTATCAATAAACAATATTATTTAACCCTACCAAAAACAACAACCCTGTGAATACCCAACATAATAGTTACCATCGCGGTACATTAACCCCTCAAAACAAATACATCTGCATCTAAACATACCACAAAATAAGTTACATATAATATTTTTGTTATAACATTTTCGCTGACGGCGTTTCCTCATCAATATTCATCGATGTCAGCAGTAGATTTATTAGGTACGTATCATTAACGAGTAAGACAGGTATTTTTCATGTTACCACATAGGATTATCTCGATACATAGGTAACGATGATTGATATGGTTGTTGCATGATTATGTTGGACTTGTTATGTGAATTTAGGGGTTTTATTGACGCTTGTATATGCCATAAGGAAAATATATAAAACTAGGGGTCGCACGCGACTTTGTCCGCGTGGTAATTTGGAATACTTTCCCCAATTTTGCAACATATCTCACTATTGCGCCGCTCCTATTGATCATAGCGAGATGTTATATAGCCTATAGTCTTCCTGGATAAATGCACTATTCAATAAAAAAAAAGATTTTTCTAATCGAACCAGTTCTTTCTGAGATTAGCGCGTTCAACCAAACAAACTCTTCAGCTTTATAATATTAGTATATATAAAGTATAAATGTTTCCTAGAGGAGTAGGTAATTTGTAGTTTTAGGGCTCTGTACCTCAAATGAAATCCTACTAATATTATAAATGTGAAAGTTTGTAAGTATGGATGTATGTGTGTTACTTTTTCACGTGAAAACTACTAAACGGATCTGGATGAAATTTGGCACAGAGATGGATTTTAGTCTGAAATAGCATTTATGCTATTCTTGCGATAACTGACATCTAAGTGAGCGGAGCCGCTGGCTATTAAAATATATTTTTAAATTAAATAAAATTTTAATTCCTTCATTTTTAACCTGTAATTTATGATACTCTATGTAATCATAGAGCCGGTCCCTCGTAAATGTATCATAATATTTTGTCACAGGATCTCAATATATGCGCATAGTTTTATAAGAATAGGTTTAGTAGAAGTAGTTCAAAAAGCTGTCGCAATACTTGAAGCCCAAGCTTAGATAATAATATATAATAATATAAACCGCTTAAAAAATCCTTGATCTCTAAGTGGCAAGATAACCACTAAAACTACTGGACCGCGCATTTTTTTTAAATCTCAATTATTTATTTTATTTTAACTTTTCGGCCTTGTAGAGAAGCTAGTCTTCTTAAGCAAGCTGCTTACAAGGCTTGGACCGCGGCTCGAGTTCATAAGGACCCCAACATCTCTGATGTGAAACGCAAGTTCAATGCTGCCTCGAGGTCCAGTAAAAGAGCAATAGCCAGGGCTAAATTTGAATTCATCGGCAGAATTACATAGCAAAAAAAGAATTAGTGAAATCGGTTTAGTTGTTATCGAGATTTTTTGCGCTTAGCAACACATTGACTGCCTCGGTGGTCCAGTGGGTGCAGTATGCGCCTGCTGTGCACGAGGTTGTGGGTTCGATTCCCACACAGGACAAAACTTTGTGTGACCCACAAAGAATTGTTCTGAGTATGGGTGTAATTTGTGTCCGTTAATTGTATGTTTGTAAAGTCCTCGCGACACAGAGCTTATTCTCTAATGCGGGAGTTGTTTTAAAAAAAAGGGCTATCGAATATACTTTATACATTGCAGTCCTAAATGGCGAGACTGGATATTAATTTGTGAGATACATAATTATAATAGTGTATGCAAAACATACAAAAACATAATTATCACACTAATAAAATTAACACATTGTTCTTCCCCAGGATACTAGATAATATCTATCTCCTGGCCGAATTTTATTAAAATCCATGCAGCCGTTTAATGCATGAAAAGGTAACGAACTAACATAATATGTAGGTATAAACAAAGTAACATACAAACAAACAGTTACTTTTGCATTTATAATATTTGAAGTATGGATATATTTTTCAATACATTTTTCGGTATTATTTTCCTTGCACGCAAAACTTTGTTATTCACCAAAAATAATGTATATGTGAAAACGTGTAATAAGGGGTATGATAAATGATGATATTTTCGATTTTGGTCGGCAGCACAGGCGCGGTAAATAAGAAGTGAATATTCACGGGCGCCATGATGGGAAAAACGGGTATTTTCCCATATTTGTTTTTGTATTGTTATTAAGAACTTGTTTTCTTATTGTTTATCAGTTGCCTCAGTGATTTTTGAGGGAAAATTGCATTTAAAAATGGTGAATGTGTGAATATTAATCACGAAATGTATATTACATTTTGTAAATTTATATTTAAAAAAGTAATTTATAAGAGTATTAATACGGAATCCTATTCTTCATGCAAAAAAAAATTCGTCAGCTTCGAGCTTCTAGTCTTTTTTTTATATTACTTGGGTGGCAAACAAGCTATAGGCTACAATTACTACCTAACATCAGGCAAGTCTTTGCTGCTTCTGTCTGCTGCCTCGGTGGTCCTGCCTCATGTTAAGCAGTTACCGAAGCTGGAAGCGTGCAATACTAGAGATATTATTTGCGTGTTGCCAACCCATTTTATTTACACAAGGGCTTTAGGATGGGAGTATCCCTGGGATAGAAATACGTTTCTTTCAAAACGCATCCCTAAATGAGCGTTGGAGACCTGTACTCACTCACAGGAACACAACTACACTGCTGTGTGTAGTTATTTAGCTGTGGTCTTCTGTAAGGTGGAGGTCCTTCCCCAGTCGGGCTTGCTCGCTAGTATGGTGCCCTACCTCTCTTAAATTACAGTTTCTACATTCGGCCTGGAGTTGACGTTGTAACTGTACTTTGCCTACTCACAAAATAGTTAAGTTATGTAGTAAATTGGCCACTAAGTCAATAAGAAAAAGAAAATGATTTCCTATTTTTAAAGATATTTTAAGGGCACAATACTAGTGAGCAAGCCCAACTGGGGAAGGACCTCCACTTAACATATTTAACGGTGTAGTTGTGTTCCTGTGTGAGAGTATAGGCTACGGTAACTGCTTAATATCAGGCAGGTCATTTGCTTGTATGCCATGCCATTTAGTTATTATAAGAAAAATAAAAAACAATAACTAGCAAAAAAAACTTTTAGGTATATTTCTGCATTGTATCTGTTTTTTTTTAATTTTCTTTTCTTATTTTCTTCTTATATATGTGAGAGTACAAATGAATGTATCTTCTTTCTATATTAGAATAAAATAAAATAATGGAATCTTGAAATAATTTTAAGAATTCAAAGTGCATACATGTATAAAGTGGGTTTTCAAAACGAAACTCGACTTCATAATATAGTTTTTCTAATAAAATCCGATCAAAGAGATACTCGTAAACATTTTTATAAACTCAGCAGTTTATAGACGATTCAATTTCAAATATTCTGTTGCAGCAAAATTATAAAACTGTTTTTTTTTGCTGACGGTAGAGCCCGCATGCCGATTCAGATATCTCCCAGTAGTAATGATAGTGTTACGTAACTATGTGTACTGCTGATGCTCAAAAGTACTGAAACAGGACACATCCTTACTAATATTATAAATGTGAAAGTTTGTGAGTATGGATGGATGGATGGATGTTTGTTACTCTTTTACGTAAAAACTACTGAACGGATCCTGATGAAATTTGGCACAGAGATAGAATATGGGCTGAAATATAGGCTACTTTTTACAGCGATATCCGATATCAACGTGGACGGAGCCGCGGGCAACAGCTAGTACTGAATAAGGTTATTGCAGCAAACTTTTGCGAATTGTATTGTTGATTTTGTTTGTCTTTTTTATACTACTTGGTTGGCAAACAAGCTATAGGCTACAGTTACTACTTAACATCAGGCCGTATCTGCCTGATGTTAAGTAGTAACTGTAGCCTATGGACGCTTGCAATACCAAAAGGTATCACACTTGCGTGTTGCCGATCAATTTTTTATACCAGTGCTTTTGGGGGAAGGGCCTCCACCTTACAGAAAACCATAGCCAAATAACTACACACGGTGGTATAGTTGTGTTCCTGTATGTGAGTACAGGTCTGCGTTTTTAAAAGAAAGGTATACCTATCCCAGGGATACTCCCATTTTAAAGCCCTAGTTTTAAAAAATGGGTTGGCAGCACGCAACTGACACGCTACGGTAACTGCTTAACATCAGGCGGGCCGTATGTTTGTTTGCCATCCAAGTAGTATAAAAAAAAATTACACGCACGCAATACGCGAGTCTTCAAGCAAAAAAATCCTATAATACTTTCGGATTAAAATCAGTAAGGACAACTGTAGGTATTTGGTAAAATAAATAAATTATTCATACACTCACCTCAACAGTACAGCCAGCAAAAATACCTCCAAAATAAATATTTGTTCATAAATCGATTCAATTACATATACAGGCGGCCAACTCAATTGTCTAAGGCGGGTCAGAGAGAATTATCAATATCTCAGAAGTGGAACGCGAAGGGAAAAATCTGTAGTCAGCAAGCCGCACGTGACGCCAATAACTGAAGCTGTGTTGAGTTTAGATGGGCGAGTTACTTGCGCTAGTAGCGTTGTAGCAACGTGCAAGTAGAATAAGTGATTACGTGAAAATCATGAAGGCTTATATTCTAGCTATTTATCTCTTTTTAACTATCCCGTCTCGCTCACTCGTGGAACGAATTGGTATCTTTGTAACTCTCGGCAATTATACGCTAAAAAATTAGAAATGTCTACCAAAAGTGCGGAAATTACCATCCTCGAGCTTAACAAGTCAGTAATCTTGCTTCAGAACAAAGTTTCCTCACTTAAAAAGCTTTTGTTGGAGCAAAATGAGCTTATTAAAAAAATTATCGACGCGAAATCAGTGACAATTCAAAACTTCGATAATTCTAGTGAAGGTATTCCAGCATCGGATTCGAATCTGCGTCCAATACGTGAAGCTCGTGTTCGGGCCGCATCGGCTATCTCCGCAGGCGCTCGGAAGAATACAAGTAAGACGAAACTTGTATCGGCAGCGGTCGCCGCATCATCGAGTTTGGCTCCTACTATTGCAGCACAACAGCCTGCAGGCGATAACAGTGAGACAATCGAGTCGCAAGTGAGTTCTCGCGGAGCGAACGAAGACAACTGGGTCGAAGTAACCCGCCGCCGCCGTTCTACTAAACGAGCAAGTGACATTATAACTCGTGGTACCGCCTCATCGACTCCCACTTCGCTATCGGCTGCCGAACGAAAAATCTACCTACATTTATACTATTTACAAGTAGGAACATCATCTGAGCAAGTGTTAGATCATTTAAATAAGATTTGTCCTAGTGATAATTGTACTGCAGAGGTACTAAAAGCACGAGGAGATTATGCGTCGTTTAAATTATGTGTTTCAGCTAAGAACTTGGAAAAGTATTTGTGTTCTGCCAACTGGCCTAAGGATGTGTATGTGAAACAGTGGCGGAATGGATTTCGTAGGCAAGGTATACAAACCACCCAAGCCTAAATGTTACACGTTGTTCTATCAAAACGTTAGAGGATTACGATCTAAATTAGATGTGTTTAAATGTTCGGTTTTAAGTGAATGCGCTCATATATATGCCTTAACTGAGACATTTTTAGTAAGTAGTATTCATGACGGGGAAGTGTTTCCTGACGGGTTTACTGTAATGCGACGTGACCGCGCTAATGATGCTGGTTGGGGGGGAGTATTATTGGCGGTGCGAGCAGATTATCCCGTACAGCAAATACTAGATATTGAAAACTATTCTAGTGATTTAGAAGTTTTGGTAGCTATTGTTACTTTAAAATATAAGCGAATAGTATTGTGTGTTGTGTATATTCCGCCTAGTTCTTCAGATGAGAAATATATGAATACTTTTACAGTTTTGGAAAACGTCATTGAAAGATACTCAAAACATGACGTCATTATATTAGGTGACTTCAATTTGAATTCGTGTAGCCAAAATGTAGCTTTACAATACGCATATCTACTCTCATTTTGCAAATTAAATCAACACAATACTATCAAAAATATATATGGTAATATGTTAGATCTGGTACTGAGCAGTCTGGGTGATGAGTATGTGTCGGTTGTCGGTGACATGGAGCCGTTAGTGCCGGCGGACGCGCATCACCCGCCACTCGGTGTTCGACTTAGCGTGCTGCGGCCGGTGACTGCGCGTGTTCCACCACCGCAGCCCTGTCATACGTTGCCACAACATGATTCTCCACAATGGAACTTTAAAAAAGCTGATTTTCACTCTTTATATAAGGACCTTGCATCGTTATCTTGGTCGGAAGTACTTGCTTCGACCAATGTTAATAACGCAATAGATACATTATATGCCCAAATTGCCACTAGTTTAAAAACAAGTGTTCCGACTAAGAAACCATTTAGCGGTTATACCAAGTATACATACCCTACATGGTATACACCAGATATTATAGAAAATATTAAGAATAAATATTTCCATTTGAAAAAGTTTAGACAATTTAATTTAGATTTTAATAAACAAATGTTTAACTTTTATAGACAACGTACGAAAGAGCTCATAAAGCTAGCCTATGCCAACTTCATAGATCGTGCAGAGGCAGATATAAGGAGGGATCCGAAGACTTTTTGGAACTTTGTTAAGTCCCAGCGTTCTTCGCGACGCTTCTGTTCTGAATTCGAGTATGACGGTAATGTAGTTTCTGGGTTTGATGCTGTAAACGCTTTTGCAGCCTTCTTTAAATCAGTGTTTTTAAAAGATCAGCCTACGTTATCCACTATTTTTACGGAAAAAGAGACTAACAGTAATTTGTGTTCCTCGCATATTAGCATCGACTATATTAGTAAAGCTGATCTATTACTGGCAGTAAAACGCTTGAAAGCTCAATCATCTGTTGGGCCGGATGGTATACCCGCTTATATTATAAAGGACTGTATCGGAGTTTTACAGGAACCTCTTTTACATATTTTAAATTTAGCGATAAAAACTGCAACGTATCCTGCGTTATGGAAAGTGTCGCGTGTAACACCTATACCCAAGGATGGCTCTAGGTCTCAGATCACAAACTATAGACCTGTAGCCGTCCTTTCAGCATTCGGAAAGGTATTTGAGCACATCTTGAACTATCATATAACCAGACAGATCAAACAACAACTGAGTGAGTGCCAGCATGGATTTAGAGTTGGTAAGTCGACTACTACCAACTTAATTAACCTTTTCGATTATTGTGTGACCGAAATGGATCATAATAAGCAAGTGGACGCGGCATATTTTGATTTCAAAAAAGCATTTGACCGCGTCCATAATGATGTGCTATTGAAAAAAATGGCCGCTATTGGATTTACTCCTAACCTTTTAAAATTGTTTGCAAGCTATTTTGCCAATCGCACACAATACGTCCAGCTAGGAAATTACCGCTCTGACTTGTATGGCACTCGTTCTGGTGTGAGTCAAGGTAGTGTTCTAGGCCCTACTCAGTTTTTGATCATGATCAATGACTTGCCGAATGTTGTCTGTTCGGCTCAGTGTCTTATGTTTGCTGACGACTTGAAGCTATTCTTGGGCATCGGTAGCACAGATGACTGTGAAGCTCTCCAGCAAGACATTAACAATGTGGTGGCGTGGGGTGAGCGCAACCGATTAGAGTTTAATACATCTAAATGTAAAGCTATAACTTTTACTCGATCACGCTCTCCATACACCTACAACTATAAAATATGTAGTGATCAAATAGAGCGAGTTGCCCAAATACGCGATCTAGGAGTAACTCTGGATTCATGCCTGACTTTTAATACGCACATCACAAACATCTGTAAACAAAGCATGAAATCACTAGGCTTTGTGATAAGACAGTCAGCTCCGTTTCAAAGCAGGTGCGCAATCATTATGCTGTACTTTTCTTTTGTGCGCAGTATTCTGGAGTTCAACTCCATAATCTGGGATCCGCATGAGAACAAGTACAACATGATGATCGAACGTGTCCAGCGAAGGTTTGCAAGGTTTTTGTATAAAAGGCTTTATGGTTACTATCCTTACTTATATCCGTCTCTCTTCGTATCTGGCATGGTAGGTCTCGATACACTTGCATTACGGCGTAAGTGTGCTCTTATTATGCATTCTTATTTATTATTTAATAATAAAATAGATAACGCGAATACGTTGTCGCGGTGTTCGTTATCTGCACCGGACCAATATACTCGGCTGCGCTCGCGCCGCCTACTTGCCGCACCGCAGGTACGAACGTGTACCGCGCAGTACGCACCAACTAGTCGAGCAATAACTCTGCTCAACTCCCTGATTGCTCAGTATCCAGATATTGATATATTTTATACTAAATTGGCCATGTTTTTAAAAATATGTATACATTTTTTATGTTACCAATAATTTATAATTTCTTAATGGCTCACTACACGTGTTGGGAAACTGTAAGTGTAGTGAGCAGATGCATTAAATAAATAAATAAATAAAACTATAATGGCATCGATTTAATACAAAAAACTTTCGAATTTAAAAAACAAAGTTAGATAAGTACATACGTACATAATAGATTTACGTCTATTTTCCCGAGAGATAAATAGAAACTACAGATTTCCATTAGCTACTATTTTGACATAGTTCTCCTGGATAAGAATAGAAATTTTAAGTAGATGAAAGATGTGATCTTTGATTGAATGAAAAGTGAAATAGAAATTGTTTCTCGAGTGAAGCGGTATCCTGCGAAAATTGATCTTTATTGTCTCACATGTAGCCATTGAAACCTAGACATAACATATAACAACTTTTTCCACTACCACTACTTATTATGTTCTCCAACTAGGTGCTATTGAATAAGCCCACCAAACCGTCAGTGCATGTATCCAAAATTTTTGCTGAAGAAACTTTCCTGTAAAAGCAAGTTACTATCCTATTTGAACGAAGCTTGCCATCTTGGCACGTCCCTAGCATCACGTAGGCGCACTTACCCGAGATATAATTATTCGTTGAACCAAACTTGCGGCTAGTATACCGCGCTAATATTCAATTTTATAACTACTATAAATTGGAGAGCGATTTTATAACTGAATGTCGATTGATATGAAGGGATTCAATATTTTTTTTTGGTTTTGAAACATTTATTTATTTGTATTATGAAAGACTAATAATATAATTAATTAGGTCTTTGATCACGTGAAGCGACGCACAGGATATTGAAACTGATTACCATGAGACTTGTGGTTTTAATAGAGATAAGGCACCATACAAATGAAAACTTCCGACTTGGGAAGGACCTCCACCTTACAGAAAACCACAGCCAAATGACTATCGGGGTATTTGTGTCCCTGTGTGTGAGTACAAGATTTTAGCGCTCTTATTTCAGTGATACTCCACCATAAAGCTCTGGTCTAAAAATATTCCGGTAGTCAACACGCAAGTAATTCCTCTGGAATTCAAAGTCAAAGTCAAACTCATTTATTCATTCAGATCAAATACATTTTTTTTTTTTTTTTTTTAAAGACAACTCCCGCACTAGAGAACAAGCTCTGTGTCGCGGGGGACTTTACAAACATACAATTAACGGACACAAATTACACCCAGACTCAGAACAATTCTTTGTGGGTCACACAAAGTTTTGTCCTGTGTGGGAATCGAACCCACAACCTCGTGCACATACTGCGGCCACTGGACCACCGAGGCAGTCAAACATGATACTTATGAGCGTTATAAAACCAAATGCCAGCATACTTTTTTCCTACGGCGAATTCCGCCAATTCGCTGACTAGGGTTGGGCCTTGAGAAGAATTGGCAAGAAACTCAGGCCACTCTTTTTAATCGCCATACAAAATTAAATTAAGGTAAAAATATTTTTAATAAGGAACGACGAAGAGAAAAAAAAAATTAAATTAAAAAAAAGGCTAGCCTCCATAGGCTACGATGACTGCTTACCACCAGGTAGGCCGTATGCTTGTTTGCCACCTTAGTAATCTAAAAAAAATATTTCATAGTAATATAATTTGCACGATTTCAAGAGTGGCCGTGTTTGTGTTAGCAGATAATTAACTCAGCATACATAATAACAATGTTTACACACCTTATGAAAACAACCACCATGTTTAAATAAGTAGGGTATACTGTGTTTATATAGCACTAATTTATTACTACTAAAGTAACTAATAGCTTAAAATACAGGAGTTAGAGAGAGAGCCAAAAGAAATTAAAGGTGAAGGTCATGTCCTTACGTAATAGTATACGCATACGCTGGAAGCGTCCAGGAAAAATATTAACTTTGAAATCATCGCGTTGTATGATGTACAGTCTTTTGTAATATAAAGTATATTAGTATTTTTTGTTTATAATGAATTAATTTGAAACTATTGGACCGATTTTTTAAATTGTTTCACCTATAAAAAGCTACATTATTAGCGAGTAACATCCTTACTAATATTATAAATGTGAAAGTTTGTAAGTATGGATGGATGGATGGAAGTTTGTTACTCTTTCACGGAAAAACTACTGAACGGCCCAGAGATAGATTATGGTCTGGAATGACACATAGGCTTTTTACAGCGATAACCAACATCCACGCAACAGCTAGTAGACTATATTTTATTTAAAAAACTTAAGGAATCCCTACGAAAACTGAATAAATATCGACCACATCATTCTGGTAGTTGCATGGTCGATGGTTATTTGCTAGTAGCCTATTTTAAGATGGTCAACAAATTTTGATGGAATGTGTCCGAAATGAGCAGTTTTAAATGTCTTTAATCAAAATAAGACCAAATTGATTGGTCTTTTTAAAAATACAATGTTATCTAATCCATCACAAGATGTACAAATGATTATCAAGTTGGCAGATCTAGGCTTAATTTAGTTGTAAAGTCCTAATAATAATTTATTAAACCTCGTTTGTGACCTCCTTTGATCTTCGAATGTATAAACATTTTACAATGTTAAACTCTAGCAATAAACAAAATGATATACTCAAAGGAATAACCATTTCAATGAATTAATATTCAGATACTGTGTTGCAAGTTATGAAAGCTGGTGGCCGAAGC
This sequence comes from Trisateles emortualis, assembly GCA_947095525.1. Taxonomy (NCBI): domain Eukaryota; kingdom Metazoa; phylum Arthropoda; class Insecta; order Lepidoptera; family Erebidae; genus Trisateles; species Trisateles emortualis. The sequence goes on from OX352753.1 coordinate 12,157,555, forward strand.
AGAAACTTTTCAATCTAGCTACTTTTCAAATTAATTTCTTTCAATTATTTTAATGTTTCAGTTTTCTTGTATAAGTGTTGTAATCACTGAGTTTTCTTGTTTCATGAAACTTGTTTATTGCTTTTTCATGTTTAGAATATTTTATTTCTTCGTTTATTTATTCTCAACGGTTTTGGTGAAACTCTTTTTTTGACAAAATAATGCTTATGGTAAGTAGTTGTCATAGACTATAGACTCATGCAATATTAGGGACATCACTTGTTCACGTTAGACTTTTTTAACCGACTCATTAGTCGCGCAACATAATCTTGTTGGTGTTTGCGCTGATTTTGTGGTTTGAGTTCGATCCCCGAGTCGGGTGAATTGTAAAAAAAATAGTTTTCTTCTGCCTGAGAATAAAATTATAAAATCTCATTTTGTTTTTGAAATGAAAACTTCTTTTAGCACGGTACGCATATTTTATGAATGAGATAAAATCTCTGGATTCGCGACACCGCGGCACCGTTACGAGACGCAGCTTGACATATCCAAAAAATCTTTTTTCGACTGTCACGTTATTGAAGCAAAGAGGCGATATATTCATGTACATATATCGCCTCTTTGCTTCAATAACGTGACACGCGAACACGTCTAGATAAATAATAAAAAAACATTTATTGCTATAAAATTTTTAACAACTGTTTTGCCTAGTGTTTTCACTTTTGTCGGCACTCCCGTTTTATAATTACCAAACTTAAAATTCAAATTTCAAAAGAATACTGACCAAATAAAACAAACAGCCTAACATTCGGCCACTCATGATCTATATCTTACGACATCCTGATGAGGCACCTCATTCTCCCATACAACAAAACATTGTGACGTCATCATACCTCACATACGTCACCACACATACAATGAATCGACGTGGAGATAACACACAATGGACTATTATGTTTGTTTAAAAGTGGAACGACTCTTTAGTGACAGATCATGGACTGAAAAATGTACTGGTGATAAAGAAAAAATGTAGATGCTGTATGAAGGAGACGAAAATATTTTTACTGTAATGAAAACTTTTATGGCTGTGGAGAATGAAAGTAACTGACTTGTGCTGTTCACTCAATCTAGGAAATAATAATAAAAATAAAAAAACTAAATAGAAAGTCAATAATGATCACAAAACGTCTCCTTACAAATTTGTAGTTACTAAATCCATCATAAGTTTTTAGATAATATAGTGTTTTTTTTTTGAAGACGTTTCTCACTTATCCTTTATAAGTGAGAAACGTCTTCAAAAAAAATTAAAAAGAGTAGCCCAACCCTAGTCAGCGAATTGGCCGTAAGAAAAAAAGTATGCTGGCATTTGTTTTTATGACGTTCATATTATAAGTATCATGTATTTGATCTAAATTAATAAATTAGTTTGACTTTGACTTTGTATTAATAATTTGAAAGAAACAGTGGATATAAGTAGTAAAATGACCGATCCGCGCCAAAAGATTTGATCTACTGAGTCTCTTCGTTATGATTGAATTATCCCTGTCTTGTCTGCATGCTGACTAGGCAGTATAAGACTAGTCAATGGGATTGCTCAGCCCTTTTATATCCATAATTGGGGTATAACAGTGCGCCTGAGGTGCAAGTTCGATCCCGGCCGGCTGATTCTCTAAGAAACAGCGATCGCAAACTGACAGTTGTGATTGCTCGGTGACGGCACACACGATTGCTTAACGTCAAAAATTTTCAACCTGACAGGCAGATTTTGCTCTGTTTTCGCGGTCGCTCGGTTTTTACTCTTACGGAATACCCCTGCGGGTGACGGTATCAATCAAACATTGGTGAAGGAAAAAATCGCGAAAAAACCTGCATTTCTTAGAAGAAATTCTAAAGGCATGTGTGGCAAGGCTGATCCATCAACCCACATTAGGCCATTGTGTGGATTAGGGCCTTAGGTCTTAGGTCTTCTCTCTCTAGATAAGGTAGAGAAGACACTTGTGCCCAGTAGTGAGGCATAGGTATATATGGGTTGCTATTGTTTCTTTTTATACTACTTGAGTGGCAAATAAGCTTACAGCCCGCCTGATGTATTACCATAGCCTATTGACGCTTACAATACCAAAGGTATCACTTGCATCCCTGGGATAGAAAAACGTTTCATTCAAAATGTTGTGTTGCGATGCACGGGAGCACAACTTATGTACATTTGCCGATGACTCTTGCAAACTTGATGATTTAAATTTGCTGATTCTATTTCTTTCGCAACTAAGACCAGTTTCACATCCAAAAAAAACTTTATACGAGCACTTCCATCAACTATTAAAAACATTACTCCACTACAAACGAACCGAAACCAAACGCGGTTATTCCAGCTGCAGTTAGATTCGCCTTTTATCCGAAAACTGTTGAAAATACGAAACACACAAAAGCGAAGCAGTTCTATAGAGTAGAGTAGAAAAATACATAAATATGTTTTGTTACTGACCACTGTACAGCTCAAAGGATGAAACTTTATTGTTAATGTGTGCCAATTTTATATGAACTCATGCAGGAAGTAGCTACGGAAATATTTGCGGTATAACTGGATATGGTATTTCTAAATTTAATATTTTTACTGCCTTGGTGGCCCAGTGGCCGCAGTGCGCCTGCTGTGCACGAGGTTTTTCGATTCCCTCACAGGACAAAACTTTGTGTGACCTACAAAGAGTTGTTCTGAGTTTAGGTGTAATTTTTGTCCGTTAATTGTATGTTTGTAAAGCCCCCCGCAATACAGAGCTTGTTCTCTAGTGCGGCAGTTGTCTTTTTAAGAAAAATAAAATAAAACAAAATATGCTAGATAGGTTATTATTAGCCAACTTCAAAAATGAGGAGGCTATCAATTCGTGTGTATATTTTTTATGTTTGTTACCGCAGAACTTCGTAAATAATAAACCGATTTGAATATTTTTTTAAATCCGAGATGCTAAAGAGCCGCCTGAACTTCTCAATAATAAATATTTCAGGGATGGCGATTAGATAAGTTTGGATTAAGGTTGTTAAGCAACTATTACTAAGCAAATGTAATGTAACAAATGAAAATGATACAATTAAACTGAAGTGACATAAGAGAACGATGTGGATTGAAAGAAAATATCGTGACAAAAGTTGAAAAGGGGATGTTAAGATGGTCTGGACATTTAGAAAGGATGGATGAAAGAAGAATAACAATAGAGTTATATCGTGCAAAAATAAATGGAGATGTCGGTAGGGGCCGTCCTAGAAGAACATACAGCAACCAAATAGAGGATTTGCTAAAAAAGGGCCAACTTAAAAGTACCCAAAATCGACGTTCATGCATGAAGAGGTTGATGAATGTAGAGGAGGCGAAGGAAGTATCTTTGGATCGAAGCAATTGGCGTACCATGGTCTCTGCCTACCCCACTGGGAGACGGGCGTGATGATATGTATGTATGTATGTAAACTGAAGTGATGATGAAGCCGGAAGGTAGGCAACGGAACTCCATAATTAAACAACCATTCATCTATCCTACCTTCCGCATGTACAATATTACCCGTCTAAATCCTTACTAATATTATAAATGTGAAAGTTTGTAAGAATGGATGGATGTTTGTTACTCTTTCACGTAAAAACTACTGAACGGATCTGAATGAAATTTGGCACACAGATAGATTATGGTCTGGAATAACACATAGGCTACTTTTTGCAGCGATAACCGATATCCACGCGAGCGAAGCCGCGGGCAACAGCTAGTGAAATATAATAATATTAGTAAAACCCGTCATTGAATGATTAACGCCAATGTTTAAAACCGGATTATACTAAAACCACGTTTAGTATTAACTGTGTAGAACAGTTCTAAACCCCGTTTGTACCGATACGCTACATTTGTAGCTGGCTGCAAGCTGTTAAGGGGTGATCCGATAACTGACCTTTTTTTTTTTAAGAGAGGTAGGGCACCATACTAGCGAGCAAGCCCGACTGGAGAAGGACCTCCACCTTACAGAAGACCACAGCCAAATGACTACACACAGCGGTGTAGTTGTGTTCCTGTGTGTGAGTACAGGTCTCCAGCGCTCATTTAGGAATGCGTTTTGAAAGATACGTATTCCTATCCCAGGGTTACTTCCATCTTAAATCCCTGGTGTAAAAAAATGGGTTGGCAACACGCAAGTGATACCTCTGGTAATGCAAGCGTCTATAGGCTACGGATACTGCTTAACATCAGGTGGGCCGTATGCTTGTTTGCCACCTAAGTAGTATAAAAAAAAAAAAAAAAAAAAAAACTTAAATGTTAAATTGAATTGAATATTTAGAGTATCAACTATTTGGACGAAATATGTCTGGCAAATATATGTATTATTAAGCTACTAATATAATGTTTACTAATTACTTTTACATCAATCAATCAGCCTATCGCAGTCCACTGCTGGACATAGGCCTCTCCCAACACGCGCCACAACACACGGTTCTCTTTTAGGTCGTCGGCGGTCTACCTAGCTGGGGGCCGCCCTACCTTATGCTTACCGAGTCGCGGTCTCCACTCTAGGATACGTCTGCTCCATCGGCCGTCGGTCCTTCTACAGATGTGACCAGCCCATTGCCACTTCAGCTTGCTAAGTCTGTGAGCTATGTCGGTAACTTTGGTTCTTTGTACTTTTACATATTCGTTTTTAAATTAACTTAATACTTACAAATTAATAAGACTCTATACTAATATCATCACCATCATCTCAGCCAAAAGACGTCCACTGCTGGACATAGGCCTCCCCCAAAGTTTTCCACAACTCTCGATCCTGAGCCGACCTTGTCTTCGCACGAGGCCCATAGTGAACGACCACGTCTCAGATCCGTATATAGTCAAGACCAAGACTACTAATATATAAATGAGAAATTAAAACTACCCAGAACAGAGGTGCATGCATGAAGAGGTTCATGAATGTAGAGGAGGCAAAATAAATATGTCCGGATCAAAGCAATCGAGGCGTACCATAATCTCTGCCCACCCAAATGGGAGACGGGTGTGATGATGTATGTATTTTGATATTCAATCACGCCGAAACGGCTAAACGTATCTGGGTGATATTTGGCTTAGAGATAGATTATAGTCTATAATGGCACGTAAACTTTTTATTCCGGAAAAATAAAGCAAAGCCGCGGGCGGAAACCAACTAATTAATATAAAACAAATAAAATACATATGTTTTAGTTTTATAACTTGATAACGCAGAGCTGGTTAGGCTTAAAACTTCATCAAACATAACAACAATTACCTTTCCTTTACTTTTTAAAATGAAATAAAACAATCTACTATATATTTTAATTACTCAAAATTAAATTCTCATTATAAGAACCACACCTTAACCCATCAGTGGATCTGCTTCTTAATATCCAGTTATATCTGGATTCGGATTGTTTCCGCTAATGAGCGCCGTAATTATACCAGAACGAGATGTGTGGAGGTAATTGGGGCTCCACGTACGTACTTATGTTTGTGTGTGTGTGTGTATGTGTATGTTTCCAAAGGTTCTCGCATCAATGAAAGGGGGAAAATATAATATGAGGACAAATTGATGGAATTAAGTTACACACACACCGGTGTTATATTATTGTGTTACTTTGGTTTCAGTATTAACTAGAGGCCCGCCCCGACTTTGCCCGGGTTAAACTGTTTTCAGCTCAATTTTCTTTCTTTTTTTTTACATAAGAACTTTCTCCTGACAATAACGAACATAGCAAAAAAAGAATTAGTGAAATCGGTTTAGTTGTTTTCGAGATTTGCGCTTAGCAACACATTCAGCGATTCATTTTTGTATTATAGATTGAAGGTATTCTGTGTGTATTGGATTGATACTTACTACTTAGTTGGTAAACAAGCGTACAGTGCTTGCATTACACCTTAAAGCTCTGGTGTAAAAAAAATGGGTCGGCAATACACAACTTCACGCAAATGATATCTCTGATGTTAAGCGTCCATAGGCTACGGTGACTGCTTAACATCAGGCAGGCCGTATGCTTGTTTGCCATCTAAGTAGTATATAAAAATTACCAGAAAGAAACACTTCCATGTTGCCAATCCAACAAATTAATACCAGGGTCTTATAATAGAGCAATGAAGAAAAAACATTTTTAGGGATACCTGGGCTAGGAAAATGTTTCGTTAAAATGCATCCCTAAATTAACGCTGGTAACCTGTATTACAGGAACACAACAGGTTATTTTCTTCTGTAAGGTGGAGGTCCCTTCTTAGTCAGACTTGCTCAATCGTACGGTACCTTTCTTCATGATAAATTTGAAGGGATAAGCTTCGCTTGCAAAGTCAGTCAATGAATGGAGTATCGTCATCTATAGTAAAAACCATATCAAAATCTGCTGCGAGATTTAGCAGATCTGATACTGTCTCTTAAGATACAGGTTGCCCTAGTTTAAGAGACAGGGTTTATAATTTGTAACACCTAAGTTTTTTATTATTTAAACTACACATCTTCTATCATGTTATTTATTAGGATTTTTTGTGCAAATAAAGATTATTATTATTATTATCTAAGCGTACAAGTAAAAAGTTCTGGAGCGACCACGAACTGGAAGACGCAGCGAGGGTAGGCCTTCAACAAGATGGACCGACGACCTAGTAAAGGTCAGCTCAGGATCGAATGGTTTTTTTTTTTTTTTTTTTTTTTTTTTATACTACTTGGGTGGCAAACAAGCATACGGCCCGCCTGATGTTAAGCAGTATCCGTAGCCTATAGACGCTTGCATTACCAGAGGTATCACTTGCGTGTTGCCAACCCATTTTTTTACACCAGGGCTTTAAGATGGAAGTAACCCTGGGATAGGAATACGTTTGTTTCAAAACGCATTCCTAAATGAGCGCTGGAGACCTGTACTCACACACAGGAACACAACTACTCCGCTGTGTGTAGTCATTTGGCTGTGGTCTTCTGTAAGGTGGAGGTCCTGCCCCAGTCGGGCTTGCTCGCTAGTATGGTGCCCTACCTCTCTTAAATCTTTGGGGGAGGACTATGTCCAGCAGTGGACATCTTTTGGCTGAGATGATGATGATGATGATGAAGCGTACAGACAGTAGGAAGTGACTTTATTTTATACTGTGTAAGATATAGCTTTAGATATAACTATAAATTCCCTAAAAGCCATAATAACGTAAAAGACTTACGTTTAACTACCGAGTCAAAACATAGTATAATCTTTTTATAAGTTACAAAATCTCATTGGTATTATAAACATGTACCGACAAGCAACTGATATACATAATCTATTATTCTTTACTCTGTCATACAACGTGGGAATACACCGTAAGCCGATTGTCGTGATAGATTTACATGGATTACAATCGGTATAGTATTTCGTAAGTTGTTACGTTTAGAAATATATGTGTTAAACTCATCTGCTTCACTTTCTAAAAATATATCATTACGCCTTTGTCCCCGAAAAGGGTAGACCAGAAAATACAAAAGGAGAGTGAACGGGTCTCAAGCGCTCATTTAGGGATGTGTTTTGAAAGAAACGTATTCCTATTCCAGGGACTCCCATCTTAAAAAATGGGTTGGCAACACGCAAGTGATACCTCTGGTATTGCAGTCGTTCATAGGCTACGGTAACTGCTTAACATCAGGTAGGCCGTATGCTTGTTTGTCATTATTCGTCATCATTGTCATCCAAATAGTATAAAAAAAAACATGATATACTTATGACATTACCAGTTAAGATGTCAAGAGTTGCTGTTTTAAAAACCTATTTAGCTTTTTTTTATTTAGTTTCTATTATCTAATAACAGCAACTGAGCCTCTAGACACACACACATCTCAACCCATAAACGTCCCACTGCTGGGCACGGGTCTCCTCCGTTAATTTGGAGGGATATTAGCCTACTATACCACGCTGGCCAGACGGGTTGGTATAGGGTTTTGTTTCGAGCTTTCCCTCTCTTGCATTGGATATTGTCTGCCGGACTTACTCCCTTAGTCGACTCTTACGACACCCACGGGATGGAATGGGGTGGTGACATTTGTATTCTTAATCCGTCACCACACGGACATCCTCTAGACACGTGGCATAAACACTAGTCGAATCGAAAAGTCAAAAAAAAAGTATGGGATTTGACATAAGACAAGTCTACGATATAATGTCGTAAACTTACGTCAAATCTATACTTTAATCCATACTTTTGTGAGTTTTCGATTTGACTGCCGTTTATGCCACTTATCTTGAGGGGCTGAAATATATCGCACTATTAGGTACGGGTTTTCCCAGCTCTACAAAGAGGGTTAGAAGGATTTAAGTTGAGGCTTAAATCCTTTCAATTCTTATACTTCTGATTTCTAATCAGCGTGAGTGCACCTTAGTTCACACACGCAAGATTAGACATGCCGCAGCCTTTAAAATTTCTTTTAATACAAGTGCCAATATTCTATTGCGATACAATCCTTGTTTTTTATTCTTCACTAGGAGAAACAGCACTATTCATGTCATTATTATAGTAGTGAAGAGACACATAATAAAATGCCAATTTAGTTATACTAAATTATAATAAGCAATCAATTACATTATCACGACACAAACACAAGAAAAAGCGCAAAGATATCCAGTTATAACATAAGAATAATACGTGTCAGTAGCATTTTGTATTTATTATAACAATAACTAATGAAACGCAACACATTGCCATTTCATATTAAAATATCATCTTTTGTACCGTCTACTACATTAATCTACACCATGATAGCAAAAAAATACACAAAAAAATCTAAATAGTAACAATTCTCTTTACTTTTCCTTTGTCATGCTAATAGCTGGCTTCCAAGAAATATCGTTCAGCCCATGGGACTGCCTCTTCATATTATGGCTGTCAGCCCATTTGGAGTCAAGGTAGTTATCGTCTTCATCTTGCTCTAGTTTCTTCCATTCTTCTTGCTTTCTATATGCATGAAGCATGAGCTGCTTCCTTTCATCTTCAGACATAACGGGTTCCCGACCTGGTGCACCTTCAGAGTTGGAACAGAGCTTTACGGTAACTTTGGTTTTGTTGTTCTTGCCTGAAAAATATAAGTTTTTAGTTGTGTTGATTCAGCCACGTTTCAGTCAACCAAAATCAGGTAGAAATAGCCGTATAGTGTAACGAGTGGCACCTCCACTTTACAGAAGACCGCAGTTATAACACTATCTAGATATAGTCTACAGAGCTTAAAAAACACTGTACTGGCAATAAGAAAGACTGGCTCTTAGGCTAATCAATACAACGATTTTATTTTGGAGTAACAACGCGCAAAATTGATACTCTTGGCATCATCATTTACCATAATCCACTCATTGTAAGATTTTTTTTTATACTACCACTGGCAAACAAGCATATGGCCCGCCTCATGGTAAGCAGTTACCGTAGCCTATGGACGCTTGCAACACCAAGGGTGTCACTCACGCGTTGCTTAACCTTATAACTCCTTTCTTAAAGAACCCCATGCTATAGTCTTTTGGGAGAACCTCGGCAGGGAACTCATTCCACAGCCTAATCGTATCGTATTGTGTTATTATTGATAGTTGTCTTCCAAGTTATCTGACCATGGCCAACAGCTACTATAACAACTTACTATTAGGGTCTTTTCTGCTTAAATAATAATATAACTAAAATGCTTACCCAAATGATCTCTTAATTTGTTTCCACTAATAAACTTCTTTCCAAATGACCACAAACAAGCTCTATTGGGATCTATAACTTCAGAAGATGCATGAGTACCAGTTAAATCTTCAACATTGTCCAGCTCCATACGTACTGGATCATGTGGTGGAAGACCAGCTGGGAAAACAATCTTTGTAGCTCCACGAAGTTCATCTAGAGCTCTTGCTACATCCTTCTGGGTTAAGCACTTGCGAAGGTCCACCTGAAATATTAAATAAGTTTATCTAATCATTATTTTTGTATTTTAAGCACGACCAACGAGATCTGAGTTTGGAAAAACATACTGAGTAACTAAAATCGCTACGTCATAAAAACTTTGACACGTATTTTAACCTGAATAAATCAAATTCAGTTTGGTCACCTAGTAATAAAATCTTATATACAACTATGTCAATACTCCATGTCTCCGAGGATCTCTAGAAAATACTATTCATCAGCAAGAACCCATCACTAACCAGTAATGGGGAAAGCAAAAATAGCTGCAGTTTTCGGTAGGGTGGAGGTTCTTCACCAGTTGCATTAGTCCAATTTAAGTAACAAACCTCTTGGACCAAACTTCTTCTAAAACTATATTACGCTGTACAATTTAAAATACCTACATGTTTCTTGCTGATGAATTCCTTAGCATCTTCACAAGCTTTTTTCAATATCTCTTGCATATTAGGCGGCGGGGCTAGACCGCAGCGACGTCCCATATCATCCTTGGCAAACACGTGATTTGGGGGAGCACAGCGCTTAGCCCATGGGTCTTCAAGTTTCAATTCCTTGATCTGGAATAACAATTGAATAACCATTAAAATTATATAATACTGATGTTATAATTTGTAACAATTTACATATTAAATAAATGATTTTTGATTTGATACTTTAAGAGACTGCTGACGTCTAATTTCGAGAATCTTCCAGAAAACATAGGTAAGCAAAATCAAGTTAGCGATTGCACTAGATAGCTTAACGAACGAAAAAGTAGATACAACAGTCGTAGTCCATTGAAATTATTTCCTTTTGATCAATGTTGGCCACTGACGATAATCCAGCAAAACCAGCCCCTCGGAGGTTACATGCAGGATCAATAAAAATGTTATAACAGAAAATCTAAATAACATTTTGATCTGATAATACGATAAAACAAGCCAAACTAATGCTGCAAAATCAACAAGCCAAAAAACCTATATATAATTTAATAGTATTGAAAGTAAGAAAATCGTTGAACGCTTTACCTATTTATTCCGAAAGTAATATAATATGCGACTAACAATTTCTTGTATCTAGAATATTCTGTCGATGTTTTACTATAGTGTCAAGGGAGCATAACATATGATATTGATATGAAACGGATTTCCTCAGGCGCAAAGTACAAGAGGAAAAAAAGATCAACCAATTTTCCTCGATAGCTAACAAATAAACGAAATTTCCCTTCTTATAATGTAAGTAGAATATATTATTTATAACGAAATATATGTTTATCAAGATGATAAGTTGAGTAAGTTAGCTAATAAGAGCTTATGATGAATTAATAATTTTTTCGTATCATCCTACGAAAATATTGGATGGGAATTAATTTTAGAACTTTGTTCATAAGTTCAATCCTTAGCCTGCCTCGTTGGTTTGCGGATAATTATGAGGTCTTAGAATCAATTCCTGGCTCGTGCAATGTGTTATTTAATTGAGTTGTTTTGTTACGACGATTTTCAGTGACAAAATTGGCGATGTTACCTCATAATAGGTGGCCGCATAATGGTAATTTATTACAGAATCTTTGGAGACCATGGTTTGGAAAGCTCGTTTAAAATCTTTAGATCATGGCAAAGGCTTCTATGGGTGATAAAACTACAAATAAATTCCGAAATTACATTTTTCCTGTAACTTGACTGAGGACCTCCACCTTACATAAGACCACCTTACATAAGACCTCCACCTTACATAAGACAAAACTACACACAGCAGTACAGTGTTCCTGTGTATGAGTACAGGTCTCCAGCGCTCATTTAGCGATGCGTTTTAAAAGAAACATTTTCTTATCCTAGGGATACTCCATTCTAAAGCCCTAGTGTAAAAAAAATGGATCGGCATCATGCAAGTGTTACCTTTGGTTTGCAAGCGTCCATAGGCTACGGTAACTGCTCGACGTCAGGCGGGCCGTTTGCCACCCAAGTAGTAAAAATATAAAACTTGTCAGTGTTCTTTTAAATCCAAAAGATCTTACTTGATCATCATTTAATCCTTGCATCTCCTCAGGAAGAAACGTTCCATGTTTCCAAAGCTCTTCAATTTCATAGCACATTCTCGTCACCTTTAGTCTCCCATTGAACACCGCCGTGACATCCTTCACTACTTCATCGACATCCTTATCTATATCTGTCTCGTACAGAAACTGGTTTTCATCACCTCTTTTCACTAGGAATATAACCATTTCTGAAGTATAATATGCTTTTTGGTTGGAAATAATCTTGTTTCGTTCGAAGTCTGATGTTGAGTGAACGCTTTATTGAAGTAACGAGCGTTGCTAAGGTGGTTGCCTTGGAGCTGTTGCTATGGGAATAACAATTAAGACTGCCTCGGTGCACAGTGGTTGTGGATCAAGAGCTAGCAATGTATTTACTTTTGTCATTTCATAAGTCATGAACATTCACAAACTATATAACTCCTATATGTATACCTGCAGGATAATTAAAGGCTCTTTTGGCAAAAACTTTTTTTTTGTACTTAGTAATTATCAGTCCTAAAATTTGTAGCAAATGTAAATGTAGTTAGACAGTATTTTTTATTTCAAAATAATTATTTCTTATCCTCTCTGTCATTTTAAGGTTAAACGAACCGCAGAGGGTTTTTTTTTTCGTTTCATTTTTTTTCAAAGACAGCTCCCGCGCTAGAGAACAACCTCTGTATCGCGGGGGACTTTACAAATTTACAATTAACGGACACAAATTACACCCAGACTCAGAACAACTCTTTGTGGGCTAAACAAAGTTTTATCCTGTGTGCGAATCGAACCCACAACCTCGTGCACAGCAGGCGCATACTGCGACTACTACCAAGGCAGGTTACCAGTATATGAGAGCTTTTTATTATTCTGCAGGTATACAAGAGTTAGTTTGTGAATTTTTATGACTTATGAAATGACATAAGTAAATACGTTGATGGCTCTCCCTCTATCGTATCGACAGAAATATCGACTAGCTAATTAGCGCTTTTGTAATTTACCGTGAGACAGCATGGCACGGTTTTATCGTCACGATACAATAGGAAAATTTATTTCATAAGATATTTACATGAATAGTTATAAAAATTAAAGTAACCTAACCTAACCTACTTACAAACAATCAGATATTGTATTTAAAGGTATTAACCTATAAATAAAATATCTGATTGAGATCGCAGTTCTGAGGAAAGGTGCCCAAAAGACTGGCCACATTTCCACGCTGGATTGCAAGGCTAATACGTTGACCCAAGTAAAGGCCAGCGTTAGGATCGTGAGACGACTCGACCAAACGCCTTGATATCTCACGATACAATTTGTGGGCACTTGGGCCCCATGGTCCTAGAGTTTCGACCACAAATGGCTCAAAAATGTAAGTCTCACCGAGACTTTCATATTTGCGCCGCTTGAGACACTCTGCAGAAGTGGCGGCCGAACCCACTTTAATGCCAGTCAATGAAAGATGGGAAGGCGCCAAGGTATCTACACAAGTAGCATCCCACACTAAGGGCCTTCCCATCCTCCAAGGAACGAGAGTCATACCGTCAGGACGCTTGCCATCACTACGAAATAAGCCGTTCGGTTCCAGAACGGCAGGAATACGCGCGCTTACAAGAGCTCGACGGATGACGTCGTTTAGACTGGCATGCCGCGGGATTCTACCAGCACTCCTGCAACAAGAGAGACCATGATGAGCAAGCTGATCAACAACCTTACCACAATAACAGCGATGAGGTACTGAATTAAAAGCTCCTAGACGGAGGCTAACAGCAACTCGAAATGAAATGTTGTCAACCATGGTTCCTAGGACAGGAGATGGAAGAGCATTTAACCAGAGGCCAGATTCCCATTCAGCAACGGCTAAAAGACGAGCGCGATCGGCAGAGTTAGTAGTCGTATTAAGTAGATCGTTACGCACTACTCTGCAGAGCGGCTCGTCCCACAGCCGCTGAGCTGAAAGATTGCTGGGAAGCTCATCCAAAGTTAGGGTCCTCCACGCATCAATGGCCTCAGCTAAAAATGGTATGTGTACCGAATTAAAAACATGAGATTTATTTAGAATTTTACAGGTTAAGCCAAAAGTACTGTGAGATGAAGATAAATAGGCTGGAAGGCTGACACTAGATATTTTCCTAATGCCTAAGCCTCCATGCCTGATGGGCAAAGAAGCTTGTGTCCAAGTACGGCCTTCCAACCTAATGTTCAAAGTTGATGAAAGAGTGTGCTGAACGATATTGTCTAATTTAGTGGTCAAATTAGGGTGTTTCCAAAATTGTGAAGAACGTAAAGTGTATGTGAATTTGGGTACAAAGAGACAGAACCTAATGATGGTGTATGCAATGTGACTATTAATTTTACTTATCCGATCAGAAATTGAGTTAAATTTGGTAATTTGTTCATCAATGTAGGGTGAAAATGATTCATCTAAAACAGGGGAACCGAGAAGACGCAGTGAAGTTTGGTCAACAATTTTGATATCAGGAGCTAATTGCTTAAAACTGTTTATAATGTCACCACGCCGAATGCAATTCGGTGGTACAAACAGTTCACACTTGGAAAAATTTAGATCTAAACCACAAAGTTTGAAGTCACGCACTAGGGATGAAAAATCGTTTAAAACTGTTGCAGTGTCACCACCAAGGGTACCGTCATCAAGATACCAAACGTTAAATTGAGATTTCAATTTGGCGATGATGGGGTGAATGGCAAGGCTGAAAATTGCTGGGCCGAGAGGGTCGCCCTGTTGACAACCAACAGCAGAAGAGAGTAAGTGCTCCCTATAAATTAATTTTGTGGGAGCGCTATAACACTGCCACAAAAAACTATACAGAGAAGGCACCACCCTTTCAACCTCTGACAACAGAACGCCTCTGTCGACCGAGTTAAATGCGTTTTTGACATCAACCTTAAGTATAACATCATCTGGCCGAAAAGAGATGTAAGAACGGACGGCGTGGATAGCTGCTTCACAGCCACCACTAACTCCAAAACCAAGTTGGGTAGGCTGAAAGTGTTCGCTGAGGGTACCAGAAACCGCCCGGCAGCAAACTTTGGCTGCAAGACGGCGGTAAGTGGTACCCACAGCAATAGGACGAATCCCACCGTCCTTTTTTTTTAAGGCACAAAGGTTTGCGCCGTAAAGTAAATCCAAAATGTCCCCATTTACTCGACCAGACAGCATTAAATTAATAAGAGATGTCAATGCCTCAAGCAAGGCCACGCTGACCTCACCACCAACATTCAAAAGGTCTTTGAGATGCTGAGCTGTGAGACCATCAAGGCCTGCAGCAGTACCACTTCTGAAGCCAATGACTGCGTTCAAGACCTCAGTGGAAGACACCTGCAGGTTTGTCTGAGAATTACTAGGTGAATCAGGAAAGGAAAGGTTGGCAGCTGGGCAGGGATGTTTCTCATAAAGGGCTGAGAGAGTCTCTGGGGTGTTAGGAGCTAATGCATCGTTAGAAAAAAGGAGACGAGCTGCACCTTTTATATCTCCATCACTCACTTTACTCTCAATGTGATAAAATTCAGACTTTTTTGATTGGCGAGAGGTTTTATTATGACCTAAATGTATTTCATTTAAAACACAGTTTTCTTTAATACAAGAAGTTAGAGAATTGGAGCGAGAGGAAATAGAAGGATTTATATGCAAAATTTGGTAAGGGAACGTGAGAAGATGTTCCCACACCTCTTTAGAATTAAGATTGACCACAGAAATAATATCTGTCGTCAACCTTTGAGCTACACAAATACGAGCACCTCTGGGAACTCTCTTTACAATAGGCTTACTGTGTTTTAATTTAGAAAGTAGTTGCCAAAAAGGAACAGGTGGTAAAGTTACAGAATTTGATGAAACTACGGGTGGCAATGAGGATACCTGAGAAGAATGGGGTTGCGATGATTCAGAGGCCACCTGCAGATGTCCTTGATTTCGGTGGCAGCGGCTTTCATGGATCTTCAATCCTCTCTGCCCCTTAAAAAACCTTGGCTGTTCACAAACATCGCATTTCACAAAGTTGATACTCATAAATACTAACTTAATTCCGATAACAAAAATAAGAAACCAAAAACTGAACCTAATATAAAAACAGGCAAAATCTTAATTAAATAATAATATCTTTTTAACAAAAAATTGAACCGACGAAAAAAATAGGATTTGAAAAGTAAAAAATAATAAAGTTCTGAGTCGGCGCCAAACAAACAAGCCATCATCTCACTTTATGTATATGCTCTGCGTTGGTGAATCAGTTACGGCAAGTATTATATACATATGTAGGTATAGATTAATTTTCTTATTCGTTAGATTGGCGCCGACTCAGAACTTTATTATTTTTTACTTTTCAAATCCTATTTTTTTCGTCGGTTCAATTTTTTGTTAAAAAGATATTATTTTTTAATTTTTTGTGACTTACACGTCATACAAATCAATAATTATACATCACAAATTGGTTATAAAGTCCTTATGATCTCAATCAAAAGACGCGCACTGGTCTACCACTGCATGTCTTTTGTCTGAGATCACTGCGCTGTGTAAATCCTTATGCTATGTAAACATAAGCATTAAGCTTACGTTTACATAAATATTTACACAGCGCAAATAAATCCTTATGCTTATGTATACATAAGCATTAACTGGCCTGTTGGTCTAGTGGTTAGTGACTCTGGCTGCTACGCCGGAGGTCGTGGGTTCGATTCCCACCCAGGACAAATCTTTGTGTGTTGAGCACGAATGTTTGTTCTGTGTCTGGGTGTAATTTATTTATAATTATGTATGTATTTAGAAATATATAAGTATGTTTATCAGTTGTCTGGTTACCATAGTTCAGGCTCTGCCTAGTTTGGGATCAGATAGCGATGTGTGAGTTGTCTCGAAAATATTATTATTATTAAGGTTTAACACAGCGCAGCGTTAGTATACGACCACGTCTCAGATGTATAATGTTCATCACTGGTAACATACACGGGTCAAACATTTTTGTCATGAGATACTGCGATATTTAGGACAGGGAGATATGGCTAAGCCATTCAAACACTACCCAGCCGAATCCGATTAGCGAGTAACCTCCTTTAACGAGTTACTACTTTTGACAAGTGACCTGTTATGGTGTCCTCTTCGAGCTTTTCGGGGGTGTTGAATACGAATATAACATCTATTTCGTGATCAAAGATGGAGAACGCGATTTTTTCTAAAAAGTCAATATATCTTTGTATTTTAGAAGTTTTTTTTTTTTTTTTACTTACCCTTATTTTTGTACCTTTGATTAAACAATAAAATCAAAATCTTTATTTTCCTTTTCTTTTAAGGCAAATCCCTCGCTAGGTAACAAGCCCTGTGTCGTGGGAGACTTTACAAATATACAATTGACGGATACAAAGTACACTCATACTAGGGACAACCATTGGCACCACCATGGGTCACACAACTTTTTTCCCGTATGGACATCAAACCTAAAACACGCCGCGTAGTGGTAATCGGCGAGGTAACCACTTATGCCACTGAACCAAATATCGTCTTATAGTCCACAAAACTAGGGCTTTAAAATGGAGTATCCCTGAGACAGGAAAACGTTTCTTTCAAAACGCATACCTAAATGAGCAGTAGAGACCTGTATGGGTACAGGTCGCCAGCGCTCATTTAGGAACACAACTATGTACACCGCTGTGTGTAGTTATTTGGCTGTGGTTTTCTGTAAGGTAGAGGTCCTACCCCAGTCGGGCTTGCTCGTTAGTATAGCGCCCTACCTCTCTTAAAATATGTATATCTCGGCACGCTACCCTAAATGACATACTCCGACGCGCTCTTGTCACCACTGGCGTTACAGCTGTACGGGAACCCAATTGTGTATATATGTATATTGTGTACACAACGATGGTAAGAGACCTGATGGTATGTCTTCACTGCCCTGGAAGATGGGTAGGCCTTTGACGTGGGATGCAGCACGTGTCTACGCCATCACGCCATCCCATCTCCCAAGCACAGCAGGTGGTGCTGCTGTTGCATCTGCGGAGACTCTCAAGGGGCGCAAATACAACATTCTCATCGGAGATTATGTTTTGAGCCGTTTGGGTGGGGTGCAAGTGTAATTTGTTTTTTTTAATACTTGTTAGGTGGCAAACAAGAATGCGTCCCGCCTGATGTCAAGCAGTTACCGTAGCCTATGCCTATTGCAATACCAGAAGTATCACTTGGGTGTTGCCAACCCATTTTTTTACACTAGGACTTTATGACGGAAGTATCACTGGGATAAATGAACGCTGGATACCTGTACTCACACACAGGAACACAACTGTGTGTAGTTATTTGGCTGTGGTCTTCTGTAAGGTCCTTCCTTAGTCGGGCTTGCTCGCTAGTATGGTGGCCTACCTCTCTTAGTTCACTTTATATTTTAGTAAAATGCATGTCTCTGGTTGATAAAAATATGTACATTGCACATTTTGTTTTAACTACTGCCTGATCATGGCTTGCAATCTATCCTCTATGTCTTACAACTTGGACCATAAAATCGGTATAACTTCCAGTTAACTAAGCTATACCTACAATTTAACTACTAGTAGCCTTGGCCGTTTGGATTTGTAATTAATTCGAGAAAAGTTAATAAGAGGTGATTAAATCTTAAATGTTTTCATTATGTAGCTCAACACTATTTAGTGACCTGGATATATTTATTTTATTTAACCAATTTACCCTAATAATAATTGACAGTAAATTATACACAATATAAAATATTTGTGTCTTAAGATAAAGTAATGTGCAATTGTGTTAAATAAAAGTTGCAGGGTAGTATTACATATGTACCTATTACTAGATATCCTATTAATATTATAAACGTGAAAGTTTGTAAGTATGAATGGATGGATGTTTGTTACTCTTTCACGAAAAAACTACTGAACGGATCTGGATGAAATTTGGCACAGAGATAGATTATGGTCTGGAATAACACATAGGCTAACAGTTTACAGCGATAACCGACGCCCACGCGGGCGGAGCCGCGGGCAACAGCTAGTATTCAAATATTGAAAGAAAATAGTCAAGCCCGGAGCAGGTGCTTCTTCTATTTCTCAGCATAGATGTTGCTGTGGTGAAGCCGTCGATAGCCTTGGACATCACGACCTGTCATGCAGCAGGAGTGCAGGCCGCATATATTTTTTATACTACTTGGATGGCAAACAAGCATATGGCCCGCCTGATGTTAAGTAGTTACCGTACCCTATGGACTTTTGCAATACTTACCAGGGGTATAACTTGTGTGTGTTGCCGACCCACCTTTTTACACTAGGGCTTTAAAATGGAGTATCCCTGAGACAGGAAAACGTTTCTTTCAAAACGCATACCTAAATGAGCGCTAGAGACCTGTATGGGTACAGGTCTCCAGCGCTCATTTAGGAACACAACTATGTACATCGCTGTGTGTAGTTATTTGGCTGTGGTTTTCTGTAAGGTAGAGGTCCTACCCCAGTCGGGCTTGCTCGTTAGTATAGCGCCCTACCTCTCTTAAAATATATCTCGGCACGCTAACCTAAATGACATACTCCGACGCGCTCTTGTCACCACTGGCGTTACAGCTGTACGGGAACCCAATTGTGTATATATGTATATTGTGTACACAACGATGGTAAGAGACCTGATGGTATGTCTTCACTGCCCTGGAAGATGGGTAGGCCTTTGATGTGGGATGCAGCACGTGTCTACGCCATCACGCCATCCCATCTCCCAAGCACAGCAGGTGGTGCTGCTGTTGCATCTGCGGAGACGCTCAAGGGGCGCAAATACAACATTCTCATCGGAGATTATGTTTTGAGCCGTTTGGGTGGGGTGCAAGTGCTCGCGGTCTTTTCAAAGCTCTGTCGAAGCGTTGAATCGACGCTTCACGTGCCCAGAACGCTGGTTTATATTTGGCTTAATGAATAAGCATTGCCATTCAGCGTGGCAATGTTGCCAGTCACTTGGCTGCGTTTTCAGTAGACAGGCCGAGGTTTTTTTTATTAGAATCTATAATCGAACATTTTGAATTAATTACCATTATTATTATTATTTTTATATTTATTACAAAATTAATAAATATGTTTATTCTAATCTGTAATAATATAGGCAATGAATGTTTTAATTGTAATCAGAGTACTTAGATTTAGATTTAAATTTGTACGCTTCAATGCAAAACATAAACTATGTTCTATGATTACAAACAAAGATTTTGATTTTGATTTTTGCTGCACTAATGGAAAATAACTAATTTATTTTAAGTCGCCGCTAAACATTTATTTATTACCATTTCACTTTACGTAATAAATAATTTGCTTGTTAGATGGTTTGTTAGTAGTTAAGTAGCTGCTATAAACTATTGAAGAGTGCCCTTAACTGTCTTCCATGTCGGTTGTAGATCAATTTAAGGTCTCCTTGATGATTTAGTGTCATTAAAACTGTATATGTTTAACAAATTTTAACAAAATCGGTAAACAAATGTAAATGTTATGAGTGAACAATCAATTATTCCCTATTTATTTAACTGAGGGGTATTATTTCTAGTTGAAAATACGGAGTTTCCAAAAAACTAATAATTTACAATCAGAGTGCATCTTATGACCACTCCAATAAGCCCAAACACGGCTAGAATACATTGTTTATTTATGGAGTTCCGATGCTTATGCCTTCCAAGTTCATCATCAGATTAGTTTAATGGTACCATTTTCATCAAAAACATTGAATTTACTTTATTACAGTCGCTGTAACTATCTTATTCGATATCTATATTATCCTATCGCCATTCACAAAATGCTTATTATTGAGAACTTCTGGCAGTCATTTGTGGTCTTCTTCATCTGTTTTACTTCACCAAATGATACTTTCTGGATGCAAATGCTTGACTTATTGTAGAAAATATCAAAATCGTTATATGTTTGCCTATAATATTTGAGGAGTTCTCTTAATTCCTCATGGATCCCATCATAAGAACTTAATGTCGGTAAAATGGGACCAACTTCAAAGTATATCCTATCGAATAAAAAAAGAATTATCGAAATCGGACGCCCCTGTAAAAAGTTATGCGTGGTCATACATAAAAAAAAAAAAACAAATATACGGGTTGACTTGAGAACCTCTCTTTTTTTTTTCGTCGGTTAAAAATAAAATAAAGTTCATAACATAACATAGATGACACCAAGACGTTGCTAGGCAGCCAATATATTCGAGCGCACCAAATGACAGAATGCGCCTAGCAATGAAGGCAGGCTCCTGAAGCGTCCTTGACAACCGTCAAAGTCACCTGAAAATAGCAAAATATCTGATTATACTGAAAAAAGAAGGAAAATATGGGATCATAAGCTGCCCACATGCGTATAGGGACAACACGCACAGGGCCGCGTACAGGGCCAAAAATAAGATTAAGTTGCGGCAAATAATTTTATTTCAAATAAAATTAAGAGCGCATGACTTTGACAGACAATGACAATTCAATTTTTTTTTTTTTTTTTTTTAGGAAAATTAAATTGAGGAATGAGCTTTCTGTCAAATTGTCCTGAGCTAGTATCTTTAGTATGAGACTGGATGTTTTGTTGGGGAGTTTTTTTTTTGTGAGCGTTGAATACTAATACGTTTTTTGAGACAATTTTGATTATAATAATCATGGTAATTGTCCCATTTACGACTCAATATGATGGATCTTCTGAGGAACTATATACAATAAAGAACGCTTATGTAGAGTCAATTTTGCGCTATGGTCTCATAATGTGGGGTAATAGCACCGATGCTGGCAGAGCATTTATTGCCCAAAAAAAATGCATAAGAGCGATATGTGGACTTCAACCTGACGAATCTTGCCAACCAATATTTAAGAAACTTGATTTGTTACCGCTACCTTCTCTTTATATAAACGAAATTTGTGTGTTTGTCTATAAGCATGGTGAACTGTTCAAGTCAGTGAATGATGTAAGCCGTCGAAACCGACGTGACCCTTATAGGTTAGTACTGAATAGTTTACCAAGACTAACTAAATATAATAAAAGCTGTCTTGCAATGTGCGTCCAAATTTATAATAAGATACCCTCTCGATTTAAAGCACTAAATATAGCATCGTTCAAGACACAATTATACAAATGGCTTAGTAACTGTAATTTTTATAGCCTTAAAGAGTTTATGGATAAAAAATTTTGATAATTCATTCGTATTTTTTTAAATTTTGAATGTATAGATAATTAAAATTTATAGCATATTTAATAATAATAATTTCTGATAATTTGTATCAATTTGTATCCCTATCTCTAATATAATATTAATTTTGCATGCTATGTATTACCCTAGCTAAACATGAATGTGCCTTAATTATTGATAACACCAATGTATACCATGTTTTATGCAATAAATTTTTGAATTTGAATTTGAATTTGAAAAATCAAGATTCTGTAGTTTAGTTTTATTTAGTGTAGTGCTTTCTAGATCTATTGTACTGGACTGGCCTATTGGTCTTCTGGTTAGTGACTCTGACTGCTACGCCGGAGGTCGTGGGTTCGATTCCCACCCAGGATAAATCTTTGTGTGATGAGCACGAATGTTTGTTCTGTGTCTGGGTGTAATTTATCTATAATATGTATGTATTTAGAAATATATAAGTATGTTTATCAGTTGTCTGTTTACCATAGTACAGGCTCTGCCTAGTTTGGGAACAGATAGCGATGTGTGAGTTGTCCCGAAAATATTATATTATTATATATATTATTATTTCTTTTTGTTTTTGTGATATTGTAGTCAGTTTCAGTAAAGAGCAGTAACAAAGCTTTCCGAAGGGAATCCCACTGAAAACCAGCGCTGTGCAATAAGTATTTTGGGCATCAAGTAGCTGAACGGGGTGGCCTATTTGTTGATACTTTTTGTTTATCAAACCCAAAAAGTACTACTCGATCCCTAATTAGCAGGGATCGAGTAGAAGCTTAAAAATATATCAATAACCTACTTATACTCGCATGAACAAATCCTCTTTCATCAGTTACAGAAGTGAAAACAAATGGAAATTGGCTTTTCCTCGGCGCCTTTAATCTTGATTGTATTATGCACGCAGTTGCTTCTAGTAACTTCGGTGTTAAGTGCTGGTTCTTCACATGTGTATTGACTAGCTATTGCCCGCGATTTCGTCTGCGAAAACAAAATCTAATTCGTATCTGTATCACACCGTATGTGCATGAGAACAGGTCTCTAGTGCTTTAAGGGAAACTATTTTCAAAATACCTTTTTCCTTATTCCATATCCCAAAACCATATTTTTTACACTACTTAGAAGGTATACAAGCATACGGCCCGCCGTATGGTGAGCACTTACCTGATGTTAGAATATCAACAACGCATAACTGATGCTCCTGTAATTGCAAGCGTACATAGACTACGGTAACTGCTTACCATCACGCGGGCCGTATGCTTGTTTGACAGCTTGAAAGTATACAAAGACTATAATAGAAAAGATTAATTTATTACTTACTAGATACCTTACTTACTATATACTAGAAATAAAAAAAAACTCGAAGCGTAGAGAGGGCTCTCTACGCTTCGAGTTTTTTTTTATTTCTCAATTATTATAATATGCATGTATATTATACTCTAGGAGTCGCCCGCGACTTCGTCCACGTGGTAATTTGGAATATTTTCATCGATTTTGCAACATATCTCACTACTGCTCCGCTCCTATTTATCATAGAGTGATGTTATATAGCCTATAGCCTTCCTGAATAAATGCACTATTCAACAAAAGAAAAAAATATTTTTTCTAATCGAACCAGTCCTTTCTGAGATAAAGGCGTTCAACCAAACAAACAAACTCTTCAGCTTTATAATATTAGTATAGATATAAACCTTCTTCTTGTATCACTCTATCTATTTGAAAACTACATGAAAATTCGTTGCGTAGTTTCAAAGATCAAAACGTACAAACAGCAAGGACGACTTTGTTTTATACTATGTAAAGATGATAACTTTTAAACTATCGCGTTGCATGATATACAATAATATATACTTCGGGTATTAACACGATCATGCTTTATTTACCTTTAGATTGCTTGACGTTTCGACCAGGTTGCACCGGCCGTGGTCACAAGCTGACGTATAATAAGCAATCTAAAGGTAAATAAAGCATGATCGTGTTAATACCCGAAGTATATATTATTGTATATGTAAAGATGGATGATACTATGCGAATTTTCGTTTATTTACTCGTTGAAGACTCATAAAAGACTAAAATGCATTTTTTTTCAAGGTTGTGTGTTAATCTTTGTACAAATATGTAAGGCCAGGATAATCTCTGAGCCTATACATATGTCGTTTCCGATATCTCTCAAATTAATTCAAGCCGTTTCATTAGTATAATGGTATCTATTGAGGTTCGAAGCTATTTTACCAGATATGAGAATCGTTCCATTAACTATTGTTACTTCCATTCTTATTATTTCTTTGTAATTTTGATTTCACCAGGAAAACTGCCATGCTAAAATGGAACTGGGCTGGTCATATCTGCCGCATGTCAGATGATCAATGGCCCAAACTCACTACCCAGTGGGTGCCTCTAAATGCCAAGCGACATCGCGGTAGACCCAGGCGGAGATGGCAGGATGAGTTGGATTCATTTAACCAAGACTGGTCCTCTGCGGCTTTAGACAGAGAGAAGTGGAAGGAGAGTGGGGAGGCCTTTGCCCTGCAGTGGGACAGTACAGGCTTATAATAATAATAATAATAAGAAATTTTGATTTAAGTGGAACAGTCTTAACAACAACTAAGTTGTTAAGACTGACTGTTTTAAGAGAGGTAGGGCTGGTGCCCTATGTATGGTTGTAGTAGTATGGTTACTATATAAATTTTAATAGTTTTATAGCTAACATAAGTAAGTCTAGCAGACAATATCCGACGCAAGAAAGGGAAAACTTGAAACAAAACCCTATACCAACCCGTCTGGCCAGCGTGGTATAGTAGGCTAATATCCCTCTAAATGTTTGGAGGAGACCCGTGCCCAGCAGTGGGACGTTTATGGGTTGATATGATGATGATGACGATAGCTAACATTTTTAAAAACATGCCGTGGTTATTTAAAATTTTAATTTAAAAATGTTGCGGCTATCAACTTTGATACAGAGCTTATAAAAGATCGGTTCAACTTGATAACCTAAATAAACTCGTGTTTGAACTAAAATAAAATGTAATCGGTTCAAACATGGCGAAACTTGTTTATTTTAAATTGTGTTTTTATTTATGAAGCTATCCAATCTGTGAACTATAAAACTGGATCTTTGTCGCGGCTCCGCCCGCGCGGATGTCGGTTATAGCGTTGAAAAGGCTATGTGCTATTCCGGACTATAATCTATCTCTGTGCCAAATTTCATCTAGATCCGTTCAGTAGTTTATACGTGACAGAGTAACAAACATCCATCCATCCATACTTACAAACTTTCGCGTTTATAACATTAGTAGGATTATTTAAAAGTAAATTATTCCAAGATTGACCAGCCACTCAAGTAGCACCCGTTCACGAGCATGACGTCTCAGCAAAGGCAATACACACAATAACACTCATACAACCACAATGTACACAGAGAGTACACAATACACACCAATACATGAATCACAATACCCCGTCTATTGTAAACTGAAGCTATAACTCTCTCGTAACTTGGTAACGAAACAATTAATTGACTCTATTATTTACTCGCTTCATTATATCGATTTGGAGAATTGATTTCTTAAGTTATTGATGGTGATTGGTTAGAAAACTTGGTGCCAATGTTAGACTGACGTTTTAGTTTCGATTTTATTTATTTAAACTTTTTTTTTATACTACTCAAGTGGAAAACAAGCATACGGCCCACCTGATGTTAAGCAGTTACCGTAGCTTATGAACGCTTGCATTACCCGAGGTATCACTTGCGTGTTGCCAACCCATTTTTTTACACCAGGGCAGGGATGGTCATATTCGCGGAAAATGCCACGGGAAACAGCTAATCCTACTAATATTATAAATGCGAAAGTTTGTAAGAATGGATGAATGGATGGATGTTTGTTACTATTTCACGTAAAAACTACTAAACGGATCTGAATCAAATTTGGCACAGAGATAGATTATGGTCTGGAATAACACATAGACTACTTTTCACAGCGATAACCGAAATCCACGCGGGCGGAGCCGCGGGCAACAACTAGTTAGTAATATATTCATTACAAACATCTAAAATAAACAATTCATAATATTATTACTGGCACAAAATGACCTTTGACAAAAAATAATGTAAAACAACCTTCTTAGTATATGTTTCAAAGTAAACCTACGTTAAAACGAAAAAGGTTGCCATATAAAAATAAACAAGAAATATCAACGTATCGACTAGGGGACAGTTAGACTAATGTAGTGGAAGAAGACCAGTGAGCCGGCTAACGTCCCTTCCGATAAACCATCTAACAATAATTAAGTTTTTGTTTTTTCAGTATAGGAATGAGTATATCCAGTTTTGTAGTCTAAGGGGCAAATTGAATTTGAGGTAATTTTAATTTAGTAAACGGTGGTGGCTGAGTGGGAAAGTAACTTGGACGCAAGAGGTGCGAGTTCGATCTAGGGCAGTATCAATGTGAATATCACTTTTTGTGTTTATATGTACTAATCAAATGATTGGCCATATGCTAACGGTGAAGGAAAACATCGTGAGGATCGTCTGATTCAACAATCCGCATTAGGCCAGCGTGTGTGAATTAAGGCCTAAGACCCTCTCTCTCTCTAGATAGAGGAGAGGAGACCCGTGCCCAGCAATGGGACATTACATGCGTTGCTATTATTATTACCATATCTAAACTTGTAACACGACGCCATCACATAACCAGTGTACTGAACATTATCAAATAGAAAATCGATATCGTATCATGATGGTCCAATTTAACAGATAATCAATTTAATCACATATACTGCATGGATGATCACAGTTGCATAACATTTACATAACATAGCTTCAAGCTTTTACTCCGACAGGGAAGGCAGAGACGAGTAACACCTTTTTTATACTACTTGGATGGCAATCAAGCATACGGCCCGTCTGATGTTAAGCAGTTACCGTAGCCTATGGACGCTTGCCATACCAAAGGTATCGCTTACGTGTTGTCGACCTATTTTTTATATCAAGGGCTGTTACCATGACGAAGAAATAGGGACAGAGCTATATGACTGGCCTGTTGCTCTAGTGGTTAGTGACTCTGACTGCTACGCCAGAGGTCGTGGGTTCGATTCCCACCCAGGACAAATCTTTGTGTGATGAACACGAATGTTTGTTCTGTGTCTGGGTGTAATTTATCTATAATATGTATGTATTTAGAAATATATAAGTATGTTTATCAGTTGTCTGGTTACCACAGTACAGGCTCTGCCTAGTTTGGGATCAGATAGTGATGTGTGAGTTGTCCCGAAAATATTATTATTTTTTATTTTTTTTTCTTTTTTTTCTTTTTTAAAAAAGACAACTCCCGCACTAGAGAACAAGCTCTGTGTCGTAGGGGACTTTACAAACATACAATTAACGGACACAAATTACGCCCAGACTCAGAACAATTCTTTGTGGGTCACACAAAGTTTTGTCCTGTGTGGGAATCGAACCCACAACCTCGTGCACAGCAGGCGCATACTGCGACCACTGGACCACAAAGGCAGTCAAATTCAAAGTCAAATTATATAAGGTGTATAGCTCCATCCCTTTTTCTCACTTTACCTACTCACGTTTTAACTCGTCATGGTACGGTCCTAGGGCTTTAAGGCGATTAAAAAGAGTGGCCCGAGTTTCTTGCCAATTTTTCTCGAGGCCCGTATCCCTGGGATAGGAAACGTTTCTTACAAAACGCATCCCTAAATGAGGAACACTGCTACATCGCTGTGAGTCGTTATTTGGCTGTGGTCTTCTGAAAGGTGGAATTCCTTCCCTAGACGGGCTTGCACATTAATAATAATATTTATTTATTAACTCCCACAACACGTATTTTACAAATTATTTAGATAACAGTTTGTGAACAGTGATAATTGTTAGGTAATGGGAGCCTGGTGCCTGGTAATAGACCTGTATGATGGATAACCAGACCTCCATCCACGGAAACGGTTGAGTACTGTCTGTGCATATTTTTGTATGTAATAAGGAGTAGTTTAAAGATTTGTGAGTTTTTATTTTAGGTAAGTTATATTAAAACTAAGTTAATATCAAAGTATATGTGTGAGAAATATAATAATAATATAATAATAGAAACCCATATATGTCCCACTGCTGGGCACGGGTCTCATCTCCTCTATCAAGAGAGAGAGAGAGGGTTAAGCCTTAATTCACACACGCTGGCCTAATGCTGGTGAATCAGACATGTCTTTAGAATTACTTCTAAGACATGTGGGTTTCCTCACGATGTTTTCCTTCACCGTTAGCAGATGGCGAATCATTTGATTAGTACATATAAACTCCACAATGTGAAATTCACATTGGTACTGCCGCCCGGGATCGAACTCGCACCTCTTGCGTGCAAGTCGGTTACTTTCCCACTCGGCCACCACCGCTATTGAGATATATAATTATACACTTTTTAAAACAGATATTAGTTTATCTGACTTGGGGATTGATCCCTTGATCTCAATACGTTAGTATGCACTACCTACTACTCCACTTAAGCTATCCTCACACAATATTATCATCACATAGCGTCAAAGCCGTTTCTGTGTTACGGACCGTGATATGAAGCAGAGGAAATGATGCGTTGGGAAAATATACATTTCTGTACAAAATGTACATGATGTTTTTTATTTTATTTATTTAAACTTTCTGCAAACAAATTGCACAAGGCGGACTTAATGCCTAAGACATTTTCTGCCAGTCAAACTTTGGGTGATGCAAAGATAAACATGGCAGGTGACAATTAAGGAAATTAAAAACTAAGAAATAAGACGCAACACAAAACATGATTACACATAAGAATAAGACGTCCACTGCTGGACATAGGCCTATATATATAAATATATATAGGCCAACTATATTGTAATATATATATTGTGTCTGGCAATTGTATGTTCCACTGCTGGTACTCTTATCTTATAAGATAAGAGTACCAGCAGTGGAACATACAGTATGTATGGGTTTTGACATATCAAAACCCATACATACTGCTTTCTATTCTATTCCATTCAACTACCGTTTATGTCACTTGTCTAATAGGGCAGGTTACCTCTACATGATGTACTTGAGCACATAATTTGCGTTAAAAAACATGTTAGTACCACATACTCATATTATGTATTATTATTATTTGTATACTACATAATACCACTAGACCCACAGGCCAGTTCTATTATGTAGGTATATATTGAATGATGGTTTCTTTGTTTCAGATACTGCACATAAGCGCACACAGACATGGCCATGACATATCTACTGAAGACCCTGAAATCATCGAGCTGCATCATGACAACACCACACATCATGGCAAAGTAAGTGACATGTTCTTCATCACATGAAAGATGTAAGCTTCTCCAGATGAAGTCTTTCAAAATTGTGTGTGTATTGGTGATCTTCTGTGGGAATATGGAGTTCAAAGTTTTATACTACTTGGGTGGCAAACAAGCATACGGTTTGCCTGATCGTAAGCAGTTACCGTAGCCTATGGACGCTTGCAATACCAGAAGTGTCACTTGCGTGTTGCCGACCCATTTTTTGACACAGGGCATTAAGATGGAAAATCCCTGGGATAGGAAAACGTTATTTTCAAAACACATCCCAAAATAAGCGCTGGAGACTGTACTCACACACAGGAACACAACTACACCACTGTGAGTAGTTATTTGGCTGCTGTCTTCTGTAAGGTGAAGGTCCTTTCCCATTCGGGCTTGCTCAAATACATAAAATAAAACTCTATAAAACAGGTAGCAATAGTCTGCGATAGGCGGATAACGATGAGTCTTTTTTGATATAGTAGTTACAACCACAACATTTTCAATTCAGTCAAATAAAAGGCTTTTTTCAGAAGCTTAATGTTCAATACAAAACGTATGTATATGTTCCAGCCCTGCAACTGCACAAGCCACAATAACAAAACATAAGCCAAACTTTTTTCGTGTTTTCAACGGAACACCGTCGAAAGCATCGAACCGTCATTGCAAACTGTACTAATAAAAAAAAGTGTCACTAACGCTCTGTGCAAAAAATATCCATAAAAACATTTCTCATAGCTTCCAATTAAAACTAGACGAAACAATTGGATGATTTTTGTTACCTATATTACATCCACAGTGGAAAAATAACTTAAGTTGAAGCGTACTTGTTTTCAAATTTACATCTTATTCTTAAATACTAAGGTTCAAAATTGCAACAATTTTTTTCCTAGTGCAAAAGTTGTCGTTGAAAAAAATTCTGTAAACAATGCTCCATCAGAATAAAACATTGTTTATATACCTCTGAGATACAAAAATGATATCCCATTTCAATTTATCAAAATCCTTATAAAGCAAAAAACAAATTGTATTTCGAATTTAATTATCGTGATAGATACAGGGTGTTTTGTTAAAGAACGGGTGCTAAAAAATGAAAGTGTAGGTCGGGGCTGACAAATTGAAGTTGTACCCCTGAGGATACAAATTTGCATATGCGACAGTATTGTGTGGATACGCCCAAGTTAGAAGAGGATAGCGATATTAATTTAATTTCGTTTAACATTGTAAATAAATAATGTAATTAACTTAAAGCTTCGTGACTGATAGCCGTTGGGGCAGGGGCAGAAACCTTCTAGAGTTGCGACCACGAATTGAAAGACGCAGCGTGGGTAGGCAGAACGACCTAGTAAAGATTGTGGGCAATTGATAGATATTCTTCTTCTTTGTATCGCTTGGTTAGTAGCCAATCTGGTGATAGAGTTATTTAGATCGCTCATATTTAGGCCTCTGTCGTGATCTAAGAACTGTTAACTGTCGTGACCGACTTTTAACGTGCCCTTCGAAGCATGGAAATACTCAGATGTAACACTATGCGGTCATCCATTTAAAGGGTTACCACGCCCTCGATAGACCCACTGATCGTTTACCGAACATCTGGCTTGTTGAAGTACACCTGGCTATAAGAGCCTCAATTGATAGATAAAAAATGTGTGTGTGCAAGTGGCACAATGGACAAAGTTTCTTGTCAATTTTATTCGTAGCACTACTCTTGCCAGCGAATTAGTCAAAACTTATACATAATATGCATAATAATTGTAGAAATGTGACATGTCATTGTGTGTCTGTGTTTTTTTAAATCAGTTTTTTTTACTTATTTTATATTGAACTGAGATTGTTTGTGCTTATTTTTAGAAACCACATTAATTACCGCAACAATTTAATTATTTTCGACAGTAAAATTATAATATTTTAGAATTTATCAACGCTTAAATGTTTAAAATTGCTCTCCTGTAAAGTTGTGGATTAAAACATATCATATTATGTTTTAGTAAAGAGGCGATATGATTTAAATAAATTTGAGTTTGACTCTGATATTGTATAAGGTAATTGTATATAAAACCGCTACCGCTTATACTATGCTCCCCACACATATCTCTTTGACGTGTATGTACGTTCCGATTGTAAATTTCAGTGGGCGTTTGTTGTTATTGCCGTCTTGTTGACTAGAATGTACGACAGAACCGCTGCCGCTGTACGGCTAAATGTATTCTATACTATTATTTTAATGTTTTCTTTTACTGTTTTGTATTTCATGTGATATTAGCTGGATGTTTCTAGGTGAGGTTCTGAGTTCGATTCAGCTGAAGCTTTTTCTATTAGATATTTCTTAGTAGCATGGAGTTGTGAATTGTATCCTGAATCACTACCGCTATAAAGGAGTAAACATAATTGGCACAATGTGTAACATACACCACTGCCTACTCTTATGATTAAGTACTTAATTTTATTTTAGTATGGTGTGTTGGTTCCATTCCTTTTTGTTACTCACCCCAAATTGTAACTCATACCAAATTGGAAATATTGTACTTTGGCTAATAAAATGGGTGGCCTGAGTTTCTTGCCAATTTTTCTCGAAGCCCTATCCTTGTCAGCGAATTGGCTATAGAAAAATGATGTTAAATGTTGTTCTTTTTGACTTACAAAAGTTCGTAGTTTCATAAATGAATAAATTTGGGTTTTGATTTTATGGACGAATTGGTCTTTATAAGTTTGTCATCTTTGCTTAAGAAATTGTACCGCCTAGCTTGATAGGCCGACAGAGTATCAGTTTAGTTGCTACAAAACAACAAAGAAATACACAGATAAGTCATTTAACTTTCATTCCCTCATCTCGGGACTTTAAAACATCATCATAATCTCAACCCATAAACGTCCCACTGCTGGCCACGGGTCTCCTTCATACATTTGGAGGGATATTAGTCTAGTATACCACGCTGGCCTGACGGGCTGGTATAGGGTTTTGTTCCGAGTTTTCGAGAATAATATTATTATCTGCCTAACTTACTCTCTTAGTCGACTCTTACGACACCCTTGGGATGAAACGGGGTGGTAAAATTTGTATTCTTTATCCGTCACTACATGGACTTAATAACATTTATTTATTTATTTAAACCCATTTACAATATTTTTACAGTTATTCCCAAAACAATATTGTAAGCTAAAACTGATTAACATAATATATTATACATATAATATATCTACTTAATTTTACAAAATATCGTTAGATTTAGTTATACACTTTTGAGCAGCTTCTGTGAATTTCGGCAAACTACAGTGAAAAATATCTAATTCTTAAGAAATTATATTAATAAACCGTAACATACTTACGTAAAATAAAAGATATTGATCTTTATACTACATAAGTATATTTTACTATTGATAAATGCGAAAGTTTGTAAGAATGGATGGATGGATGTTTGTTACTCTTTCACGTAAAAACTACTGAACGGATCTGGATGAAATTTGGCACAGAGATAGATTAAGGTTTTTACAGCGATAACCGACATCCACGCGGGTGGAGCTGAGGTAAACAGCTAGTATTACAATAAAGCTGTAATTTCAAGCTATAAAAATCCACGGTTGTGTAACAATAGAGATAATGGCCTGAATATGATGTATATACATATATAATGTACCTACGTCGGTACGTACTGCCTCAGTGTATAATAATCGTAACGCACACGAGGGGATTAAACATTTATATTTGAAAGTTGTATACTTGCGATTAAAAGTTGCCGGATAGTTGCCGTGGTCTGCAAGCATACTTGACTGGCGAAGTTTCTACACCTTGCAGAAGATCACAGTCAAATAACTATAAACAGTAGTTTAGTTGTCTTCTTGTAAATGATTATAATATAAATGCTCATTTAGAGACGCATTTTTAAAGACACGTTAAATTAACCTAGGTTTACCAGTTACACACAGTCATTATGCTTCGTTGCATGCAAGCGTTCTTAGGCTACGGTGACTGTTTCCCATCAGACAAAGCATATGCGTAGTTACTAAATTATGTATGGTGGTCACCTCACCATTAACACAGAGCTTAGTGTTGTGGATTCAATAAAAAACGTAATTATAATAATTTTAAAGTCTGAGGGTATTTGATTAATATTATGCCAGTTACAGTAAAGATTCCTGCGATACAGAGCTTGCTCCCTAGTCTTGCGCAATAAAGAGCAAGACTTGTATCGTAGAAGACTGCGTGATGCCAAAAAACGCCAGCGAGGCGACGGCGAAGCACCTTCTAAACAGTATCAACAAATAGTTGCCCGTTTGCACATAACATGACGCGTTTACATGACTGCGTGGGAATTACGCCATCATTCCGTTTGCATGGTGGGTTTACCACAAAAGGCACGCGCGAAACAAAAAATGAACGACTCGTAGCAAATGAGGAGTTATTGTCTATTGCTCGTTATTTTGAATATGAAATACCGTAGCACTACGAAGTGCTACGGTGTAGAAGTGCTACGATGTAGAAGTGCTCTGGTTAAAGAAATGTTCGTGAAACTTTGAATTGTTTCATATAATAAGATACGATAGGTATCCCATATTACAAGGCTGGTTTCAAAAGTTGTAGGATCGACAACGTACGAGTAATGCTTCTGGCATTGCAAGCGTCTATATGCTACGGTGACTGCTTACTATAAGGCGGGTCGTACGCTTGTTTATCACATCGGACTATGAGAGTAAAGGAATAGAGAGTGAACCTATGTTTACGCACACAATGCATCCACCTCTTTATGCACGAACGTCGGCTCTGGGTACTTTTTATTTGCCTCTTTTGTTTTATACTACTCAGGTGGTAAACAAGCCGCTTGCAATACAAGAGGCATCACTTGCGTGTTGTCTACTCAAAAATAAACACCAAAGTTTTATGATGGAATTTTCCTGGGACAACGTTTCGTTAAAAATGCATCCCTAAATGAGCTCTGGAAATCTGCACTCACACACAGGAACACAACTGCACCATTGTGTGTACTCATTTAGCTGTGGTCTTCTGTAACGTGGAGGTCCTTCCCCAGTCAGGCTTGCTCACTAGAATCCTCTTCTCTTAAATTCCCTCGTGCCCTTCCTCTCTTAAATTCCCTTTTTTCCAAATCACCTACTTGGTCCATGTATATCATGTTATGTCGTTGTATGTGCATTAGTAAAGTATTTCGGTCACCTTCACTCAGCTCAGCTAAGCAAGCTTACTTTTATCGCAGTTTGTATAAAAAACGAATTTATGAACAAGAAAATCTGAAACCCAATTAAAAAATTCTTACTTTTTATGTTGCTTTTTAAAAATCTGTATTTCCTAGAGAATCTTGCAAAACGATTTTAAACGACTTTATTAAAGTGCTGCTTCTAAGAAAATTTTCCAGGATAATATTGACATTAGGTACGTGACAGAACAGTGTTATAAATAGGAACTCGAGGCGCTCATAGCTAGGTGCACTCACTGTTCGGTAAACGATCAGTGGGTTAAGCTACCAAGGGCGCGGTAACCCTATGGATGGGTGACCGCATAGTGGTATTTCATCTGAGCGTCTCCGTGCTTCGGAGGGCACGTTAAAAGTCGGTCCCGACTGTTATCAATCGTTAGATCATGACAGAGGCCTAAATATGGGCGATCTCAATAACTCTGTCACCAGGTTGGCCACTAACCAAACGATAAGAAAGAAGAAGAATAGGAACTCTTAGCGTTCAGCTAGAAGACTTTGTCTCCTAAACAACAAGGAGAAGCATCATCATCAAGTCTCCAGCGCTCATTTAAGGATGCATTTTGAAATAACGTTTTCCTATCCCAAGGATACTCCATCTTAAAATGGTCTGGTGTTAAAAAATGGGTTGGCAACACGCAAATGGTATGGCATACCCCTGGTAGGTATTGCAAGCGTCCATAGGCTAGCTGCTTAACATCAGGCGTGCCGTATGCTTGTTTGCCACGTGGAAAACGCCAAGTACACTACGCCAAGTAGTATAAAAAAAAATCTTAATCAAAAATAAATCCTAAATAAAAAATACTTCATAAGTGTTACTTTGTAACATAAAGGAATAATTGAATTTTCTTTGAAGCCTTTCTAGTCTTTGGTTATGTAGGTTCATCATCATCATCTCAACCATAAACATCCCACTGCTCAGCACGGATGAATCATATAGCCTACGACACTCACTAATAACGTGGCTTATTTCTTTTAAATAAGGTTAATGCTATAAAGCTAAGACATTACACGTAATTACATCTTTTACTTTGACCACCCAATTCCCAAACTTAAAATTCATTTATTTATTTAGGTTACAAAGTAACACTTATGAAGGTCATAAATTATGAATAAGCCAGAAAGATGATGTCAGCAAAATTTTCTCACGGCTAGTTCGCTGACGTGTAGCCTTGAGAAGTACTAGCAAGAGAGTCAGGCCACTCTTTTTAATCGCCAGATAGTTACAATCTTTTGTTAAATACAAGTATAGCATGCAAACTGATGCAGTCAAACGGTTTCAATGGGAGAAGCAAGCCGCTTAAAGACCTGAGTGGAGGGCTTTGATAAAATTGAAAGTCCGTGACTATG
This sequence comes from Trisateles emortualis, assembly GCA_947095525.1. Taxonomy (NCBI): domain Eukaryota; kingdom Metazoa; phylum Arthropoda; class Insecta; order Lepidoptera; family Erebidae; genus Trisateles; species Trisateles emortualis. The sequence goes on from OX352753.1 coordinate 12,193,438, forward strand.
AAATTCAGCGATGTGCTGATCTCGACTTTAATCGTGACCAAATAAATACCCGACCACTAGCGGTTATACTTTATAATTATATTAACAGTGTGCTTACATGCCCACAATGTGTGAGGACCTTTACCAAAAAGGTTGGCTACATAAGCCACATGCGAGCGCACGAACGCCAACAACAGAGATAATGCAGTCGCCGTGGCCGAAATCGGCCTGGATATTTCATATCAAGGTAGTACTTAGTACTGGCCGTGCGAGAAAAAAAAAACATAGCAAAATCCAAGAACCCAATTTCTACATTGTTCCTCCATCTAACCTACACAATATACAGGACGACGGTACCTTATATGATAAGAAACAGCAAACAATTACATATTCTGGTCATCTCCATGCAAAAACATCACGCGCGGGACAAAATCTGTTGGTTTATACGCTCTCTTGAATCTACAATATAATATTGTATTGCTCTTGACGTGTACTGAAATAGGTTTGTTAAATAAATGGACTCGTTAAGACTACATTTGATGAGATTATTTTTATATATACTTGAGTGACAAACAAGCATACGGCCCGCCTGATGTTTAACAGTTTTTTCTTTAAAAAGACAACTCCCACACTAGAGAACAAGCTCTGTGCCGCGGGGGACTTTACAAACATACAATAACGGACACAAATTACTTCCGAACTCAGAACAAATCGTTGTGGGTCACACAAAGTTTTGTCCTGTGAGGGAATCGAACAACCTCGTGCACAGCAGGCGCATACTGCGACCACTGGACCACCAAGGCAGTCAAAAGTCAGTTACCGTAGCCTCAGGATACTTGAATTACTAGAGGTATCACTTGCATGTAGCCGACCCAATTTTTTACTAATTATAAAATAAGCATCAAGTAAAATCATCAATTGCATTTTAAATTAAACTATTTGACAGGCGTCAATTGACATTATAGAAATGTTTATTTCAGTCTCCTTGTTCATCAGTTCATGAGTTTCCTTGTGAAACATAACATATTTTGTTAGCCTATATGCTATTCCAGACTATAATCTATCGCTGTGCCAAATTTCATCCAGATCCCTTCAGTAGTTTTTGCGTGAAAGAGTAACAAACATCCATACATTCTTTCAAACTTTCACGTTTATAATATTAGTAGGATTTTATCTGCCAGGTTTTGTTGGATAGCTATTCAATTTTATATTATGAAAAAGGCCTTTAATTTTTAATAAAATTAATAGATATAAAACTGTTATTTTCATTCAATCGTTACATGATTACAATGCATATATCAGTGCCCACACAAACAAACAGTACAGTCAGTAACAGAAACAGTGATCGGTTGTCCCGGTACTATCGCGCGCAGTGTTCCATTGCAACTGACGTGACATATCATTGTTGACAAAAGCCGACGTATTGTTGTAGTTAATTTAAAATTTCGTTTGAGATTATACCTTTTTTATATTGACAGGCTAATTTTGTACTGTTTTCACTTGTACTTGTAGTATACTAATATTAATAATAGGAAAGATTAAATTTTTTGATTGTTTGTTAGGGTTTACCCAAGAAGTAGGCAGTACCAATGTGAATTGTATTTTATGGAGTTTATTATGTACTTTTTTTATACTACCAAGGAGGCAAACAAGCATACGGCCCGCCTGATGGTAAGCAGTTACCGTAGCCTATGGACTCGCGCGTTGCCGACCCTTTAGAAACCTTATAACTCCTTTCTTGAAGAACCCCATGCTATAGTCTTTCGGGAAAACCTCGGCAGGAAGCTCGTTCCACAACTTAATCGTACGTGGGAGGAAATTCCTCTGAAACCGCACAGTGCGGCACGATAAAGGTTCTAAAATGTGTGTATGAACTCCCTGTCGGTGGCGGAAGGTGCGTTGATAAAATGTATACTTATCTAATGATTCGCCATCTGCTAACGGTGAAAGAAAACTTCGTGAGGAAACCCACATGTTTAAGAAGGATTTTTCACGACTAGTCAGATTTACCAACCCGCATTAGGCCAGCGTGTGTGAATTAAGACCTAAACCCTTTCTTGATAGAAGGGAGGAGACCCGTGCCCAGCAGTGGGACATATATGGGCTGCTATTATAACCACAATCATTAGTAATACTGTGTTTACTTGATACAAACTCCATATAACTAATTACACAAGCTAATATACCTACGCTGTCGATAAGCTTTCAATATAATTACTCATGTAGATTATCTGTATTTACTGGATTATGTTATATATAAGTTAGTACATAAATTATATATTAGATATAGCCGTATTCGTCCTTGTGGAAGTTTTGGTATAACAAATATAATATTATAGCTGTTGCCCGCGGCTCCGCCCGCGTGGATGTCGGTTATCGCTGTAAAAAGTAGCCTATGTTATTCCAGACCAAAATCTATCTGTGTGCCAAATTACATCCAGATCCGTTCAAAAGTTTTTACGTGAAAGAGTAACAAACATCCATCCATCCATCCATACTTACAAACTTTCGCGTTTATAATATTAGTAGGACTAGGGGTCACCCGCGACTTCCTCTGCGTGGTAATTTGGAATATTTTCCTCGATTTTGCAACATATCTCACTACTGCTCCACACCTATTGATGATAGCGTGATGTTATATAGCCTATAGCCTACCTGGATAAATGCACTACTCAACAAAAAAAGAGTTTTTCTAATCAAACCAGTACTTTCTAAAATTAGCGCGTTCAACCAAATAAACAAACTAACTCTTCAGCTTTATAATATTATACATAGTATATACATATAATTAGTGTAAGTATGTTTGCCAATATATCGGTAATACTTCGCGTTGGATGCAAGAGTTAGTAACATTGCCTACCTACATATGTCCCACTGTTGGGCACGGGTCTCGTCTCCTCTATCAAGAGATTGCCTACAGACGTCAGGGAATAAGAAATTTTGACCCAAATTTACTATATTTTTAAGAAAGGAAACATCCAGCGAGCCTGCTCGATTGGTAAGGATCTGAAACTTACAGAAGAACACAGCCAAATAAATACACATAGCAGTGTAGTTGTGTTCCAGTGGGAGAGTATATGTAGGTTTTCAGCGCTCATTTAAAAACACTTTCCTATCCCAGAGATACTCCATTTTAAAGCACTGGTGTAAAAAAATGGGTATATAATACCTCTGGCATTGCAAGCACCCATAAACTGTAACTGCTTAATATCAGGCGCGCCGTATGCTTGTTTGCCATCAAAGTAGTTTAATTAAGAATTTATAATATTGTGAAATTAGATTTTCAAACAAAACTATAAGCTGACCGCCTTGGTGGTCCTGTGGTCGCATTATGCGCCTGCTGTGCTCGAGGTTGTGGGTTCGATTCCCACACAGGACAAAACTTTGTGTGACCCACAAAGAGTTGTTCTGAGTCTGGGTGTAATTTGTGTCCGTTAATTGTATGTTTGTAAAGTTCCCCGCGACAAAGAGCTTGTTCTCTAGTGCGGGAGTTGTCTTTTAAAATGAAAAAAAAAAGGAAAGCAGCTAGCTAAAACTTTTAGCTAACTAAAGACAACTCCTGCCCTGAACAAGCTCTGCGTCACAAGGGACTTTACAAACATAAAACTCACTGACACATGTTACACCTAGAGTCGGAACAAACATTTATGATTACACAAAGTTTTGTCTCGTGTAGGAATCGAACCCGTGATCTCCGGCTTAGCAATCAGGGTCATAAACCACTAGACCAACAAGCCAGTCAATATTTTTTTTTTTTTTTTTTACACTACTTGGGTGGCAAACAAGCATACGGCCCACCTGATGTTAAGCAGTATCCGTAGCCTATAGACGCTTGCATTACCAGAGGTATCACTTGCGTGTTGCCAACCCATTTTTTTACACCAGGGCTTTAAGATGGAAGTAACCCTGGGATAGGAATACGTATCTTTCAAAACGCATTCCTAAATGAGCGCTGGAGACCTGTACTCACACACAGGAACACAACTACACCGCTGTGTGTAGTCATTTGGCTGTGGTCTTCTGTAAGGTGGAGGTTCTTCCCCAGTCGGGCTTGCTCGCTAGTATGGTGCCCTACCTCCCTTCTTCTCAATATATCTATAGTTTCGCTTTAAGTTCAGAACAATCCTAAAATTGAACACTGAACATCTACATCCTATTGGCACAGCATTAACGGATTTTGTTCAATCCATTGCGATCAGTTTTTGTAACCAGAACTGAGATTTTAAGTCGAATAGGATTTGTTAACACGATTAATCGTACGGAGCTTTGAATGTGTGACTGAGGTTTTGTTAGTTTAGAAAAACAGCAGCTTTACACTTTTTAATAATTGCAAATATAAGGTCGCTGGGACGCACTGGATGCGGAAGGCGGAGAACCGTGTGCTATGGCGCGTGTTGGGAGAGGCCTATCCAGTCCAGCAGTGGACTGCGATAGGCTGATTGATTGATTGGTTGAAATATTTGGATGGATAGATGGATGGATATTCGTTACTCAATCACGCCCAAGGAGCTGATCGGCTTTGGATCAAATTTACATACTTCTGGGCACGAGTGTCCTCCATACATTTGGAGAGATATTAGCTTAGTATACTGACCAGACGGGTTGGTATAAGGTTTTGTTTTGAGTTTTCCCTCTCTTACAGTGGATATTGTCTGCCTGACTACTGACTAATCGGCTCGGAGATGGAACGGGGTGGTGACATTTGTATTCTTAATCCAACAACAACCCTCACGAATCTATCATAATAATATATTGTCATGGGATCTCAATATGTGTACAAATTTTAAAAAGAATCGGTTTAGTAGTAGCCTTACAGAAGACCAACACCCAAATAACTACACACAGCGGTGTAGTTGTGTTCCTGTGTGTGAGTACAGGTCTCCAGCGGTCATTTCGGGATGCGTTTTGAAAGAAACGTATTCCTATCCCAGGAACACTCCCATCTTTAAGCCCTAACTGCTTAACATATGCTTGTTTGCCACCCAAGTAGTATAAAAATATTGAAAAAGTAGTTGAAAAAACTGTCACAAAATTAAAAGCATATATAACAACTCCACGAATTCTATACATAACATTTCTTTCAAGTTTTACCTAATCCTACAAAAAAAGCAACAAAAACAAAGAAAAAAATCTATATAAAATTTTAAGAATGAATGATTCGTACGTGCTTTGATTTTGGTAGAGAGAACCTTCGTGTGTCGGATAGAATTAAATATCAAAATGGAGTGCGACGGTTGCGACAAACCCACTCAAATTCACATATATACATACGTATGTACTGAGAGCGTGGTGTGTTACTGTTTCGTATTTTTCATTTAGATTGACACTAGATGGGATACACGCGGAATAGAATAGGTTTTTATTATGCTCTCTCATTCTGTCATCAGTCATTTGACATGCGAAAGAAGAAGACAAAGCATGGTGTAACTATTCACTTGCTACACCACGTTTATAACAATCCTACTTATATTATAAATGTGAAAGTTTGTGAGTATGGATGGATGGATTTTTGTTACTCTTTCACGCAATAACTACTGAACGGATCTGGATGAAATTTGGCATACAGATTGATTATAATCTGGAATAGCACATAGGCTACTTTTATTGCGATAACCGACATCCACGCGGGCGGAGCCGCGGGCAACAGCCAGTAATAATATAAGTCTTTATTCTTGTGTGTCAATGGCACCGACAACCTGGTCTGTTTGCCCAGCTTTGGCAAAGGTCTCCTCCATTTCCTTTCACTCTGTTCTATCTCTTGCTTTTTTAGTTCATGTTTCCCCTACTGTAGCCTTTATCTATATATTTATACAATTTTTTTATATTATATTTTCTCGACTGTTTGTATGTGCGTCACTGCTGCAAGGTATTCACCTAGGTGCTGAGCAAGTGGCAGTGATTCACATACAAATAATCATTTGTTATTAGGTTAAGTGTTTAGAATAGGAAAATTAACATAGAAGTAAGAAATATTGTTACTAACACACTGAGTCTTGTTACTCGTCAAATAAATTATTATTATTATTTATTTCGTCTTCCCAACGTCAACCTCGTTTCTTTTTCCTATTTCTTGGATACCAAAATAACAGATATTTGTTCCATTTGTCAATCCCTTTTATGATGCGACTTGTCCATTTCCACTTAAGTTTTCTAGTTTTGAATGTTACGTCTTCTATTTTTGTGCGTTTTCAATGATTTACACCACGTTTATTAATAACTAACTATTAATGACTATATGAATACTAAAGAGTAGAAGTGCGTGTATTTCTTACAAACCATTTTTTTAATTTGAAGTGCAATTTTCTGCAAACGTATACCCAGATACTGCTAGATTCTATGCGACGAGGTCTAACCTCAGCTTGTATTGTTCCCAGGATCGTGGAGGCTGGTCGCAGTGGAGTGAGTGGTCTTTATGCTCAAGGACTTGTGATGGAGGAGTGTCGAGGCAGCTGCGAACTTGTTCTTCTCCAGCAGGATGTCGAGGAGAGCCAGTCAGATACAAGATTTGTAATATGCAGGTGAGAAGAAGATAGTAATCATTTTTATTGAAGACTAATGGTCTGCCACGATTTCTAAATGCATTCCTAAATGAGCGCTTGAGACCTGTATTCACACACAGGAACACAACTATGCCGCTGTGTGTAGTTATTTGGTTGTGGTCTTCTGTAAGGTGAAGATCCTTCCGCAGTTGGGCTTATTCACTAATATGGTGCCCTACCCTACAATCTTATTTGTATTTTTATTTTTTTATTAAATTTTATCCAATATAATAATAATAATATTTTCGGGACAACTCACACAACGCTATCCGATCCCAAACTAGGCAGAGCCTGTACTATGGTAACCAGACAACTGATAAAGATACTTATATATTTCTAAATACATACATATTATAGATAAATTACACCCAGACACAGAACAAACATTCGTGCTCATCACACAAAGATTTGTCCTGGGTGGGAATCGAACCCACGACCTCCGGCGTAGCAGTCAGAGTTACTAACCACTAGATCAACAGGCCAGACCATATAAATTTATTAAGAATTTTCTTTTCAACAAAACATACAACATAACTAGATGTCGTTACTTGCAATCAAACTGTCGCACTCCGCGATAATTGCTGCCCCGTACACTGCCGGCACAATAAATGACCCCGTTAACTTAATGAAACTGTTTAGCTCGCCGTTACGTCCTTCTGTGGTGAGCTTAAATGATTAGCTGGGTGAAACTGGGTGTTTTTTGTGGTGTTAAGTGTAGTCTTTTATTTGAATAATTATTTATATGCCCATGTTGCCACGAATGCTTATGATATATTGGAAAGTATAAATAAATTTTGCTGTCACCAACAAAATAAGTAACACAAAAGTAATAATAAATTATCTTTTCTTAATCATCATCAACAGTCTACCGCAGTCTACTGATGAGCATAAGCCTCCCCAAAATATACGCTACTTGGCACGGTCTGCCGATTTTCAGATCCAGCTACAGTTATAAATTCTTAATCTTTAAATAATGCAAAAATACAATAATCGAAAGCAATAATGACTGTTGTTTACCTTTTTTTTATACTACCAAGGTGACAAACAAGCATACGGCCCGCCTGATGGTAAGCAGTTACCGTAGCCTATGGACGTTTGCAACACCAGGGGTGTCACTCACGCGTTGCCGACCCTTTAAAAACCTTTTAACTCCTTTCTTGAAGAACCCCATGCTATAGTCTTTTGGAAAAACCTCGGCAGGGAGCTCATTCCACAGCCTAATCGTACGTGGTAAGAAATTCCTCTGGAATCTTACGGTACGGCAAGTTAGAGGTGCAAGGATGTGAGGATGAACTCCCTGTCGGTGGCGAGAGGTGCGTTGATAAAATGTGGCCGTGGGCATCATCTCGAACAATTCCTCAGAACACAGCCCATTGTACAGGCGGTAGAACACACACAAGGAGGCGAAGTCTCTCCTTAGACTTAGTGGATCAATACCGCCTGTGAGCTTGGGATCGTCAACAATCCTCACAGCGCGTCTTTGGATAGAATCAAAGGGTCCAAGCTGGTATCCAGGTGCTCCCGCCCAAAGGTGGCAGCAGTACTCCATGTGGGGCCGGACTTGCGCTTTGTAGAGCAGCAGTCTTTGGCCCGCGGTGAAGTACCACTTTGCCCTGTTGAGCACACCTAGCTTTCTAGATGCCAGCTTAGCCTTGTCTTCCAAGTGATGTCGGAACTGGACGTCACTAGAGATGTCGACGCCGAGGATCCCAATTCTCTTGGATATTGTAAGGGCTGTGTCTTGGAATTGTGAAGCTATAGCAAATGGGGCTTTCTTAGCGGTGAACGCGCAAACTTGTGTCTTACTGGGGTTAAATTGGACTAAATTTAGTCGTCCCCAATCAGAGACTCTGGAAAGAGTGCTACTGATTTCAGACACAAGTTTTTCGCGACTTTCATCAACAATGGAACGAGGGATATTTGCGCGGCCTGTGTAAAAAGTGTCCCCGGTGCTGTCATCCGCATAACAATGAATGTTGTCGGTAGACAACATATCATTTATATGCAGAAGAAACAACCTGTCAAAATATTCCTCTATATCACTATCTCTGGGCACTTTTTCAGCAGACAGAGAAGTATTTGTATGTCCAATAGACAGATAAGTATAAGTATATAAAAAAACCTGACTTTATAATGTCAAGAACTACTAGTCCAATGTATAATTTATTAAAAAAAAACAATTGTGCCCTCTTAAAATTGTCCTCATGTGTACAATATAGCGAGCCAACTGACGGGACAGGCTCGTAGTTTATTAAATAAATGTTTCGCGTGTACGGTCACGGTCAAATTGTGGGCTCTGTCTCTACAAGAGTGTGGGTTTGATAGTAGAATTCTTAGGTTAGCTACAGGCTTATCGCTTTAAAAGCTAAATTATTTTTTAAGGTTTCGAATTAAACAATGAACCCTTAAAGTTTCGCTATGTCCGTCCGTCTGTCCGCAGCTTAGCTCAGAGACCCTTAGTCCTGGAAAGCTGTAATTTGGCACGAATATAGTCATGCTGGCAAAGCGGTGAAATAAAATCATTGAAAAAAAAAACTTGGCCAGTTTTTTTAATTATCTCGAGCGGTAAGTCCCGGCTTCGCACAGGTGGACATCCATGATTTTTTTCAATAAAATATAGCCTATGTTACCCACTGATAATTTAGCTTTCTTATAGTGAAAATATTTTCAAAATCGGTCAAGTAGTTTTTGAGTTATATCGTAACAAAAAACATTTTTTACCCTCTGTATAATTAAATATATTGTTTGTTTATTTATTTAATAGCTACTTTTTACTAGCCTAAATTTCATCCTTTTCGTCGTTTTTGTTAGTACAAATATTATAATTCATACCAAATTGTAAATGTTATATTATGGCGAGTGGCGCGAGTTGCCATTTTTCTCAAGACTTTTGATGACGTTCATATAAAAATTAAAAATAAACTTATATGCAAGCAAAGTCGTGACTGGTTGTTATATATTAATCATGTAAATCTATAGATCTGGGAGTTTCAATTATGCCCTATCTCCTTTCACAGGATCTATCTCTTTGCCAAATTTATTGAAATCCGTTCAGCCATGACAGAGCCACAGGCAGACAGATCGACTGACAAACTTCCTTTCTCGTTATTTATTTAACTCGGCAACATATAAACCATATTTGAAACAGTTCACAACTTATTATCCTTACTAATATTATAAATGTAAAAGTTGGTGAGAATGGATGGATGGATGGATGGATGTTTGTTACTCTTTCACTTAAAAACTACTGAACGGATCTGGACGAAATTTGTCACAGAGATAGATTATGGTCTGGAATAACACATAAGCTACTTTTTACAGCGATAACCGACATCCAAGCGGGCGGAGCCGCGGGCAACAACTAGTACCCAATAAATGTACATATTCTTGCAATATTCCTGTCGACTGAACCTCGACGTGGAAAGTTTACACTTTACGCTCGCTTTGTGATTAATAGTTGTCGCCTTCACTTACTGAGAGATTATATAACGTAGCATTGTTGTAGCTTGTTGAATTCTCAGTAAATTAATCTCAGAAATATGGCTTATGGACGCTTGTTATACCAGAGGTATCACTTGTGTGTTGCAGACTCATATTTTTACGCTAGGGCTTTAAGATAAAAGTATTTCTGGGATAAGAAAACGTTTTTTTTAATGCTTGCCGAAATGAGCGCTGGAGACCTGTACTTATTCACTGGTCTTCTGTAAGGTGAAGGTCCTTCCCCAGTCAGGCTTGCTCGCTAGTATGATGCCCTACTTCACTTACAATAACTTTGTGTTAGCTATTGGCCTTCTAAGACAGAGACTCGGATCTAAATGCCACGCAAGATATGTATACAAACCCGTCTGGCCAGCGTAGTATAGCAGCCTAATATCCGTCTAAGTGTATAAAGGAGACCCGTGCTCAGAAATGGAACATTTATGGGTTGAGATGATTGATTACAATCTTGTCCTAAAATGGTGAACCACCATGGTTGCCTTCGTGAAAGAGATATTTAGCTATATACATAGGCAACTCCTGCACTAAAGAGCAAGTCCTGTGTCACACGAACATTAACTACGCCCATACTCGGAACTGTAATGCAAGTATAATGATATTTTATTTATTTCAATAGGTAGATAGTACCTACTATTGAAATAAATAAAATATCATTATGTGAACAGTTATGATATATGTGTATCTTTCACTGATGTACGAAGTTTTATGATTTCCCGAACATCTCAGTGGCGAAGAGGATGGGGAAAACATTTATGAATCACATAAAGTTTTGTCGTGTGTAGAAATCGAACCCACAACTCTGACCCTGGCAGGGTCACTAATCACCAGACCAAAAAAAGGCCAGTCGTTATTAAATTAATTTATTTTCAGCCTGTACTGTCCCACTGCAGGGCAAACGCCTCCTTTTCCTTTTTTCATTAAGGATCTTGTGCTAAAATAGCCCAGGCATATTATCTGTACGCATCAAGCTCGTCCCGCCATCTGAGTCTGGGCCCACCACATTATTAGTTAAGTGAAAAACTGTTTCTTGCAATAATTCTTAAAGACTTTATTCGAAGCAGAAAACAACTCTTGCAGATAAAGCACTCCTATTCTTAAGAGACGTACGGGTACAAGTAACTTTTCAGTTTGAACTTTGACTAAAATGTAACAACTCTCAACTTAATCCTAACTTGTTCAAACTTGTACCGTTGTGCATCGAATTGTCATAAATCCTTATATTCATCATTCCAACCCATAAACGTCCCACTGCTGGGCACAGGTCTCCTCCATACAATTGGAGGGATATTAGGCTACTATACCACGCTGGCCAGACGGATTGGTATGGGGTTTTGATTCGAGGTTTCCCTCTCTTGCAGTGGATTGTCTGCCTGACTTACTCCCTTAGTCGACTCTTACGACACCCTTCGGTATGGAAAGGGATGGTGACATTTGTATTCTTAATGCGTCACCACACAGACTCCTTATATTATATACGTATCAAAATCAATACCACTTTTCGTTGTAATTGAACTCAGGAGGAGTTCAATTACAAACGGCTCGGCTGATTTTAATAAAATTTTGTGTGTTCGGGTAGGGCCAGATAGTTTAGATTCACAATTGGACCCGGTAGGTAGCGCTGCTGTCGGTATATCAGCTATTCCGGGTAGGACGACGTCTGCTAGGTCCGCTAGTATTAGCATAGATATTTAAAATAGGTAGGTAGTGTCTACTTGCGTAGTCTATAAGTGCTCCACGATTGGAAACGGGAAATAAAACAGTATTCGCTCGTGGGATTCAAGGAACTGATTTTAATACACATTGGTCACCTTGGCTGACCTGGAAGTCTTTAAACAAACTTCGGACTCAGGTTGATTGAAGCAATGAAAACCTGCTAAGGTTAGGATTTATAGGTGACTAGTTGTTGCCCGAGGCTCCGTCCACGTAGATGTCGGTTATCGCGATAAAAAGTAGCTAGCAGTAGCCTATATGCTATTCCAGACTATAATCTATCTCTGTGCCAAATTTCATCCAGATCCGTTCAGTATTTTTTGCGTGAACGAGTAACAAACATCCATACATTTTTACAAACTTTCGCGTTTATAATATTAGTAGGGTTTCCAACGTGGAGTTTAAATGTAGTGCTGAGCCACAGACCATGGGGCACTTGATATCATGCCCCGCGTGCCCTTATACCTGCACCTTAGAGAAGCTTATGGACGCTACTGAAAATGCAAAACTCGTAGCTAGGTTCTGGGCCGAAACAATTTAGATCACCATCAACACGCTAAAAAGAAGATATTGAAAAGATATATAAGATACAAGATAGATGAATTAAATTTAATAATTTCTATTATCTTAATAGAAATTATTAAATTTAATTCATCTACTCTACCCGCCAAATTCACTACAGTAGGGTTCCAAACAAACCAGCAAGCCTGACCATACTATGGGTTTACTCACGATTTCCATTTATATATATATATATATCATATTTTTTCAAATAATAATAATAATTTCATTCGGAATATTCTATATTTTGTTAGTAATAATTTTCTTACATACTAGTGTTAGTTGACAATTCATAATTAAATTAATAATAATAATAATTCATAATAATTAATTATAAGCAGTGTGGAGCCGCATCCACCGCCTCATAATAGGCGTCTCCCACCGATCCATAAAAACACCCAGGATGGTGTTGGTACTGCTTCGGACTCGAGCCTGTATAGAGGCGCTCCTTTTCTCATGATGGCGGCATACAATGACATAGTCTAATTATGCCCATTTCCAGAGCAGTCATAAAGTATTTTTAGCCAATTAATAATTGAAAAGATTTTCATAACTAATAAACACCCAATAATTATATAAAGTGGCACTGGCCGGGCACATAGCTCGAAGAACTGATGGCCGTTGGAGCGGAAAGGTTCTAGCACGAACTGAAAGACGAAGCGTGGGCAGGCCTCCAACAAGCTGGACCGATGACCTGGTAAAGGTTGCGGGCAACCGATGGACAAGGTCGGCTCAAGATCGAGAGTTGTGGGAGGCTTATGTCCAGCAGTGGACGTCTTTTGGCTGAGATGATGATGATGATGAATTATATTGTTGCCTTCAATACTCTTGAGTACGTAACACTCAATGATTTTCATCAGTCACAGTCAGGAGTCAACTCACAAATAAATATAAATTTCCAACGAGCATTCTCGTCCACAATATTTAACAATGTTCGTATATTCTGGACAACGATCTGGAACCATTAAATGCACGCATCCAACAAAATACATAATCAACCTTTATGTTGCGAATAAATTTTAATACGTGTAAGTTTTTTGGGGGAAATATGGCAGTACAAAAAAGTCGTATATTTTTTATTATTTTCAAGTTAAAGGTAAGGTTAAGCTACGTTTGTAATAACTCTTAATAAGAAAGGCAGGGTATCATACAAGCAAGCTGGCCCGGCTGAGAAAGTACCTCAGTATGCGTAATGCAGGTAGCCGGTGCTCATCAGGTATTGCGTTTTTATAGACTACGGAAACTGCTTACTATCAGGTGGGGTGGAAGTTTATTTGCCATCTAAGAATATATCGATACCTCCCACGTAAGTTATTGTAACCCCAAAAACAAGATTTTACAGTAGAGCGTTTTAAAGTTATAAATTGAAATATAATCGTTATTTTTTGTAGTATTTTTGTGAAATTTGGTATGTATATATAATTTTGGGTACTTTCAATTATAAGGCAAGAAAATTTATGAAAATATTGGTACTTTTTGAGATTTTGCTCATACAATATTTTACAGCGATGTGTATCTTAAAAAAAAGTTGTATGTGATACTTACAATCGTTTACACTGGAAAATAATGGTTGTATTTTATTGTATGTGTTAGATACTATAGTGTACGTTGGGTGAAACTAAATATATGCAGTATTGTATGTTAAGAAAATTAACTTTTATTAATGAAAATAAACTTAAAAATATTTCAAATAGGGACAAAACATACTTGTAGAACGAACGAACGATGTGGAAAACCTTGGGGGAGGCCTATGTCCAGCAGTGGACGTCTTATGGCTGAGATGATGATGATGATACTTGTAGAGTTTTTCATCTAGGAAGGAGGAGTTTTTTATTCTAGAACAAGTCTAGAATTCTAACGAATAATAACAAAGGAGATCAAAGGAATACAAACATAAAAATGTAAATACAATGTTTCATACAGAAAGTATACTAAGTATCTTTCTTTTTTTTATCTATTTTTTTTAAAGACAACTTCCGCACTAGAAAACAAGCTCTGTGTCGCGGGGGACTTTAAAAATATACAATTAACGGACACAAATTACACCCAGACTCAGAACAAATATTTGTGGGCCACACAAAGTTTTGTCCTGTGTGGAAACCGAACCCACAACCTCGTGCACAGCAGTCGCATATTGCGACCACTGAACCACCAAGGCACTCAAGTCAAGTATAAAAAATATAATCAAAATAATGTTTTTTTTTTTTTTTTTTTATACTACTTGGGTGGCAAACAAGCATACGGCCCGCCTGATGTTAAGCAGTATCCGTAGCCTATAGACGCTTGCATTACCAGAGGTATCACTTGCGTGTTGCCAACCCATTTTTTTACACCAGGGCTTTAAGATGGAAGTAACCCTGGGATAGGAATACGTTTGTTTCAAAACGCAATTCTAAATGTGTGTTGCTTTCAATCAATAATAATTTGCTCCCTACTTTCTTGTACAGTTTTATGGATAAATAATAAAAACTGTAACAAAAAATCTTCATCAATAAATTTACATTACTAGTAATTAAACAAATGTCTATCTCTGAGATCAGCTTACCATCAAGGTTCATAACGTTAACTTCATTCTTTATGAATTGCTGTATGAAGTCTCGCGTTATCAAGGAGCAATAATGGTGAAGATCGATTCATGAGTCGGGGCTGTTTCACTGCTAGTTTTGCTATCATTTTTCGGAGTTCGGCACAGTAGATATCTGCCGTTATTGCTTGACCAGATCGGAGAAAGCTATAGTGAATTACACCATGCTGAGACCACCAAACAGTTACTATTACCTTTTTATTGGTAAGCTTTGCTTTGGGACACTGTTGCGGCGTTTGACCTGGGTTCAGCCATTGCATTTCTCGCTTACGGTTATCGAAAAGAATCCACTTTTTGTCACATGTCACAATTCGATACAATAATCCTTCATTTCTGTATCATTCAACAAGGCAACACAAGTTTCAACACGCTTCTCTTACAGATCAGTCAAATCATGAGGCACCCATTAATCATATTTTTTATTTTATTGATTTGTCGCAAATGAGTCAATATTGTTGGTAAAGTAACGTTAAACCTTGCCGCTAATTCCTGGGTAGTTTGGCTTGGATCGGCTTCCATCATCTCTTTCAATTCATTGTTATTCACCTGTGTGGGCGGTCTTCCACATGGTTCGTTCTTCAAATCAAAGTTACGGAAACTTTGATTTGATTTGAGAAACACGAACGCGTTTAAACAGAAATCGCATGGTGCGTTCATTAGCAGTCCCCTATCCAAACGCAACATTGATATTGCGAGCTGTTTCTGCCGCGTTAGTTCCGTCGGAACTCGTATTCAACAATCACTCGAATTTTAGAAGTATCCATCTTTCTTGTCTAAGCTGAATAAAAAAACCACTGAAAGTCGATAATCGTCTAGTGGCATATCTAACTCGAAAGTTTCTGGGCTTCGGCATTCACGTAAAGTAATTGTAAAGATCCCGGTTATTACGTAATTGTAATAATCGTTAAGCTAGGTGGAGAAATCCTGGACAGTTTGACAACCAGTAGGTGGACCACTAGCCTACTCCCACCATCTACAATTGACTAGTGTGGTGGAGTATTTACCCAACCCCTCCCAATTTTAAAAAGGAATGTTATGTAATGTTAAGCAGTCATATCATCAATTCTTAATGAAATGGAAGTGGTAGACTCCCATGAGCTGAACCATAGAAATAGCTGATGCATAAATTATGATAGCAGTGGCAGAAAATGTAAGAATTTTAGGCACACTCTATTGTATGTAATTTGAAAAATTATGTCATAGCAACGTAAAATATGCCATGTAAACATACAATATAATTTTTAGTAACCAATCCCCATGTTAAATATTGTATGTATTACATAGCACTTAATTTGTTATAACTCCGCAACGTAAGTTGTTGTATGTGATTATACAATATTGTTTTAGGTTATTCTGAGCGACGTAAGTTATTGTAAGTAATCTATACAACAGTTTAGGCTGGCTTTGTCAAAATAAAATAAAAAATTGAAATAAAATAAAGAAAATTAAATGATACTGTTACATTTTGGAGACTTGAATTACAAAAACTTTCGGATTTATTATTTAATTATTTGGTTTAAGGACATATTCTGGTTTTCTATTGATTTTTCCTAGCAACTTTCGGTGGGTTCATCACTATTATTTACCATATCACAGAGTTTTAGGCCTCTAGTTTGTATTTTTTGTTTACGCTCAATTTTTTTCAAAAATAGCTAAATATTAATACTGTTAAAACATTAAAAACGTTCGATATTTATCGCAACCAGTGCGGCATCCACCCGATCGAGCGCCCCCGGGCAAGACTATTGTATGTCACACATACACGGCGCGAGCGCTCAACGATCCCCGGCCCCGACCCGCGTAAACAGTTGCATCGACCTGATGCAATGTTATACGCTGTGGTCATAATAATGATACAACTGTATACGTCTGAAAAGTACCCTAAATATGGCTATTTTTCAACTTTTTTAATTTTTAGTAGGTAAATATTGGTATAAAAAGGCGATATAGCTAAAAAAAGCAAAATGTCAAAATTGTGGGTTACAATAACTTACGTGGGAGGTATCGATATATATAATAATAGCAACCCATATATGTACAACTGCTGGACACGGGTCTCCTCTCCTCTATCAAGAGAGAAACCACCAACATACGCCTATGCGTATGTTGGTGAATCAGACATGTATTCATAATTAATTTTTAGACATGTGGGTTTCCTCACGATGTTATCCTTCTCTGTTACCAGATGGTAAATCATTTGATTCATCATCACTAGCCTATTGCAGGCCACTATTAGACATAGGACTTCCCCAAGAGTACGCCACTTGTTACGGTCTTTGACCCCGTCATTTGATCATGATATTTAATAATAATAATAATAATATTTTGGGACAACTCACACACACCGCCATCTGATCCCAAACTAGGCAGAGCCTGTACTATGGCAACCAGACAACTGATAAACATACTTATATATTTCTAAATACATCTTAATATATATATTTCTTGTGTGCGTGTGTATGTGACTGAACTCCTCCTAGACGGGTGGACCGATTTTGATGAAATTTTGTGTGTGTGTTCGGGTAGGGCCCTGGATGGTTTAGATTCACAATTGGACCCGGTAGGTGGCGCTGCTGTCGGTATTTCAGCTTTTTCCGGCAGGACGACGTCTGCCAGGTCCACTAGTACATATTATAGATAAATAACACCCAGACACAGAACAAACACTTGTGCTTATCACACAAAGATTTGTCCTGGGTGGGAATCGAACCCACGACCTCCGGCGTAGCAGTCAGAGTTACTAACCACTAGACCAACAGGCCAGTCGATTTGATTTGATTTCGTGGAAGTCGGTCAAGTTCGTACATCTAAGTAGCGTAAGAAAAAATAGAATAGATATATCAACCGTTTACAATTCGTTAGGTACTCAAATTACATAATCACTGTTAAACCATTATCTCTTTATTGACACGAATAAAAACACAAAGTTTTTAACTGCATGAAAGCCTTTATTCACAATAAAAACCCGAAATCTGATACCAAAAGAGTCAGCTTAAATTCAGAAATACAAAAAGCGACCAATCAGATTTAAAATCGTTCGAAGTTAATAATATGGGGTGAAATGCTGGTTGTCATTCAGGTCGCGACGCACTCCCTTTACTCCCGTCACCCCCTTTTCCCACGTTTCCCAAAGAAGGGGCGATTAACTCCATAAGTGGTATGGGCTACAATATTCTTTTCAGTGAATGTAAATTCTAACAATACGGTTTGAGTGCCGGACGGTGAAAGATTTAGGGTTTTTTGTAGCTTTAATATATTTTTAAGATTGTTGTGTGAATTTTCATGATGTGGCTTCTTTTTCTTATCATTTGGTTAGTGGCCAACCTAGTGACAGAGTTATTTAGATCGTACATATTTAGGTATCTGTCGTGATTTAACTTAATACGTTTTCGTCCCTTTTTGTTAACACTAATATACTCATACCAAATCATAAATGTTATACTCTGGCGATTAAAAGAGTAGCCAGAGTTTCTTGCCAATTCTTCTTTACACATGTCAGCGAATTGGCTGTAGAAAAAAATATGCTGACATTTGTTTATTTTGACGTTCATAAGTATCATGTATTTGATCTAAATGAATAAATGAGTTTTAGTTTAACGACTTTTAATGTGCCCTCAGAAGCACGGAGACGCTCAGATGAAATATTATTATGCGGTCACCCATCGATTGGGTTTCCGCACCTTTGGTAGCTTAACCCGGTGATCGTTTACCGAACAACGAGTGCACCTGGCTATGAGCGTCTCTCTGAAGTATTAGGTAAAATACTGAATCGATATTTGACTGAACAAGTTGGTCTGTCACAATGTAGGTATGGTAAATTCAATTCCTACGTAGGACAAATAATTATGTCATCCTACTAATATTATAAACGCGAAAGTTTGTAAGTATGGATGGATGTTTGTTACTCTTTCACGTAAAAACTACTGAACGGATCTAGATGAAATTTAGCACAGAGATAGATTATGGTCTGGAATAACACATAGACTTTTTGCAGCAATAACCGGCATCCACGCGGGCGGAGCCGCGGGCAACAGCTAAATGTAATAAATGTGTGTTTTAAGCCTTGATGGCTTTATTCTTTTAATTTTGGAATGAACTATACAAAAATGGACTTAATGCGTTAAATTTGTTTATTTACATTCATCTAATCTTAACTATATAAAATTAGATGATTGTGACTGTACACAACATTTTGACACCATAGTACACTATCTACGAAATCGAACCCACGACCTCCAGCACAGCAGTCAGGATCACGAACCACTTCACCAACTTAAAATAGACTTACACACAAAATAATAACCCACAATCCTCTAATAGTATATTGGGTTCCGCAGTAGTTGTTACAAACGCCAGTTCTCCATCTATTTGTGGGATCTACTTAATCAACCGCTGCCAATTTGATTGGAAACCAACCTTAACACGTTGGTCCAGTTAGATAAATTGGTTTTCAGTTATATTGTCCAGTTTTTTTATACTACTTCGGTGGCAAACAAGCATACGGCCCGCCTGATGGTTAGCAGTTACTGTAGTCTATGGACACTTGCAATACCAAAGGTATCACTTGCGTGTTGCCTACCCGACAATAAACACCTAAGTTTTATGATGGAATTTCCCTGGGATAGGAACACGTTTCATTAAAAACGCATCCATATGAGCGCTGGAGACCTGTACTCACACGCAGGCACACAACTACACCGCTGTGTGTTCTGTAAGGTGGATGTCCTTCTCCAGTTGAGCTTGCTCACTAGTGTGATGCCCTACTTCTCTTGAAACTGAATTTTAAAACTCCCTAGAATACTATCTATCTCCTTGCCAAAATTAACTCACATACATTGCTGTTTAGCCGTGAATAGGTAATAAACAAACAAACTCATTTACAAACTCATTCCTATCCCAGGGATACTCCTATCTTAAAGGAACTCATACCAAATTGTAAATATTATACCTTGGCGATTAGAAAGAGTAGCCAGAGTTTCTAGCCAATTCTTCTCTAGGCCCTACCCATGTCAGCGAATTTGTTGTTGGAAAAAAAAAATGCTGACTTTTGTTTATTTTGACGTTCATAAGTATCATGTTTTTGATCTAATTGAATAAATGACTTTTGAGTTTGAGTTTAAAGCCCTGGTGTAAAAAATGGGTTGGCAACACGTAAGTGTTCACTCCTACTATAATATATCTATACTAATATTATTATTGCCAATTCTTATCGAGGCCCTACCATAGTCAGCGAATTGGCCGTAGGAAAAAAGTATGCTGGCATTTGTATTTATGACGTTCATAAGTATCAAGTATTTGATCTAAATGAATAAATGACTTTGACTTTGACTTTGACATCACCTCTGACCTAAACTAATTACTTATTATTAAACCTATTTATTTGCCAAAACTCTGTTACATTTTAATCGCAATGATCAAAGTTAATATTTAATTAAATAGCAAAACAAAGGCGGTAGATATACTTTCTGATAGGAACGTATTACGTTTGATGTTTGGTAAAGCGCGGGAAAGCTTTGTGCTAGGGATGGGAGTTAGCGCGGATATATCCGAATATATCCGAGTTGATTTGCGGAGATTATAATACTATTGTGTATATGTATGATTGAAGTAAAGTTTAATATAATAGTGCATGTGAAATTGTCTATTGTAATGTATATGTTACTGTAAAGCCCGAACTACGTTAAATCTTAGGTTTTACCGGTAAATCTTAGGGTTTACCAACACGAGTCGGTAAATGTAAGAATATGTAAAAAAGAAACGATTTTATCGAGCTTTTACCATTAGAATTTACTACATGCTAGGTTTTACCAGTGACGGTTGGTAAATGTTGGTTTTTGATATAAAAAAATGCATAGTTCTTAATCATTTATTTCAATTAATAATTATTCAAACCCTTACATACCTATGAGTAATTATTAATCATTTGTACTACTAATCAGTCAAATCGTTACCTATATCATTTGGTGTTTTTATTGATTAGGTTTTAATAACTAGTAACGTATTGACATGTTTATTTCAACATTTACCGTTTCTTTGAGGTAAATCCTAAGATTTACCAAGTGAATGGTAATAAAAGTCCGAAATAAACATGATCATAGAAGGGTTCGTACTTTTACCATTGAGAGTTGGTAAATCTTAGGATTTACTGTAGTTCGGGTTTTTACAGTAACATATACAAAGACAAGTTTTTTTTTTCATATGTCGAACTCAAACTCAAAAAACCCGTATAGGAATTGAACCAAAACATTAAAGGTGGTTGTGGTGGCTTTCACAAGTAAACCACACATGTAGCCATATAATTAATTTATAGTAAAAGCTACTATTTCTAAAGCTATAAAATAATTAAACAAATTTTATATTTTTAACACAAAATAATTACACACACAATTACTCTTCATTTATTTAATTATAAATTTATTTATTCTTGTGATCTGGCATGCTCATTCAAGGTAATTTGTCAAATAATGCCTTGAGAATTGTTAAATTGGTTAATAACAATAATAATAAATCATTTATTTCGGATTATAATGAACCTACTCCATAGTGTGTTAGTAACAATGATCTTAAAAACTATGTTAGTTATTTTATTTTATAAAAGTCAACTCCCGCACTAGAGAACAAGCTCTGTGTCGCGGGAGACTTTACAAACATACAACTAACGGACACAAATTACACCCAGACTCAGGACAACTCTTTGTGGGCCACACAAAGTTTTGTCCTGTGTGGGAATCGAACCCACAACCTCGTGCACAGCAGTCGCATACTGCGACCACTGGACCACCGAGGCAGTCTAAAATTCTAACCAAACCCTTCATAAGAACGTTATATTGCTTTTTCAAGCGTTAAATTACAATTTTCTCCAACGTTTATCATATTGCATTTTGCAGCGCAGTAGCCTGCATCTGTCAATCGTTTTATATCCGGAAATAGAGGCTGCTTTGATGTGCCCGCAGTCCCGACGGACGACGTTGGTGCCGGTTATCGACATCCAATAAATATACTTTCGTATATGTTATAATATAAAAATGATATTTAAGTCTTGTTTTACAACACTAGTGATAGAAAATGTAGTGATCAAGATCGAGAAATAATTGTCGATATGGTTTGGATAGGTAAAAAGGAATTATCTCTTTTCCTATTTTAACTACACCGAAACCCTCCCATTTTTCTTTATTATATTTAACTTTCTTTTCTGTCCATCCAAAGGTTGCCTGTAAGAAATTGCTTTTTAGCCCATTGTACATAACTAGGTAGGTATAAGTAATTTTTCTATCAAAATGTAATTGGTGTACAATACAGAGTTTTATCTATTCTATTCTATTCTATAATGATAATAAAGTTTCAAAATCAAAGAAAACAACTATTTTGGCACCACAATTATCCTTACTAATATTATAAAGGTGAAAGTTTGTAAGAATGGATGGATGGATGGGTGTTTGTTACTCTTTCACGTAAAAACTACTGAACGGATCTGGATGAAATTTGGCACAGAGATAGATTATGGTTCGGAATAACACATAGGCCACCTTTTACAGCGATAACCGACATCCACGCGAGCGGAGCCGCGGGCAACAGCTAGATTACATATAATTAAGAAAAAGACAACTCCTGCAGTAGGAAACAAGCTTTACCAACATACAATTAACGTACAAAAAGTACACCCAGACTCAGAACAAACATTTATGGATCACACAATATTTTGTCACGAACCTACATCATGCCGTTGTAAATGCTTAACACTTAAGTCACTGAACCATCCGTGCAATTAATATTAATAGTTGTTTTGATAGCACACAAAAATATTACAGCCCCAAATCAATTTCGACGCTTTTTAGATGGGTGGCTGATATTTTCAAAGAATAAGCATTGCTATTCAACGTGGCAATGCTGCCAGTCTTCGTTCGTAGGGCACGTTTCCAGTAGACGTCGATGCGGAGAAATTTTATGACGCCTATTAAGCGTGTCTCTCCCTTTTTTTCATGTATTTTCTATCAATTATTTTTTATTTTTTAATAAGGTTAAATATTATTATAATAATATTCTATTTAAATATACAAAATGTTGTAAATAAATAAATAATTATTACATGTTCCCGTAAAGATCCGTATTTATCCGAGTTGTTGCCCTTCCTTAACTTTAGCACACCGCCTTTGAAACTCTATAATATACGTGTTCAAGATTTTCCTCGTCGATAACAGAGAGACTGTTTCTTTCACCAACCTAATTCCAATGTAATGAGTATTTTCGATTCTTACAAACAATGTAAGGTCTGAATTAATTAAATTGACATTTCCTATTGATTTACAGAGATATTTAGTAATGATTTGATACTTTGTATACCTACTAAAGAGAATATTATAAATTATAGCAAAATGACTTCTTTTTCATATATAACTTTTGAAACTGAAAACTTTTTTAGGCGTGCTGAACACTTTTTGGGTGAACAAAATCATGAAACTCGAATCATCGTCACGGAACGCTTTCCATGAACTTAACCAAAAATAATTCAAAAATAGTAATCTAATAGCTCGACGATAAAATTCACAAGTTTTTTTTTTTATACTACCAAGGTGACAAACAAGCATACGGCCCGCCTGATAGTAAGCAGTTACCGTAGCCTATTGACGTTTGCAACACCAGTGGTGTCACTCACGCGTTGCCGACCCTTTAAAAACCTTATAACTCCTTTCCTAAAGAACCCCATGCTATAGTCTTTTGGGAAAACCTCGGCAGGGAGCTCATTCCACAGTCTAATCGTACGTGGTAAGAAATTCCTCTGGAATCGTACGGTATGGCATGTCTGAGGTGCAAGGATGTTACTTAGTTTTCACTTCTATCGGCTGCCGCGCATATTTCTTTTTGTTATGAACACTGGCAGTTGCAAACATTGCACTACCAAAGCAGATACTTACCAAAATTTTGTTTAATATTTAACCAATTTCAAAAATAGATTTTGTTGGTTTAAAATAAGTAATAAAATAATAAACCTCAACAAACAGACGATACATTATTCCCGTTAACCCTAAAGTTATAAATAACTAAGTTATAAATACTTGTTTGTAATGAAATGGGTTCATGGAATAGTTTCCCGACAGTCAATGACCTACCCTCTAGCCCAGTTGTTATATACTCGTACATTTTATATAATGTACGAGTATATAACGCAAACGTAATGTAGGACGCCCTCAGGCGAGGTGGAGCGACGATCTTCGCAAAGCGGCTGGGAGTAGCTGGATACGGGAAGCCGAGGATCGTGCTAGGTGGCGTGCCCTTGGAGAGGCCTATGTCCAGCAGTGGACTGCGATAGGCTGATGATGATGATGTTGATGACATTTTGTATAGATTTTCTTTTAAAGACAACTCCCGCACTAAAGAACAAGCTCTGTGTTGCGGGGGACTTTACAAACATACAATTAACGGACACAAATTACACCTAGACTCAGAACAACTCTTTTTATTACTCAAAGTTTTGTCCTGTGTGGGATTCGAATCCACAACTTCGTGCACAGCAGGCGCATACTGAGGCCACTGGACCACAAAGGCAGTCAAATATAATGGTGTTTTCCACTAAAATATTGACTACCCTCGGCTTTAAATGCATACGAAGACTTACTACATGGTATATTATTATAGTGTACAAGGGTGTATAACACTACAGGTGTAATCTTTTTTTATACTACTTAGGGGGCAAACAAGCATACGGCCTGCCTGATGTTAATCAGTTACCAAAGCCTATGGACGCTTGCAATATCAGAGATATCACTTGCGTGTTGCGTGTCGTTTTTACACCAGGGCTTTAAGATGAAATACCTCTGGCACAGATAATATCCTCTGGTATAGGAAAACGTTTTTTCCTAACTTTCAATTGTTAGAAACTTGTTTGGTGACATTGCTAACATTATTGTTTCTTTCCTATTGTTATCATAGTACTGTATGTATCTTATACCGCAATAAATAAACAAGTAGTTTAGATGTTATACGGGAACAGATGAACATTCATACATACATACAGGTCAAAATCATAACCCTCCTTTTTCCCGCTTTGCTATGGAGGGAAGTTGAAACTTTTCTTTCCAACTCCTCCTATTTACTTCTGATTAAATTCGTTGCGGGGTCCAAGACAGTAGGTTTAGTTGTCCACGGGACGCACAAGTGTCAAAACTCGGTGTATCAGTTGGTTACTCCGCTGTTAATCCTGGCTCACAGGAGTCACAGTGGTGGGCATGTGGGTGGGATTTTCCCGAAACCCTCTTTTTTGTTTCACCGTAGTCGGGTAATAAATAAACATCCACATTTTACATTCCTAACATTTTCCTTGACCTTAGTTATGTACTAATCCTAAGTTTTCTTCCACAGCCCTGCCGAGCAAACAGTTCATTATTAGAAGAAGATGTGTGGCGCGAACAACAATGTGGAGCTCATGATGACACGCCATATGGAGGAGAACTGTTCCACTGGAGAGCACATAGAGATGACGCTGAGCCATGTGCGTTGACATGCAGAGGAACACCACAGCATTCTGGCCAGAGTCCTGAACCGGTACGTTGATAAACCACAGGCGTACAAGGGTTGCTTTACCAACTCAGCCATCAAACGACAGTTTAGATGCCATGCAGATGCTATTCTCGCTTCAATATCGGATCTCTTTCTCCGTCTTTGGTTTCAAAACAAACTTACCTACCGACTGACTAAATAATCTTCTGAAAAGCCTTTTAATCATAGGTATATAGATAACTCTTTATTGTACATTCTTCTTTTTTTTTTTTTTTTTTTTTCTTTCTTTTTCTTTTCTTTTTTTTTTTCTTTTTTTTTTTTTTTTTTTCTTTCTTTTTTTTCTTTTTCTTTTCTTTTTTTTTTTCTTTGTTTATTTCTTTAGTAGCAATATGTTAAATTTTACAATATGAATTGTCACTATTCACATATTGCCTTATTCTTTAATAGCAATATGTAAATTGAAGCAGACTTTAACATCATACTTTTTTTTTTTTTTTTCTCGCACGACCAGTACTAAGTACGATTACCTTATGTTATCAATATAGTTAGTATCGTGTTTTGTCTGCATCAGCTTGCATGCTATCATACTTGTATTTTACAAAAGATTGTAACTATCTGGCGATTAAAAAGAGTGGCCTGAGTTTCTTGCTAGTTCTTCTCAAGGCTCCACGTCAGCGAACTAGCCGTAGGAAAATTTTTCTGACATCATCTTTCTGGTTTATTCATAATTTATGACCTTCTTACCTTGTAACCTAAATGAATAAATGAATTTTGAGTTTGAGTTTGAGTTTACACCAAAATACATATTGCTTACACAGTTTTGATTAAATAATAACGCACAATGGGCGGCCTTATCGATAAAAGCAATTTCTTACAGGCAACCTTAGGATAGACAGATATGATAGATAAAGATATTTAATCATACTACCTATAGTCTCAGACATAAACCATTCACATTGCAAAAATGAACATTGTTGGGCATTCTACACCTCCAGAAAGTCAATGTCAAAGTCAAACTCATTTATTCATTTAGATCAAATACACGATACTTATGAACGTCATAAAAACAAATGCCAGCATACTTTTTTCCTACGGCCAATTCGCTGACTATGGTAGGGCCTCGAAAAGAATTGGCGAGAAACTCGGGTCACTCTTTTTAATCGCCAGAATATAACATTTACAATTTGGTATAGGTTACAATATTAACGAAAAGGAACGAAAACCAATATACCATACAGAATGGAATTTAGGTAAGTATTTAATTTAATTAATTAAGAAACAATATAATGAGTTAAAAAAATGAATTTAGTATGGTAATGAGGGATCGTTTCTTTTTGTAAAAATAAGATAGAAACGTGTCGAGATCACATTGCAATCTTAGTAAAATCTAAAAACTATATCTTTATAATTTAAAAATGAATCATGCCTAGATTGACCAGCCACCCCAAGTAGCACCCGTTCACGAGTATGACGTACGGACCAGCCATCATTTCCTTCGCCATATTAGAGGGAAGGAAATGACCCGGCCAATACGACACCACAAGCAATGACATTTCAGTGAGCATGACAATCAAGGATATAAAAAAAACTGCTTACACACTTATCAGCATAGCCCAGAGTGTAAAGCTCAATATTGGCGATGGCATAAACCTTTTTGCAATGTGGGTGGTTAAGTCCAACAGTATAGGTGGTACAATAAAATTGAAAGTCTTTTTATAAAAAAGATCGTTTAGGAATTTGGTAGGTATGTACTAGAGTTTGATTTGAAAAATAAAGACTGAAAGAAAGAAGGAAAAGCATTTATTCAAACATACACAAGATAACAAATGGTAGAAAAAAGATAGACACATAACAATACAAAAAATAAAAGATATCCTGTGTGATGTCAGAAAGGGTCCTAATCTCAGCTCTGTGCTACAGCATTTTAAACTGCAGCGCTGATTTTTTGATCAGGCCTTAGTGGACAAATAAAAGATAGAAAACTCTTTATTGTACACCATACATATATGATACAGAATATAATATTTACATTCCCAACGTATTTCTAGACCAGAGAGCAACTTATTTACCATCGGGCGGACCGTATGCTTCTTTGCCTTTTGCACCTAAGTCATATTAAAAAAACTTCTTTAACCAGATGATGAATGATGCTTAATCGTATATCATCATATCTTTACCAATATTATAAATGTGAAAGTTTGTGAGTATGGATGGATGGATGTTTGTTACTTTTTCACGTAAAAACTACTGAACGGATCTGGATGAAATTTGGCACAGAAATAGATTATGGTCTGGAATAACACATAGGCTACTTTTTGCAGCGATAACCGACATCCACGCGGGTGGAGCCGCGGGCAACAGCTAGTCTATACATATAATAAAATATAAAATATATTTATTTAGCAGCACTATCATAACCTCATAATAAAGTCCTCAAATTAAATTTACATTATTTTATTTTGTCAACGTCCTGGTACAACAAATTTAATTTTAAAAGTTTTGTCCTCAACTTGGCTTGTAGTTTCAAAGTAGAATATTTTAGTTTATGCTAAAACCATTTTTAAATTATATTTTTTTCTTAATAAAGATATAATTAAAATAAAGAAATAAGGCATGCAGGTAACAAAATGATAAGAATATAATGTTGGAGATGATTAGATGAACTTGCAAAAGAATTGAATTTAGCTTTTGAAGTATAGCATTAGGAAGAATTTTGCATATTAATTTGATCAAATAACTTTTATTATTTACAGACCGTCTCACTGGATGATGAGGATCGGGTGGTGGTTGCTGTGCTTGCTGCAAGAGTATCTGATGGCACCAGGTGTCGAACTGGCAGTCTCGATATGTGTATCGATGGAAGATGTCAAGTAAGTAATGTTTTTTATAGTGACGTGGCAAAGTTTTTGTATCGCTAAAAAGGCTCTACTTGCAGTCTAGGAAACTAAGTGAATAAATTTAATGTATGTGAATGACTGCCTTGGTAGTCCAGTGGCCGCAGTATGCGCCTGCTGTGCACTAAGTTGTAAGTTCGATTCGCACACAGGACAAAACTTTGTGTGACCCACAAAGAATTGTTCTGAGTCTGGGTGTAATTAGTGTCTGTAAATTGTATGTTTGTAAAGTTACCCGCGACATAGAGCTTGTTCTCTAGTGCGGAAGTTGTCTTTTGTTAAAATTAAAGAAGAAGTATATTTTTGACGGTAATCAGATACGATGGGAGAGTTTGGAGATAGACCAACGACTTTACGTGGCTTCAAAGGTTTCGTACCTTTAAAGCCACGTAAAGTCGTTGGTCTGGGTATCTCAATGTATTTAAAGAATATACTCACAAATTTACAGTGTTGTTTAAACTTCGGAAGTCTATTTATTTGCATGGATATTACGTTATTAATGACTCTGCAATGATACTGTACTGCAAAAAGGATAAATGCTGTATTAGCAGCCTGAGATACAGATTTAGTGGCGCACTTTCTATTCCTGCTTTCTCATCATCCGATGGGACGGCAATCTGATAGAAGCGAGATATTATAAGAACGAAATAACATATTTTGGAGGCATAGAGATGTTTAAATGTATTTTAGAATATACGTAGTCACTCATTACCAGTACCGTTCATGGATGCCCAAAATAGTCAATGTAATAAAATTTTAGTCCTACTTTGGGACAATCCCATCCACATGCCCACCGCTGTGAGCGAAGTAACCAACTGATATGATATGATAGTGGAGGTCCTTCCCCAGTCGGGCCTGATTGCTAGTATGGTGCCCTACCTCTCTTATAACTAAATCTAAACGTTAAGAAGGTTTTGTACGAAATTACCTAATGATGCAGAGTTCGCCAATTACTATAGATTGAGAGCTAAATTCAGCCTCTACAGACTAGAACGCTGTCAGCTGCTATTTTGAAACAGTAGCGAACACAAACTACGTTTTAGACATAGGAAATTTATTTTAGACTAGCTGTTGCCCGCGGCTCCACCCGCATAGATGTCGGTTATCGCTGCAAAAATAGCCTATATGTTATTCCAGACCATAATCTATCTGTGTGCCAAATTTCATCCAGATCCGTTCAGTAGCTTTTACGTGAAAGAGTAACAAACATCCATCCATCCATCCATTCTTACAAACTTTCACATTTATAATATTAGTAAGGATACCTAAATAGCGTTGTCTAATTTTCAAATGCCTGAAATTCGGCGAGCTGATTAGCCTAGTGATTAGTAAGTATTGGATTATTACATTTTTCAGACTCCTCTGGAAAATAAGCAGGCCAGTATAAAACAAACACCAATTATACTTATACCCTCAGGTACAATTCCCAACCACACCAACTTACAGAAAACCACAGCCAAAACGTTCCGTTACACAACTACACCGCTGTGTGTAGTCATTTGGCTTTGTTCTTCTGTAAAATAAAGGTCCTTCCCCAGTCAAGCTTGCTCACTTGACTCGACTTTTAATTTCGAAACCCTCCGACGCATGAAGACGCTCAGATGAAATACCACCATGCGGACACATTCTATAGGGTTACCACACTCTTGATAGATTAACCCACTGATCGCTTATCGAACAACAAGTGCACCCAGTTATGAGTTTATTTGAATATTAAAACAATGTGGAAAAAGTCGAGCCCGGAGCAGGATTCGAACCTGCGTCCCTCGGGTTCCGGCCCAGCGCACTATTGTGCCATCCGAGCTCCTACTCCTGAGCTCGAAATTGTCCACCGCTTTTTACGACTTGGAGTGATGTCAGCTATAAGTGTCCCATTTTATGTTATGTAATGGTTTCATTTAAAATTAATAATTCCACTGCATATTTAAATAATAAAGCCACACAATTAACATAAATAGCTGTATTATAAACCTCAAATCATTAATTAAAGACCGTAATATAGTATTCGATTTAATCCATTACATCAGCATTGTTTCAGTGAAATATTAACTAGTCTATTAAATATTTAATACCACGAATGGTTTTTTTTATACTACCTGGGTGGAAAACAAGCTTACGGCCTGATGATAAGCAGTTACCGTAGCCTATGGACACTTACAATACTAGAGGTATCACTTGCGTGTTGCCGAGCCGTATTTTTACACCGGCCGTAAGAGCAAAAACCGAGCCACCGCAAAAACCGAGCAAAATCTGTCTGTCAGGTTGAAAATCACTATTCCGTAAGAGCCCTTTTTATTGTGCCGTCCCCGAGCAATCACAACTGTCAGTTTTGCGATCACAAGTGTCAGTTTGCCATCGCTGTTTCTTAGAGAATCAGCCGGCGGGACTTGGATAGGAATACTAATAATAAGGATTTTTTTTTTTTTTTTACAATTTGACATTATATTATTCATCTAAAATATTGACATTATCCATTTATAATTTATTCTTGACATTTATTGATTGTACATCTAATTATCCCAAATTTACTTTTTATATTATATAAATTCCCTAGATACAATACATTTTTTGCATGCCTAGTAGGTGGAATGTATCTGAACCAATATTTCTTAAGATCATATACTATGTACATACATTCGGTGCAAATAAAGAATTTGATTTGATTTGATTTTACGTTTCTTTCAAAACGTATCTCTAAATGAGCTTTGGATACCTGTACTCACACACAGGAACAAAACTACACCGCTATGTGTAGTTATTTGGCTGTGATCTTCTGTAAAGTGGAGGTCCTTCTCTAGACGGCTTGCTCGCTAGTGTGGTGCCCTATCTCGCTAAAAATTCGTCTTGTATTGTATCGTCTGATTGAACCCATGACACTCAATAGAATCGCAATGGGTTGGTAGCCAATTTAACCACTGTGCTAGACGTGCAGTGAATACATAAAACTCATGTCAAAACCACACCTTAACACGTGTTTACCATCACGCGCCAATAAACAATAAACACGGTTCTTTTAACACGTCACGTAAACTGAGCGTGACAAATATATCACGTATGGAGTGACAAGGAATATTTAACACGTCATTTTGTGGTGTGTTTGTTTTTTATTTGTATGTACTGTGTTTAATGTATGAGTATGAAATGATAATAATGAGTAGGGGATTTTGTATTGTGAATCCGTGAGTGGACTTAGTTATTGGGAAGTGGGAGTTTGTAAGGCCGGCTTCACAGCTGTCCGGGAGACCCGTACGATCCGAACGGGTCTCCCAGACAGCAGTGAAGCCGAAACCGGAAGTCTGGAGCGGGCCGCTAGTTTTAAGTCTAAGTTTTAAGGCGTTCTAGCGTCTCCATTCCGGGTGCCCGTTCCATCCCGTCCGGAAGACCCGTACGGGCTGTACGGGTCTTCCGGACGGGCTGGCGACGTGTTTTCCGAGGCACGGAGGTAAACACTGCCAATTACTAAATGTCAAGCAACTAAAATTTCCTGTCAGAAAAACTGAATATCAACTTTTTGTCCCGACCTGGGAATCGAACTCAGGACCTCGTCCTCAGCAGTACGTATAATAATAAAATTATATTATGTTTCTTAATACCTACTATCTACTATAGATCAATTTATCACTCGGATGAAATATCAAGAAAGGTAGGGCACCATACTAGCGAGCAAGACCGACTAGAGAAGGACTCCTACCTTACAGAAGACCACAGCCAATTAACTACTTGTGAGTAGTTACTTGCAATGTAGTTGTGTCTCTGTGTGTGAGTACAGATCTCCAGCGCTAATTTAGGGATGCATTTTAAAGAAATGTTTTCCTGCCCTAGAGATATTCCATCTTAATGACTTGGTGTCAAAAAATGGGTCGGCAACACGTAAGTGATATCTCTGGTATTGCTAACGTCCATAGGCTACGGTAACTGCTTAACATCAGGCGGGCCGTATGCTTGTTTGCCTTCTTAGTAGTATAAAAAAATATATATATTAAGTACTAGCTGTTGCGCGCCGCTCAGCGCGCGTGGATGCCGGTTATCGCGATAAAAGTTAGCCTATGTGCTATTTCAGACTATAATCTATCTCCGTGTTAAATTTTATCGAGATTCGTTCGGTAGTTTTTGAGTGAAAGAGTAACAAACATCCATTCATCTATACATCCATACATTCTTACAAACTTTCGCGTTTATTAATTATTCATGTCAGTATACGCAGTGTAGTTACTCAGAATGAAACTACAGACCACTGAAATCTAAACTAGCCTACCTTATCCAAATTCTGACCAAAATGGCTTCTCATAATCTAATATAACCAAATATAAATGTGAGGACCAATTTGGTTACCTTCCATTTCTATTTAGTTAAAAGTATAAGTCGTTATCTGCGGCGTGTCTAGCTTCAGACCGGTATGTTCATGCCGTGAATATTTAATGGGTTCCTGAGGGGATGCTGCAAGGCAGGTGAGGTAGCGAGTTAGGCTATTTTGGCCAAAATAGAGTGTTTTATGTGAGTCATTTATTCGTATTTATAACTTGACACATCCAAAAGCTGGTGTTATAAATTTAAACGAGTGTTCTGTTATTATTTTGTCCAAAGATTACTAGTTATATTTCATGGTTTCAACTGTATCGGTGGCTGAGTGATCGATGTGCGTGAGGTCTTAGGTTTGATTCCCGGGTCAGGCCAAAAATTGATATTGGGTTTTCCTGTCAATAAATTCTTAAATTGGCGGTGTTTACAACTTCGGGCCTCAGATAGAACGTTAAGCAGTTGGTCCTACGCCTGATGTCTCTCCGGTCGTGTCAGATTGCCCTATGAGAGTGTGGTCACCTCGTTAGTAATACCGCTTTGAGTGTTGAATATAAGATATCCATACGTTGTATGTACTCGTATTCAAAGTTTCCCGTGACTCAGGACTTATTCCACATCGCTGAATTTGTCTGCGAAATTATTGAATCGGCACCATAATTTAATAACTATAAATTGAAAGGTTTAAAGAAAGCTAAAGAAAATCTTTCGGGATTAATTATATCCCAATGCAACTGCCTTGTTTGTTTAATGGTAGTTGATTGCAATTGCTGATTCAGTGTCAGGCCCAAATAGAATATTAGGTTTTTCACACGTTTGAGATTGCCACCGAAACCGAAAATCAATTAGGAGAACACTATCCGAATGAATTCTTTTTACGCCGTATCTTATACATTAGACCATCCAACGCGTACCACACCACAGTGCAGTAATTCAGTTAGTTATGCTTTGGAAGCGGACACGGGTATAAATAGGCCCCTTTTTGTGTGAAAACAATGCGAAAATAGCGTGTTGAGACAGCAAATTGGGTTGCACGTTTGTACCGTTGTATATGGCATTATGAAAAGTATCGCCATTCGCTGCACAGCAGGTGATTAGATTATGAGACCCATATATATGAACACACTCGTATATTGTGTATAAAGAGACAGTAGAAATTGAATATTTGTTTGCATTATTTGAACAGGATTTGTGGTAAAAGGTACAGTTATACTGAGCGACGGCCGATGGAGCAGACGTGTCCTAGAGTGGAGACCGCGACTCGGTAACCGTAAGATAGGTCAGCCCCCAGCTAGGTGGACCAACGACCTAAAAAAGGTCACTGGGACGGACTGGATGCGGAAGGCGGAGGACCGTGTGCTGTGGCGCGTGTTGGGAGAGGCCTATGTCCAACAGTGGACTGCGATAGGCTGATTGATTGATTGATACTGAGCTCGTAGAATTTGTGGCGACTGGTCGAGAAAGGTTCTAGAATGGTGCCCACGAAGTGAAAGACGCAACGCAGGCAGGCTTTTACCATGGTGGACAGTTGACCTAGTCAAGGTTGCGGTAAGCTGATGAACAGCTGGTACGTATCATCGTTTACACAAAGTCCATAACTCGTTTGCGGGGCTCGGGGTACGTTTTTATAACAAACTGCCCAATGAAATAATGAATTTACCTTTACAGAAATTTAAACAAACTGTCAAGAGTCATTTTTTAGGAAAGGGATACTATACTATTAAAGAATTCTTAAGCGATAAACGTCATGGGGAAAAGTTGCTAATTGATTGTAGGATTAATATTGTAATTATTAAATTTAAGTGATCATTGTCAATAGAGGTGTTTCGTGACTTTACTATTTTGTTTCTTTTATTGATTTCATGTCAACCTTGGCATGATTCTCTTTCAAATTTAAAATATAGTTTATGTAATTTCACTTAGTGTACAATGTGATCATCTTATGCTTTTATATGTACAAAAAGAGACGATGCCTCATTACCATACTGATAGATACTAAATTGTGATTGTGTAATTGATACGTTGTTTACTTTAATCTCTTAATTTTAAATTTCTTTTTTTGGTATGGTGAGTTGGTTTCGAACCTTTTTGGTACCCTCTTCAAATTGTAACTCATATGAAATTGTAAATATTATACCTTGGCGATTAAAAAGAGTAGCCAGAGTTTCTTGCCAATTCTTCTCTAGGCCCTACCCATGTCAGCGAATTGGCCGTAGGAAAAAATATGCTGACTTTTGTTTATTTTGACGTTCATAAGTATCATGTATTTGATCTAAATGAATAAATGACTTTGAGTTTGAGTTTGAACAAGGTCAGCTGAAGACCGAATGCTGTGATGATCCTTAAGAGAGATCTAGGTAAGCAATGGACGTGTTTTGGCTAATATAGTGATGATGACTTAAACCCTTTATTTTATTTTATTAATAATAATAATAATAATAAATCATTTATTTTCAGATAATACAATCCATAGATACATACCTTACAGACTAACATACATAATTATAACTTTTGTTAGTTTATAAAACTTAAAACTATGTTAGTAACACTACACTAGCACTTAATTGTCTCAGTGCGTTCAGGTGGCACTTGTCCGCGGAAGCGACGGTACACCACACCTTTCGGCCAGAAGTCATCTTTCATAAAGATGTGCAGAAAACACGTCGGTACTCGCACCACGTACGCCTTAAAGTTGACGTTGCGGTGCGACTCGAGTAACTGCACTCTCGCCGTGTATTTCGTCTTCTGACGGACGTACTCCACGATGTCCTCTGCCTTAGTGGTGTAATGCAGGCGAGAGATATACACCGGAGTGCTCGGTGCTGCGGCGCGTAGACTTACGCCGGGCTCCACTGGAGCTGTGCCGCAACAGTTCTTTACCGCACGCTGTCGGCGCTTCCTCCTTTGCACCGTCACGAAACCGTTTTCTTCAGCCTGATTCATCGCCTTTTCATGCATAGGCTTGGCGGGTGGAGCAATTCGAGTGCTCTGCGTGACCGGCAGGTCAGCTGATCGCGCGGCGGGGCGGAGGGAAGCCGCGGGGACGGGGACAGGGCTGCGAGGCTCAAGCGTAGCGCATACAGCCGACGCTGCATTCCGAGGCGTCAAAACTGCTGACGCGAAACTTACAACACTATCGTTCGATGTGTCGAGTCGGCAGGCTCCTCGGCGCATGTTGACGTTGTTACTACACGCCGCCGATGACCCAGTTATTGTCACAGTATTGCGCAACTCGTCGAGTTCCTTGCGCAAATCTGTGACATTGTTTTCGGATTTTTCCAGCTTCCCCTGCACATCTGCTAGACTTGCCTTCAGGTTGATGATGTCCTTAAGAAGGCTAGTAACGTCGACGTGGTCGAAAGTCACGGGCGGCAACTTATACAAGTCCTTCGCCACAAACGTCGGCACGTCGTCAGGATCGGTCTGTTTGAAAAGAGTGATGATGTCCTGTAGACTCTTCTTTGTCCCGTCACGCCTGCGAGACACCATCTGGTCACTTTTATTCAGCAACGTGAACAATAGCAGCTTGTCTATTGTATATTTATTTATTGTATATAATTTTATTTTATTGTCACGGTGTTTTCCTTAAATGGACACGCAGAGGTATCAAACTCAATACCATTTTATCTGACTTTTATGTTTCTGCACTGCTGCATTTGACATTTGGGGCTGTTCAACTGAATTCGCGCCCCACAATTATCCTTGGTCATGTTCAAGGCTTTACTGTGCAATAGTATCAGAGGTCAAATAGGACGGAGTAAAGTCACAAACTTATCGGTTATCCCTGAATATCATCGAATGTGAATAAATTCATTCCATAAATATTAATAGCTTTAATATAAAAAGGGAGTAGTTAATTTAAATATTGATAACGCAAGCGGATTATTATTCACAAAAATGAATATTTGTAGTTATTGAGCATTAATTGTTGCCAAAATTGCGTTTGCCTTATTTAAATTAAATTATCGTATCTATATAACTTTAATGACCTTCTAAAGGCCCAAGCATCTTCATCCAATATTAGGAAATACCCAAATTAAAAAGAACATCATAATGTCCTTCAGACTTATTTTGGTTACAACTCTTGACACAGATCTCGACGAAGACTAGCCAACTGCTTGAGACAATATTATATAACACAAATAAGTGTGCCTAAATTAGGCACTTAATCTCACTGAAGAGAAATCAGGCGCAAAACCGAGGCATGAATGTCAATGTAAAGTTAAAAAATTCGGCCACCTTAATAACCCTCGACCGATTCACACGGTTATCTTTTAGCCTCTCAATAATAAAAATATTTATGAAATAAAACAACCCGATTAAAATATCTTAAACTTCAGGGTAAAATTCCTTAGTAAACTGATTAGATAAAATCTCGAACCCGCACAAACGGAACTATGTCCAAAGTTTACCCAATATTCAGGTGACGCTTTACCAAGCTGTCAAATCCCTGATCCCAAATCACGATGACCCAGATACTTATCAAATCGAAGGAGTAAAAAGGTTCCGCTAATAATGCAATGAAACAAAACGTAAGTTTGTTTGGAAAGGTTCCTGAACCAGATTTGAATATTGAGACGGAAATAAGAACATGTTGATTTAAGTATATACACGACCCTTCTGAAGGTTTAATATTCACCTTTAGGATGGTTATGACACCGATGCGTAATATGTGAAATATTATCGACAGTAAAACTTGTTATAAATAAAAAAAACTATTTGTATACTGTAAGGTAGGTTATGATAAAGCAACAAATTTGTAACTCATGAGATATGATTTCGTGGCAGTATTAATGTGAATTTCATTTTGTTTGTTTTGTTTGATTTTATACATACTAATTTGAATACAACGAATCGTAGTTATCAAGATAATCAAAACGAAGGCAGATAATATGGAACAGTGTTACTGATAATAACTAAGCTCTTAAATAAAAGAAAAAAATGAGATACTCAAAGGACTATCTAGGAAACTACTAGGAAATTATCATGATTCTCATAGATTTGTCAAAGCTATAACCGACTCTTCAATAATAAATTCATTGCTATTAGCTATATTATTCACGTTTAAACATCATTGTTTACTACTAAGTATTTAATATTCATCGTACAATATTTTCTGAAAAAGATAAACTAAGAATACAGCTAGCCAAGGGCTTTCAATCATTGTTGTTCTGTATACAAATTTAGAATTTCTCTAAAATTCGTCCGAAGGAAACACTCAGGACTGTTTGTAACAATTATAATTAATTTTATTGTTTGTTTTACGACAGTACTAATTCCTTGAGGTACATTTGACTTGCTAAATAACCTACTGTTTACATAGATTAACATCAGTATACTGTAAATATCCATTTTCTTGTTGTATTTTCTTCAGAGTTAATTTATTTTTGCAAAAGTCTTCACGCCGATAGTACAATTTGAATACAAATTTTTGATATATTATTATGTAAGTTATTTTTACTACTAAACATTTGATTATGGTACAAAAGAAGTAAGTAATAAAGTACAAGTACCTAATTTGGATAGCAGGCGAGATTCTAGTAAAGACGAATATCATTCAAGACATAACATATTTTATCACAATAAGTTCAACCGTTTAATAGTTACGAAGATATATAGGATCGGACATACATGTACCTATACAGTTAAACCACTTGTCCGCTCTCTTATTGGCTTCGCCGCAGTCAAGTAATAAAAAGTAAGGGGGTGTGTCGTGATCTGGTCTCTCAACTATCTAAAATTATC
This sequence comes from Trisateles emortualis, assembly GCA_947095525.1. NCBI lineage: Eukaryota > Metazoa > Arthropoda > Insecta > Lepidoptera > Erebidae > Trisateles > Trisateles emortualis. The sequence goes on from OX352753.1 coordinate 12,231,738, forward strand.
TTTACTTGCATGCATATCATCACGCTTGTCTCCCGGGGTAGGTAGAGACTATGGTACGCCAGTTGCGATCCAAACATACTTCCTTCGTCTACTTTACATTCATCAACCTCTTCATGCATGAACGTTGATTCTGGGTACTTTTAATTTGGTCCTTTTTATCTTTACTTGCCATAACTATATCTATTTATTTTTGGAGTACAGTATCAATTTCATGAATATGTTTAACTTTAAACATTGCTATCATTTCAACCAGCAATAATCCAAAACAGCCAAAATCACCAATATCAAATAAAATCCAAATAACCCTTTCGTTCTAAGCCCTCTGGTGTGATAAAAACCTACTCACCTTGCCACCTCATTTTAACACCCGGTAAACTAGATTTCCGTTTAATTTTATACCTTATACATAATGTAATAAGGGTGTCGAATTCAGCAAATTCAATTTGGGAATCCCACCTGAAATCTTGAGCAATTGTAATATATTAGTTATCGAGTTTCCTGACTTTTGCCTTTAGTATATACCTATATATTTGCGACTTTTTATAAGCTTGGGGAGGACCATTTATAAGGTTTCACTTCAACTTTTTTGTACTATATTGGGGATGTATGTATATATGGATGTTTGTTATTCTTTGACTTAAAAACTCCGAAACGGATCTGGATGAAATTTGGCATAGAGATAGATTATAATCTGGAATAGCGAATAGGCTACTTTTTATCATTATAACCGTCATCCACGCGGGAGCCGCAACTACAATACTATGTGTAGTTGTTTCTGTGATCTTTTATCAGGCGAAGGTGCTTCCACAGTCTGGCTTCCCATCAGTAAAAACGACGGTACCAGTAAATAAATAAATCAATAGGCAAGTCCTGAATAGAAAATTTCGTATGTACGATACGTACAAACTTTCACGTCCAACTGTTGGCATTGACGAGTTAAACAAAAATAACTTAAATCAAAGTTTATAAAACTAGACAATTTATACTCAAAACAAACTTAGATGTCCTTAAAAGTTGACTTCGAGTTGTATTTATACGAAGCCTTCTTGAAATGTTCTTCTGTTTAAAGATTTTACAAAATGCTAATGTTTAGAAAGTCAATTGAGTGTTTAAACTAAATGGCCATTGATTTTGAAATTTGTTGTTTCAGAAAAAGTCGATTTTAGTTTTGAAAGATGTTTTTAAACAGAAGTAGTATACAGTGAATAAAAAAAATGAGTTCAGTACGCTTACCGCTCAGTTTTCAAATTGGTGAACATTTTTTTTACAGTAATGCTTTCGTGCGTTAAAAAGTGCGTTAAAAAATTAATACTGTTGACCAGTAATAAAAATGCCTAAAGCAGTCAACTACTTGAGTAGTTCTTGCAAAATATACTATCATCCAAAATTTGGATTTTCTAAGGGTATAAGTAGTCTTGGACGTACTTAATCCTAAGACGGATGACTGATCGCCATTCATGCGTTATGACCCTTTTGTGCTTCAAAGAATATTTTAACTCATCCGTTCTTATGGTACTTTTCGTTTTTTTTATGCTACTGAGATGTCTGACAAGCATACAGCTAGCCTGATGATATGCAGTGACAGTAGCATAGGGACGCTTGCCATACCAGAGGTATTATTTGCGTGTTGCCAACCCATTTTTTAACCAGAGATTTAAGTATCCCTGAGATAGGATAAAGCATCCTTAGATGAGCGCTGGAGACCTGTATTTACACAAACCTCCAAAAACCCATTTACTTACATTTGACATAATTAAAATTAGATTTCTTTGCTGAATCCTTTTTCACATATACAATTTACTAGCTGTTGCCCGCGGCTCCGCCCGTGTGGAAGCCGGCTATCGCTGCAAACATGTAGCCTATGTGTTATTCCAGACCATAATCTATCTCTGTGCCAAATTTCATCCAGATCCGTTCAGTAGTTTTAACGTGAAAGAGTAACAAACATCGATCCATCAATCCATCCATCCATTCTCACAAACTTTCACATTTATAATATTAGTAAGGATGTGTGTAACAAGGAACTCTTAGATTGGAAACAAACATTTATGGATTTCACAATTTTTGTTCTGTGTAGGAATAAAACCAAACAAACACACCACAACTTTGACCGGCCTGTTCGTCGTTCGATTCCCACACGGAACAAAGCTTTATGTGATCCATAAATATCATTTCTCTTGATGTAATTTGTGTCCGTTAATTGTATTATTGCAAAGTTCCCCGTGACAAAGGATTTGTTCCATTGTGCGGGAGTTATCTTACCTTCACTATTTGATCAGTTTTCAGTTCTACTATACATATAATATGGTTTGGTGGTGAAGGTGCTGACTTAAGTAATTCTGGAACTCTTTAACCACGCCTTTTATCCAAAAACTAATCAATATTACATTTAAAATAACATTTCCGATCATATCTTTATGGTACTATTCTGAGCTGGAGCTTTATATTTATCAATAATTTTGCTAGCACGTTCTAAAATAACTGAAGAGGTATGCAGTATTCAGTATTCATCAAGTTTGAATAGCAGCTGAATTTAACGTAGAAATTGGAAATGTTGATGACGTAAAGCGAGTGTTGCAATTGAAATGCGAAATGTTATTAAATGATGGAGCTTTGCCAGTCTCAGTGGTTTCTGTCAACAAATTATTATAGCTAGCAACGTTTTGTTTGAGATCCTTAGAGTTGTTGGTATTGAATAATGTTCTTTTAGACGTTTTAGTTTGAGACACACAGTTATTTAATTAGATGAGCAGATTTAGGTTGAAGATTTTTCGCCATCGATACAGTAGCGGTTTTAAGGTTTACTTCGTTTCATCTTTGTCAAATATTTTCATTACGTGTGTATCGATGCAAGAAGCAGTGTGTACAAAAATAAATTAAGCATGAAGTATAATTATGTTTTGCAATCTGAATTCATGGCACAAAGGTTTAGGTTTTATATGGCAAAATAACATATTTTGCCATAAAAAAACCTACACGGCGTTATTGTTCAAAACACGTCAGCATTATAATATTGTCTTTAAAACTTATTTTACTAAACTATCAGAGAGTTATGTTTTTATTGCATCACGTGTCTCTATAAACAAAATAAAAGTTAAATATTATTATTAATATAAATGAAGAACTAAATAAACACATACACAAGTTAATATACCAAACTAAACACAATTACCCTGTTTAAATACTAATGCAACTAAATTCCCAAATGACGTTAACCAAAACAATAAAATTAAATGGAAATATCACACGCAATTATGCCACCAACAAAATAATCTGCTAAACTATTCAACGGTGAACATAACCCAATTTTATTTGGACGGAATTCTTGAATAAATGGCTGCCGCCGCAGTTTTGATTTTCTATATTGAAAAGGCATTTCAAGTTTCCGAAGTGCTCTTTTGTTTATATAAATGGAAGTATAGGGTTTTGGCAATAATTAATTATCTTCTATTGGTATGAGGTTTAGTTCTAAATGGCCGGTTCGGGCAATCTCTTTGTTTTAAATTGAGTGCCTGTACGGTTATGTAGATGGAAATTTCAGTGTTTAGAATTTCTCCGCCGAGCTCAGTAATAAAGAAGAATATTCATGTCATGCTAGACTAGAATATATGTTTACGTATTTGGAGCAATTTGTAGAGGTATTAAACACAAAGTTGTTCAGGTACAATTACTTTTAGTACCTGAAAGCTTTTAGATTCATCAAATGGATTATGAATAATTTTAGTTTTTACATTTAAAGTTAATAAGCGGGGATTTTTGTCGTTTGCAAACTGGAGTTTATGGCTTTGATTTCTATCCAGTTTGTTTATTCTGTATCTAGATTTCATTTTATATGTATGTCTGTATAATATAGCTCTGCTTAGTTTGAGCTGTCCCATTTCTAAGGATATTTGTAATATTTTTGTTATAAGCTACTAAGATGGCAATCAAGCATACTATGCGCTTAATGGTAAGCTATGCCAGCCGATGTTGAAAAAAACGTTTGCAATCATCCATATGCTTGCAAACTTTATTTTCAACATCGCTGCCCTTTTGTATATGTAGTTATTGGAATTTTTGGTAAAAGCTTAACTTGGGAAGGCAGCTTTCTTCTTCTTGCCCTATCTTTCTTCATTATTTCATTATCATCGCCAGCATATCGCAGTCCACTTCTGAACAAAGCCCTTTTTAAATGTACACTACCTAGCTGCATTCTCGGCTCCTCGCATAATTATAATTTAATTTCTCAATTCATTCACAAAATCATACCCGCCATCTTTTCTTTCTCAATGATTCCAACATTATTAACTCGAAGCTCTGAAACTTGTGCCAATGTTTTGTCAAAACCGAGTCGGTAATTATAATCAAATTCGTCGTTTGTCGCAACATGCAAATTTCTCTCAGTCTGATTGTAGCTAACTTGTTACATATTTTTGCTTAATCAACTCTCTAGAGCTTGGCAATTTTAACTTTGTGTACAGTTTCAGCTTTTAGAATAGAAACCGTTGTTGTTTTTGCATACGTTGACTGGGTATCTATAATTTTTACTTATTCTTAATTGGCTTAGACGTTAGTGACTCTGACTGCTAATCCGAAGGTGGTTGGTCCGATTTCCTTTATGCGATGATAGACCTTTGTGCGATGAGCACGATTCTTTGTTCTGTGTCTCGGTGTAATTTTAAGAGGTAGGGTACCATCAATCAATCAATCAGCCTATCGCAGTCCACTGCTGGACATAGGCATCTCCCAACACGCGCCATAGCCCACGGTCCTCCACCTTACATACCATACAATTGGTAAAATCCAACTGGGGTAAGACCTCTATTTTACAGAAGACCATGGCTAAATGACTACACATAGCAGTGTAGTGTGTGTCCTGTGTGAGTAGGTACAGGTTTCCAACGCTCTTATAGGTATGCTTTTTTTAACGAAACGTTATCCTATCCTAGGGATACTCCATTATAAAATCCTGGTGTTGTGTCTTGGGTCAACAACACGCTAGTGATGCCTTTAGTTTTGCAAGCATCCATAGGCTACGGTAACTGCTTATAATCAAGGCCGTATGCTTGTTTGTGACCCAAGTAGTGTAAAAAAAAACTATAATACTACACTGACGGACTCATAAACTGCATCAAAGTAATAGACGACTTTGAAATAAATATTTTAACCAAGTAGTCAAACTTTCTATACAGATTTAAATTGAAACCTCTAGATTGGTTCGTGAACTTTAAAACAGTGTAGGGTCATATCCTTAAGTTTAAGTTTGTGTACTGGAAAGGACCTTAAGACTTTTTTTGAAGAAAAACAGAAATTTAAGGAAAATTGGTTTAATTAAAAAATTGGTTTTAACAATAGACACAAACTTTATGCAAGGGTTTATTTATGTTTTAATAAGGTGTATTACCTCCACGTGCCCTTATTACGGATTCTAATCTGTTCCGCATAGATTTTATTAGGGTTATTAAAAGATCTTGCGGAATATTGTCCCATTCTTCTGAAAGTGCTGTTCTTAGTGCTGCCACTGTCGTGGGCAAAGGGTTTCTCGCATATACAGCTCTTTTTAAATTGTTCCAAACATGCTCAATGGGATTAAGATCCGGGCTGCGTGCTGGCCAATTCATTGTACGTATCCCAACCTCTTCGCAATATTGTCGAACTTGTGCAGCAGCGTGCGGCCGGGCATTATCCTGCATTAAAGTAAAATTTTCGCCTATGAATCCCATGTAAGGCACCACGTGATCTTCTAAGATCTCTGTTATGTAGCGATGTGCAGTCAAACCCCCTCTATTACCGTTTTGACGGACCATGTCTATGAACACAAGTTCTGTTCGCCCGTTCATCGATATGCCACCCCAGACCATACACGAACCGCCTCCAAAAGGAACACGCTCCTCAATGCAACTTTGAGCATATCGCTCCCCACGTCGACGATAGACTCTTCTGCGACCATCTGCACCATATAAACATGTCCTACACTCGTCCGTGAACAATACGGAGGTCCATTGCTCTTCTGTCCAATTCAGGTGATCACGCGCAAATCTTAAGCGAGCTTGTCTGTGAGCTACAGACAACTTTGGACCATTTGCTGGTCTAAAAGGGGTGATATCCGCTTCCTTTAACCTTCTTCTTATTGTTCGTGCACTCACGTTTACTCCACGCACTTCATTAAGCTCTGTTTTGATGTTAACAGACGTGAGGAAACGATTTCGCAGGGAAGTTGTAACAATAAATCGGTCATCACGACCGGTGGTTGCTCGAGTCCTGCCTGTACCACGTCTCCTTCTGTAAGAATCTGTCTCCACAAACCTTCTGTATATTCTAGAAACCGTAGACTGGTTTAAATTTAAATTTCTACCAATCGTTCGTTGATCCAAGCCCTCCCGCACCAATGCTACAATTTGAGCCGCTTGTTCGGACGAAGTATCCATATTATGGTTCAAAAACTCTCGATGAGTTAAAAAACTAACCCAACAATTCTGCTGGTAACAATAATTCAATTGACAAAAGAATAAAAAATCAATGATAATCAATTTAAAACTTTGCTATAAATAACACGCAAATCTGATACTACGAGTAAATTTTCTTTTCCCGGCTATATTTATTTGTTTTACTGCAGTTCTATTTTTAAATTTTCCTTTTTTTTGAGATTAAGAGCCAGTCTTTCCATATTTATATAATTTAATCTAAAAAGTTATCATACTTATTAAAAAATCATTTTAAAAATAATCCTGAACTTTGATGCAGTTTATGAGTCCGTCAGTGTAGTATTTATGATAGACAGATTTTATTTAAATATTTTTACACGTTATCGTCTGATAGCCATAGTACAGGCTCTTCTTAATTTGTTGGATCAGATGGCTGATGTCTGAGTTGTTCAAAGAAATTGTTATTACATAATAATTATATGTGTTTTACTTTAACATTAAGCTAAAGACTAATGTTATTTTATACCTAACCATTGTAAAGAGGCTGAAAAGCATGAAGCTCGTTATTACTTACATCAAAATGACTGCCTTAGTGGTCCAGTGGCCGCAGTATGCGCCTGCTGTGCACGAGGTTGAGGGTTGGATTCCCACACAGGACAAAACTTTGTATACCATAAAGAGTTGTTCTGAGTCTGGGTGTAATTTGTGTCCGTTAATTGTATGTTTTAAAGTCCCCCGCGATACAGCTTTTTATCTAGTGCGAGAGTTGTCTTTTAATAAAGAAAGAACGAAACCGAAAATAATACTATTAACAAAACAGTTTACATGAAAAAACTCATACACGAAAACGATAATAAAAGACAAAACACATAACACATAAACCATTGCCATTATTACTAAACAAATAAGAATTTATAATTCCAATAACAGTATGGTACTCGCTTCAGTCTAGATTGTTCTGGAACAATATTTTTCACAGTTTTTTGTTAAACACCGAACATAAATATCCATCTGGAGACGCTTTCACCTTTTCTTTTTCCATCAACTTTGTGGTACTAATAATATTACATAGCAGGTGGGTTTGTGCGTCATATTTTTATGAAACAATTTTACAAATAGGTAGGAGCTAGAATGCAATCTGGGCTTATGGTGAAACGAACTGGGTTTAGATTGTTTTTGTTGAAATTTCACTGTGTTGTAATGGACTGAAAAACTAGTGGTAAATTAGAATATTTAATCATTAGTTCATTTTTAATCTACTTGAATGGCAAACTAGCATACGGCCGGCCTGATGTTAAGGACCAATACCCGTGACCTAACAAGCTTTTGAATGTTTGCAACACCAGCAGGTCTACCCTTGACACTCGATTCCGTTTAAAAATTGAAATTAGAATGTCATTTTGTACTGCGAGCTGTGTGTGATAAAATTGGCACTCTTGAACACGATCGTAATTGAAATTGGAATCGAGTTCACGATCGACTATACTGGGCTGCCATACAAATAAAAAAATAAACTAACAAATAAAATATTATTAAATAAAGTGAAATATTTATTAATTATTGCTCTTCATTTGTATTATAGCACGAATTACCATTAAAAGTATATTTCGCAAATATTTCAGCTGGTTAAATATTAATATTTAATAAATAAATAAATACATTTTATAAATTATATGATTACAATGGCAACCCTCCATTTAAAAAAAAGTTCCCGCTACTTAAACTTGTCAACAAACAATAGCCAATACAATACCTATATTTTTAATGTATTTTAGGGACTATATCTTACTTTTATAAGTATAGAAGACGTAGATATAGATTTTTATGTTATTTTAGATGATACATAGGTACTTTGATTTACGTTTTGTGTTAATTTGTTGAAATATAACGATCATCGAATTGTTCATGATGATGTCGGAAGATATCAAGCCCAAGGTTTCATAGAAAGTGCTGTCTTATTTTTAATTTAACATAATAATGTATGATGGACTAAATGGACTTGTTTCTCTTTATTAGAACTACAAAATAGTCAGCGACGGCATATGTCTATATTATACGAATAGCTTTCCTTCTTTCCATACCTAACCATTTTTATGTTTTAAAAAATATACAAACTACTAGGTATGTAGAGTTCGGAAAGCTTATAAGACAGTACGACTTATTTGTCCTTATCAAAATTAAATACTTTAGTTACCTTATGCACTAATGTAGGTAGATACACGCAGCAACGGAGATAGCTGTACAGGGCCGCTATATGAAGATTAGTTTTCAAAGAAAACCATTTTATATATTTCTGTGGAATTTGGTAACAGTGTACAATTAGCCTAAACCTACAAATTAAAATATATTTCACACAAATTCATACACTGCGGCCCTGTACAGCCATCTCCGTTGCCCGGTGGGCATACATAATACTACATAATAGATGCATTTTACACCACACAATTTAAATGATTGCCTATCTTATGAAATATCGTAATACGAAAACTTTTATTACTTCAGCACACACCACACTCGCTAGTAATAAATTCATAAATCAGGGAAAATAAGTTAGCAACTCAAAAGTATATATAATTACATATTAGTATATATGTAGTATCAAAAGTTCTAATTACGTCGAAATTCTCTATTAAGTATTAGATAATGTTTTATTGTTTTCTATTTTATTGTCACCCATAGAAAAGGCGTTGTCGGCATAACGCGCCATTTGGTTTAAATTCTGCCTTTGTCACACATCCAATGCATGAGCATTATTCAAAATATTATATATAAGTGCTAAACGTGCCATTATTGATGACAATCACTCGATAAATTACACACAATAATTTATTATTGTGTGTAATTTTTGGGATCGAGTTTACTCGATCCCAAAAAAAGTTAGCTTTTTGTAATCGTATAACGTCGATCGCAAACTCGATTCCAAACTTGATCTGTTATGTCAAAATCGTGTCAAGAGTACCAAAATGTTATTTGGATTGAGCTAATGTCAAATTTCAGTGGCCTGTAGGATTGAAACTGGTTCGAGATTGGAACGGGATTGAGATTGGTATTGGATTCCATAGTAAGCCTGCTGGGCTTTTTAGTACGTTCAAACTTAGCACAAACATTGATGGATCGTTCAGTTTTTATCCCGTGTAGGAATCGAATACAAATCACATGGCGATTTTTTTTATACTACTTGGGTGGCAAACAAGCATACGGTCCGCCTGATGTTAAGTAGTTACGGTAGCCTATGGACGCTTGCAATACCAGAGGTATCACTTTTTTACACCAGGGCTTGCAGTTAGAGTAACCCTTGGATAGGAATACCTCCCTTTAAAAACACATCCCTAAATGAGCGCTGGAGACCTGTACTCACACACAGGAAAACAACTACACCGCTGTGTGGTTATTTATGTAGTCTTTGACTGTGGTTTTCTGTAAGGTGGAGGTCCTTCCCCAGATGGGATTGCTCGCTAGTTTGGTGCTCTACCTATCTTATAAAAAGTTCACCCAACCCACGCGAAGTTAATATCTGTTAGATTTATTTAGGTTTTAAAATAGAGCATCATTGGGAATAACAAGGCTATCTTGTTATTTCCAAATATGCTTTATATTTGAATCTATTTCCTTACAGTAGTTTTATTGGAGGTGTTTGCAACGAATAATAATGGAGCTGTATTTCTTTTTCAAACAATCAATGTAGACTTTGTTTAAATTTTCCTTTTTTCCTCTCTTCTTGCTGCGATCGTGACGTTAGAAAGTAATTGTGTAGGAGACTGTATTTACTTTAAACTGATTGGAGAAAATAAAAATTGTCTTCTATTTATAGCTGAGGAATCGTATTTAAAAATATTATTTTGTTTCCTGGAGGTTTTTTCGTCTAATTATAGCGCGGTTACAAAAAGATTTGCAAAGGCGTAATAGTAAATTGGTTTTGAGCTGGCCTAATCAGATTTTCCTGGAAAAATGTTTCATGATATTTATTTTCACATTTTAAATGCCATGATTTACTGCATGTCACACTTTAGTGGTAGCAGGTTGACTGTCCATACTAAATATTCATTTACAATTTTGTAGTCCTATAACCGTGAGACAGTGACCTCAACGGAGATTAATAAATCTGTAAGCAAACACAAGTACACTCTCTATTTCTTCACTCTTATATTATTATAGTCTTAGAGAGAACAGACGCAGCAAAAATACGTTAAGCCGTCTTACTATGTTTTTTAGAAATGGTCATCATATATCTCCATAAGATTAAACTTGTTTGTAAAGCACCATAAAGATTATTCAGAGTATTTACTAAAAAAGTAGTCGCCTTTAAAAATATTAAAAATTACACCAAAGTCATACAAATGACTTACTAGATTTTTAAAGCTGAAGAGTTTGTTTGTTTGAACGAGCTAATCTCTGATCTGGTAAGTCAGATTTGAAAACAATCTTCTTGAATTTGACTGCCCAAATCTTAAGAAACAGTAAAAATTAGGTAACATCACGCCAAGACAAAGAAGGAGCATAGTAGTAACAGTAAAAAAATACACGACAAAATCCAAATCTTCTTCTTTATCGTTTGATTAGTGGCCAACCTGGTGACAGAGTTATTTAGAGCGGCAATATAGGCATATTTCGTGATCTAATAACTGTCCCAAGTCGGGACCGACTTTTAACGTGTCCTCCGAAGCGAGGAGATGCTCACCCATCTATAGAGTTACCGCGCCTTTGGTAGCTTAACCCGCTGATATTTTACTGAACAGCGAGTGCACCTGGCTAAGAGCGTTATCCAAATAATACAAATCTTTTTCTTATAGTTTGGTTAGTGGTCAACTTGGTGACAGAGTTTGAATTCTTTGTCGTGATCTAACGACTGTTAACAGTCGGGACCGACTTTTAACGTGCCCTCCGAAGCACGGAGATGCTCAGATGAAATACCACTATGCGGTCACCCATCTATAGGGTTACCGCGCCCTTGGTTGCTTAGCCCACTGATCGTTTACCGAACAGCGAGTGCACCTGGCTATGAGCGCCTCATAATATACAAATAAACCACGGGGAACAGTTAGAATATAAAACATCAGTGCAATATTTTTTAGAGTAGTCACCAGTCACAGTCCACAGTACGTGATTGGTTGCTCGAAATATTAGCTGTGAACACAAGCTTAGCATTCCGGACCACAAAGTTTTAATTTTAAAAACGGGAGCAAACGTCATGCCTAGGACAAAGGCGCACCGAAGCCCCGCACCACCGAACGATGGGTCAAGTTATGGAAGATTGCTATGTTTTAGTACCTATGCATTGTATTTTTTCTGCTGGGTTGAGTTATAATTCCAAAAAAATAATCGATATATTTTACTGACTGGGCAGTCAGTTGATCGTGACCAATGAAATTTTTTAAGGTGAGGAGTGCTCTTGCTGTTTAGAAAATGCTCATCCATCTGTATCGTGACAGTGACGAGCTTGCAAACCTCTTAAAAAAATCAATGAAGCAGAGCACCAGGGAGCAAGCTGTCAGAAGAAAGACCTTCACCTTACAGCTAAATGACTATGCACACTGGTGATGTTGCAGTCCTGTACGATGGCTATGCATGAGTGATGCTCGCTGGTATTGCAAGTGCTCATAGATTATTATCAGATGGACTGCATGCTGGTAAAGAAACCCATACAAAATATCCCACTTCTTCTCGGTCTTCTCTCCTCGTTTTAGGCCTTAATCCACACACGCTGGCCTAATGCGGATTAATGGATCAGACATGTACTTAGAATTTCTGCTAAGACATGTGAGTTTCCTCATGATGATTTTGTATCTATTTGTATGCTAAGTCCTAGTCGTATGAAAAGACAAAAAGCAAAATATTCTGAAATTATTTTTCTGAAATAACTTAGTAAAGGAATTCATTACCGCTATCGCCTCCACCTTGTACCAAACCAGGAGCCTTATTATTTCGCGTCCCCATTCCCTGATGATGTCAGGTCGCATCCGCCATTGTGTCGGAGGTTTCAATACACTGTAGTTTTTCTCCCTTGTTTCACGCTAAAAGGATTTCAACTTAGATTTTTTCACTCAAATAAGTTAATTAATAGGGTAGTGTTATTTCTGTTTAAAGTATAGGTTTTTAGACCTCCTTCGACTGTACTGGCAGAAAAGAGCAGAAAGGCTTTTTCCTCGGTAGCAATAGAAACAATGTATATTATGGTTGTTGCTGGACATTTTTAATTGTTCACATTAATAGAAGTCAACTTCGACCCTGTGTCTCAAGGGACTTTGGATTCCATGACCTCATTCACCTCTAGACCACAAATACAGTCGGTACGTTTGTCAAAGATGAAATGAATGATGAAAAAATGCATCACAATTCGCATAGTCAAAGAAGTCCTGACTCTTTGACTATGCGTATATATTGTGTTGCATTGCCCTTTCTTTATATTACCAGCGAGACGTGTAAAATTATATTAGGTATAATATTATCTCCTCACCTTCTGGAGAAATATTTTTTTTATACAGCTCAGGTGGCATAATAAGCATAATGGTCTTGCTGACAGCAATCAGTTGCCCGATGCTATAGAGCCTACAACACCAGAGGTATCATTTTTGTGTTGTCAACGACTGTTTCTGGGCGAATATCCAAGTTATAAATTTAGTTTCTCTCGAATGCGGCTTTCAATGTCAAATTGTCAAGCAGCTTTTTGTTATATAAATATTACTTTGGCATTGCATTTAAATGTGTATTATACAAAAAAAGAATAGTTTCTACTTATACAATGTTATTCGACAAACTGAGGCTATACTTTGGCAATCCTCCAGCTACAATCACGACTTAGTTTACAACAAGTTTTATCTTTTAATATCTCTTTTATTTGTCGAGGAGAAATAAGCAAATAAAACTCTTTATATTTTTCGTTTCGTTCAAGGCTATTTTTACTGTTTGATGTATAAAATATTGTTTTATGAATAGCGCATACTAATTTAGGAATGTAGATCAAAGTGGCTGGATCATAGTTTGTACCTTCGTAGTTTTCTCTGAGCACTGCGTTACCACGCGTAAACGCGCGGCCATGTGGACGATTTTCAGGTAAATACAGAGTCTTTAGATGCGCGATTTTAAAACAGGTGTCAGAATAATGCCATCTGAACACAGTAAGCTTTCATGGAACTCATTAACCTTCACCTGCCTTGACTTGAATGCACTGTGTCTGTATCTTAGCGATATAAACATTTTTCTTGGTGACTATACAATTTATAACATTTATGAAACGGGATCAGTTGACCAATTCAAAATATACATTAGGTCAACTGAACCCGCGGGATCAGTTCGAGTGGGATCAGTTGACTAAAGAGTCGTGATTGCATGTGTGTTGCAATTTTGATATATAATTAGTAGTGACGAGTTTTCTAGAAACGCGCATTAGTGCTTGTCGTGTAAACGCTCTTTAAATTCGGGCGTTGACGTGTGTCACATGTGAACTTACGCTTATTATGGAAACAATATTTTTTTGGAGTCAAACAATTTTTGTTCTTTATATGGAGGCTGAACCCAGATCACGCCGATCACGCAACGGGAAATTATGAGGCGATCACTTGAGCCTACTACTTAGTATACGTGCAATTGAAGATCTTTTGCGTCATATCACTAAACTCGAACCTGACACCATATTTACCGAAAATGTAAAGTAGAATCTTCACATTCTTATTCTTGATCATTCTACAATAAAAAGTTACGCCCATATACTTAATAGCAAGCGTACCTTCACCATCTTTTGCTTTAATAAAAGGTAAAAGTCTACTCGATCTTTCATAAAAGAACAAGCATTATATCACCAAAATTTTCCCTTCAACTTGTACGAGACCCAAAAAAATAGTTCACTACGATCTTTGAACTCACTAACTTACTTCCAAACTCCTCAAGTGGACTTTCAGTCCTTCAGAAGCCATTCAAACTCCGATTCTTTCTTTACCAAGGACAAAATACTTCGTGGATAGCACTCAAAAAGCGATACAAGTGTGATTCGGCGCGTGTCGTTCGTTCGACGTATTTTGCATAATTTCATATATTATTTAAGTAGAAACTTCTGGAAGGTTATTTGCATAATCCTGCGCCGTGCGTCGCGAATACTTATTTGAAACTTTGCCTTCACTTGATTGGTCAATCGTTTTATTGGGAGACGTGTCTTAACCTGAAGGAAAGTTTAGAGAGCTTGTTTTTAACAAATCTCTTCTTTTTTTAATAGGTAACTACGTTGTTTACTTTATCTAGTCACATAGTTGAAAATTAGGTTCTAATAAGATTTGATATAATGTATGTAGCTAGCTAAATTTTTTTTAGCATAGTTTGTTTACGAAAACAAAATGACGACATTTTTAACTTTATTAAGTATATGGAGGTACAGTCCAGAAACAATTAAATTAATATGGCCATGAAAATGTGACAAGAACAGTATCTGTATTTCTTTTGTGTACATTAAAGAATTAAAGAAAAATCATTTTTTAATACTTATTTTAAAAGGAAGTTCTCATGCCTCTACTTTTGCCCTGTATCGCGGGGGACTTTACAAACATAGAATTAATTAAAAAGAATTAATGGGGATCGAACCCATAATACGAGGCGCAATGGTAAATGGTCAGGTAGCCACTGAACCAACCATGCAGTCAGAACTAAGACACACAAAGTTTTTTAGTATTGATTACTACTATACCTCTGAAGCAAAAATAAAATATGGATTCCTACTATATCCTTGGACATTAAATTCCAAACTCAAATATACCAGGACCAACAAATAAAAGTATCAAACACTCAATATTTTAAAGCTCTATAACAACCACTCTTACTATCTCTCTCCCTCTCACTAAAAGACCGTATGTTAAAAAGAGATAGACACAACCTACTTTATTATGATAATCGGAAAATTCGGCGGGACTGTGTGAATGCGATTCTGTGAATTCAGGGCCCTTGAATAAACGATGAGACACCCTGGAGGTACATATCTATGTAATTTATGGCCTAAAATGTGATTCAAACTGATTTTCTGGATTTATGTTATACGAATGGGATCTGCGACGATTTGTACCTGAGTTAGGAGTGGATTGGCAAGCTTAGGCGTTTGTTGACCCTGGAAAATGTTATGATTTAGTTATAAGGATACAGATTTACTAAGTTTTAAGCTATTGCTTTGCATAATAGGTATGTACACAATATTTATCTTCTTTTTTGTGGCCAACCTGGTGACAGATTTAATTAGATTATAAGTCTATATTAAGGAATCTGTTGGAATCGACTTGGAATGTGCCCTCCGAAGCACGGAGACCCTCAGATACGGTCACCCATCTATAGGTTACCGCGTCCTTTGTAACTTAACCCGTTGATCGAAAAATCTAAAGGTAAATATTAAACAAAAACGTTTAAATAGTTTAATTATTGAGAGATAGGGTACCATTCTAGACAGCAAGCTTGGCTGGGGAAGGATTTCCACCTTACAGAAGACCACTGCCAAATAACAACACACAGCGGTGTAGTTCCTGTGTGTGAGTACAGGTCTCTAGCGCTGATTTAGGGACGCGTTTTAAAAGTAACGTTTTCTTATGTCAAGGATACTCCGCAAAAAGGTTTTCAACACGTAGGCGATGCCTCTGGTACAACAAGCTACAGGCTACAGTAACTGCTTAGCATCAGATGAGTCGTATACCTGTTTGCCACCTAAGTAGTATAAAAAAATAATACATAAGGGTAAGTTCTAATCTTAACTTGTCACGTCATTTTGAAGGTATATCACGTTTACAATTCATTAAATATATTTGATTCGGATCATGTCACCTGAACACCCAAATTAAATTCGGTTAGCAATAGTAGAATAGTAATTAGATGATTCTATTAGTAAGTTAAATAAGCCTTATTTGGTGTTGATTCATTCTAAAGATAATTAAATGCAAAGGAGTACAGCTACTTGTTTGTGTTCCTTGTTTAATATAGTGCACAAGTGTGTGCGCAAATACTGCAGTGCATCGGGCATGTTTGCACAGGCACACATAGACAATTTTCATGCCATTATGCGTAAAAAATGGCCTCGTTGCTCTGCAGATTGCAGACCAGCTCCAATATCATTCTGAGGGTGATAGCGGGAAGGTATGATTCCCCCATAATTGCTCATTGTGTGTATAGTTGTATTTCGAGCACAAAACTTGTAACGAAATAATAAATAAATATTTAATTCAAACTAACGTAGATTAAGTACCTTTGTTACTAACAATAATGAGTGTAAAGTACTCGAAATAAAACATTTTTATTTTACTAGCTGTTGCCCGCGGCTCCGCCCGCGTGGATGTCGAATATCGCTGCAAAAAGCCTATGTGTTATTCCAGACCATAATCTATCTCTGTGCCAAATTTCATCCAGATCTGTTCAGTAGTTTTTACGCGAAAGAGTAACAAACATCCATCCATCCATTCTCTCAAACTTTCACATTTATAATATGAGTAAGGATTATTATAAATATAAGTGCACTCTTTATTCCCCTCACTCTCATCTGACATAATTGGAAAGAGATCAGGCATAGGACCAACGGCTTTAGGTGCTTTCCAAGGCACGGGGGTGTCTTGACAGAAAAACCCAATGTAAATATTTGGCCCGACCCGGGACCTCGTGATCAGCGGTCACACCCATCTACCACTGAGCCACCAGCGCAGTTGAATGAAAATGGAACATAATTGAGTTACCATTATGTCCCACTACTGAACTCGGTTCCCCTTTATACTACCTGGGTGGCAAATAAGCATAAGGCCCGCCTGATGTTAAGCAGTTACCGTAGCCTATGGACCCTTGCAATATCGATTCTTTTAAAACACTTCCCTAAATGAGCTTTGGAGACCTGTACTCACACACAAGAACACAACTACACCACTCTGTGTAGTTATTTAGTTGTAGTCTTCTGTAAGGTGGAGGTCCTTCCCCAGCCGGGCTTGCTCGCAAGTTTTGTGCCCTACTTCTATCAAGATACATAAAAGGATCCAGACATACTTCTTTCGCATAATCTTTTCTTAAATATCTTTATCTGTATTATAGTAATACTAGCTGTTGCCCGCGGCTCCGCCCGCATGGATGTCGGTCGATCGCTGCAAAAAGTAGCCTATGTGTTATTCCAGACCATAATCTATCTCTGTGCTAAATTTCATCCAGATCCGTTCAGTAGTTTTTACGTGAAAGAGTAACAAACATCCATACATCCATCCATTCTTACAAACTTTCACATTTATAATATTAGTAAGGATTAACTATTTTTTTATTGCCATGCCAGAGGGCGTAGTCACTAAAATTTATACTTAGACCTCACAACTGTAAATATAAACTCAGGCTTTGTGCAACCGAGGCAGTCGCTCTATGCGTCATAGAATTCCATAAATGCAGTCGAACTCAATTTTCCGAGAAACCCTATTCCTAACAACCAGGGTGGAAGTAATGATTTCATATTAAAGCCTCTCGTGCCCCTTTATATTACATTCACTACATTTTGTTCAATTAAAAGTAATGAGTCTATTAATATGTAAGTTACAAACACACGCGGAAGCAAAAATTATTCGCTTAATTTCATTATTCCAAATAGGTAACATACACCCTTGCTATTTAGTTTCCTTGAAAACTTTAACCACGCGAAAATACAGCTTATTTTGTAGGTAATAAAGTTCATATTAATAGCAATATAATGGGATGTTAAGTCGAAGGTTTTATGTTAAATGAAAATGAATCGTATGCTTGTAATGACTAGGTCGTATTTCACAATTAGTACAGTCAAATACGGCTAGTGTAAATTGGTACGCGGGTGACATATCGTTCGGTTCCGCATATCCTCATGGAATATTCATAGTGTTCTGTGTGATAGTGTAAAAATGTTCATGATTTTATGTCATGTTTGCTTACCGTATGAGGCACAGTGCAATAAATCAGATTGATGAATGGGAAAGGCTATTGTACACCGAAAGGAACAGGTAAATTGTATCATAATCATAATATTTATTGTGGTACATAATAGGTTTTGTGGAACAGTTTGATCTGTCATCTTAAATTTAATAAAATCAAAACAAAACATTTAAATAATCATGTGCCTTAGATATTCTTTTATTGAGTAGAAACTGAAAGATTTGTTGACTAAACATTAAGTAAAATAACTGGGTTTTAAATTTACTAATAGGTAAGGCGCGAACACTTTGAGGTAGGTGGTTGTAGATAGTCATTAGTCATAGCATGAAGTTTGAGCTACTATTACAAAATACTTATAAATTTTCCATATGTTTAGCTTTCATTTATAATTATGTGGTTTCAAAAATAAACAGTAGGTCTATTATTTATAACTTACTACTATTTATAACTTAAATAACTGTAATAAAACTATATTTACACGATTTAAAAAAAGAATAAAAAAAGAGTCTTCCAACTGAACAAATAAGACTGCTTTACCTAATGGGTGTCTTAAAAATATTTCGCCTTCTCGCCTTCTCCATTGATGTCTTCTGGAAAAGTACTCAAAAGCCTTAAAGCATTGCCACGTTGGTTTATTTTTTGAGCTAAAAATAATTGCCCAAATTTAATGTTGATACTTTTTGTCCACAGCGCGTCGGCTGCGACCTCCGAGTTGGATCTACACGTCGAGTTGATGAATGCGGTGTTTGTGGCGGTGACGGATCCTCATGCTCAAGACCTCGGTACCACTGGCTTGCAACTCCTGGGTCCTTGTGTTCAGCTACATGTGGTGGAGGTAAGATTTCATTACAGCTTATTCTATTGAGTGGCAGCTGAGTGGGAGTATAACCTACTGTAACAATATAGGTGTGAGTTTGATCCTGACTAGTATTAAAATGATATTTATATTTATGCGTGTGTATGTCACTGCACTCCTCCTAGACAGCGGGACCGATTTTGATAAAATTTTGTGTGTGTGTTTGGGTAGGGCCCTGGATGGTTTAGATTCACAATTGGAGCCGGTAGGTAGCGCTGCACCGATGGCTGGACCGATTTCGGTAATTCTTTTTTACTTGTGTTTGTTTTTGTCAGGAGAAGGTTCTTATGTAATAAAAAGAAAGTTGCGCTGAAAATAGTTTAACCCGGATGAAGTCGGGGCGGGTCGCTAGTTTTCACATAAAAATTAACACTTTTTTAGAATTTGAGAAGCTTACAGCTTCAAAACAATTATGTCACTAAGTACATGGTTTAGAAAAGGCAATAATTCTAAAGGCTCTTCTGATTCACCAATCTACATTGGACCAGCATGTGTTAAAGCCTAAACTCTCTCTGCTCTACTGATGGAGGAGATGTGACGAGATGCCCAGTAGTAAGCCATACATGGTTGGTATTATTATTTATTATGTCCTTTCTCTTCTAAACACAAGCTTGTTTCTTCAAATAAGATCGGCGCATTAGTGGGTCTCAAGATTAACTGCAGGAGCCAGATAGGCATAATAGAGTCAATCGGGGAACTTTATTTTGTGATGGAATTTCCCTGAAGTAGGAAAACGTTTGAAAACAAATTCCCAAATGAACACTAAAGGCCTGTACGTCACGTACAGGAACCTACAACATCGCTGTATGTAGTTATTTTGCTGTGGTCTTCTATAAGATGAAGGTCCTTCTCCAGTCGGCCTTTTGTAATATTTGACATAAAATTGCACAACTAGTTTTGTACTGAAACCCGCTTCAAATGCATTAATAATATAAATAGATTTTCAACTTATCAGCATAGAAATCCAGTTTAATTCCTTCCCAAAACATCTCCACGTTTACTACTTTACCTACTTTGTAATTCTCTCCAGTACAGCCTGAATAATAAGATATATAGGTACAATAAAAGCCTACAGTGGTACAAATGAGTGTTACGCAGAACGCGCAAGTGCTAATACTTATCTCGGTATTCATCTTTCAAGGGTCCTTAATTAGAATCGGCCGTTACGAGTTTTGGGTTAACTTGGAGTAGAGACTGGCGACTTTTTGTCGGAGTTGCGTTTAGTTAGAAAGCGTTATTAATGATTCCTTCATCATCATCTACCAAGTTTAGACTACATATCGTGCCAAAGAAATATACATGCATATAAACTACATGCATACACTCGAAAATATAACTCTCTGACCCAGAAAGACAATCGGATGTGGATACCTTTAATCAATCAGGCTGTTTCACTGCTGGACTGCTGGTATCCAGTCTACCCCAGCAACCTTCTTCAGGTCATCGATCCATCTGGTTAGGGGCGTCCAACCTTACGTTTACGTAGTCTCCACTCCAGAACTCACTTGCTTCTCAGCAATCTTCTTAAAGGCATCGATCCTTCTAGCCGGGGGACGTCCAACCTTACGTTTACGTAGTCTACACTCGAAGACTCACTTTCTCCAGCGACCATCGGTCCTTCGGTAGATATGAGCAGCCCATTGCCAGTTAGTATTGCTTAGCTTGTGAGCTATATCGACAACTTTGGTTCTTTCTCGGATAACCTTATTACGAAGTTTATCCTTAGCATACATTACTTTGCTATCATCTCAATTTATGTAGACAACTGTTGTTCTAAGGTTATGTTTTCGATCATCAGATCGTAAAGTTTTCGAAATTTGTGGTAATAGGTTTTCGTTTTTAACATGTAATGTTAATATTACTGAAGGCCTATTAGTAACGCCTGTTAGATAATAGACCTTCAGTTTGATAAATTTTGGTCACGGGGCTATTCTCAACAAAAACAAAGGTAGCTATACAACAGTCGGGCTATCTTGTACATCTTAATAATAATTTTCTTAAGAGCCACAAACAATGAGTCTTCCTTCCAATAGAAATCAAACAAATCGCCCGTCTACATCATACCACTTAAGAAACTGTTGCTCGCGGGAGACAAAAGGAATTCTGGCTGATTTATCGTAAGCTTCGACTAATGGCGGATTTCCAGATATAAATTACAACACAGACCGACGTCCACAATTAACAATGTTTCGTTAATGTATCGGCTAGATTTTGATACAACAACTCTGGCACTGGATTAATGTTTTGCATGTTGAGAGCTTTTGAATTTTGCGCTTCTGATTTATTCAAGCTATTATCGAGATAGTAATGTATTAGATAATTGAATACCTTAGCTACTTCTCTTATTTTTTCATTCTCTTTTTCTGCTTTGCCACACAGCACTCGGTTAGATTCCCATACGGAATAAAACTTTGTGTGATATAAATGTTTTTTGCGAATCTAGGTGTACTTGGTATCCATAAAAAGTATGTTTGTAAAGACCCGCGAAAGTCCCCAGTAAATTTAAAATGCAACTTCTGCACAATTGGGAAGCCCTGTGTCGAAAAGAACAACACTTTAAAAATCATCATCATCATCAATGGTCATGCAATTTAATCTCAGCCTTAGGGTAGCTAGGCATTTACAATACCAAGACTATCACTTAAGAATTAAAATAATACCTGAAACAAAATTTTACCTATATGTTTTATAGGTAACCTAGGTTTAAAATTTTCTTGAAATACATATTTTGAACCTACCCCAAAAAAAGCGAATCATCTCAAATTATTAACAACATTCAACCCTCCAAAAAGTCACAACCATTCATTTCGTCTTGACCGTCGTATCTCAACCCTTAACCGACAAAGGGGCCTGACAGACCCCATTAATCATTAGGACACTGACACCTAATTAACAATTGAAACGTCTGAAGGTCTACTAAGGGTCTAAAAGACCGGCTCGGGTCAGTGGGCGCAAGATAATCTTGTACGTTGGGTGGTTCTGTAGGCATAGACAAATGTTAAGATACAAATTATATCTTACTGTTGTTTTGATGATTCTACTTTGCGTATGGAATATTGTATAGCTAGAAAGAAAGAAAGAAAAAATATTTATTTACTTTACATATTACTACAGAAATTAAAAAAATATATATCATGGTTACAAGACAAAACAGGACCTAGCTTAGCGATTATTTGCAAAATCACAGACGCTGCAGCGCTGATATTCTGCTAGGACCATAAGGAAGGTATTCGAAACCTTGCAGAGCAGATATATTTAAAATATAAATAAGTAAAGAGCAGTTGTATCTAACATATAAATAAGTAAATGATAATATTATAATATTAATGACTATTGTGAAGATGATACATAAATAAAAATAATAGATACTAGAAACGAAACGTAAATGTCAGTCAGTCTGTCATAGTTGTGACCGGCTCTGACTGCTAAGCCAGAATTCATGAAATTCGACATCGTGGCTATCATCCACCTTTGTTGACCGCTTTGTGATCCTTATGCAAGGTTGATGTATCGACCCAGGTAAAAGCCAGTCTTTAGATTGTGACAAAAAATAGTTAGTATCCATGTAAAAATAATGCTTCTTGCCCATTCTTTCCAGTTCCAGTTCCAGTTTCAGTTCAGACAGCGAACTAGAATTGGACAAATTAGCTGACGTTAATTTGGAATTTATAATCGACCTGCTATTCATCGTGATGTGGTGAGAGCTGCGAGTATAAATGATTTTATTTAGAAAATTTATTACGTTTGCTCCTTACGGTAAAACGCCCCTAAACGGTGCAAAAATATATCTATTCATCAAAATTGTATCTATTCAAATGAAATATTTCTTTTCTATTATATAAAAATATCTTATTGGTATAAACCAATATATTTTTTCCTTACAAATAAAACAAAGAAAATCTTTTTGCTCCAATACAAAACGCGGCCAAAATGCTTACATTCAATTTGATACCCAAAGAAATCTCTGACTAAATGGATTTATTTACATATTTATGTATTCAAAAGAAGTTTCCTCCCTCGGCAGGCTTAATCGTTCATTACCATAGGCTTAATATTATCGTTAGCTCAAATAAAAGTGGGGAATATGAATAAGATACATAACCACAGCAAAACTCAATTCGTGTAAAGTTTTAGACAAAAATTTTAGACATTATAAGACCTTCTTGTAAGAGTTAGTTGAATTTCAGTTTGTAAGTAATTGAAATTCAGTTTATTATATACTAGGGGTCGCCCGCGACTTCTTCCGCGTGGTTATTTGGAATATTTTCCCCGATTTTGCAACATATCTCACTACTGTTCCGCTCCTATTGATCATAGCGTGATGTTATATAGCCTATAGCCTTCCTGCACTATTCAACAAAAAAAGATTTTTTCTAATCGAACCAGTACTTTCTGAGATTAGCTCGTTCAACCAAACAAACTCTTCAGCTTTATAATATAGATTATGCTTCTAAGCGTTTTGAAGGCAAACAACTTTTGAATTTTAAATCTCATTTGCAGAAATATTAGTAAAAATAAAATCTGTATAAAATTGTATCAATAAGAATCCAATTATAAAATCTAATAACTCTTACAAAAACTGGCACTCGATGTAAAAAGCAGACGCTTCATTGCAGTTATTGTACCATTTAGCTAAAAAAAGTATCACAATAACCTAGAAATGGTTTCATTTTAATGATCAGAATATAGGTTTTGAATGAAGCAGTAAAATAAATGGATACCATTCATTTTATTGGAGACTATTTATTTTTATTTTATATCCTTGGCGACTGAGAGCAAAATCTTATGGATCGAACCTATTCTGCAAATGTAGCAAGAACTACTTTTATATGTTTTTCTCTTTCTATTTCTTTAGTGTTTTTATTGTTGTTTTTTTTTTTTTTTTTTTTTTTATACTACCAAGTAGGCAAACAAGCATACGGCCCGCCTGATGGTAAGCAGTTACCGTAGCCTATGGACGCTTGCAACACCAGGGGTATCACTCGCGCGTTGCCGACCCTTTAGAAACCTTATAACTCCTTTCTTGAAGAACCCCATGCTATAGTCTCTCGGGAAAACCTCGGCAGGAAGCTCATTCCACAACTTAGTCGTACGTGGGAGGAAATTCCTCTGAAACCGCACAGTGCGGCACGATAAAGGTTCTAAAATGTGTGGATGAACTCCCTGTCGGTGGCGGGAGGTGCGTTGATAAAATGTGGCCGTGGGCATCATATCAAACAATTCCTCGGAACACAGCCCGTTGTACAGGCGGTAGAACACACACAAGGAGGCAAAGTCTCTCCTTAAACTAAGTGGATCAATACCGCCTGTGAACTTGGGATCGTCAACAATCCTCACAGCGCGCCTTTGGATCGAGTCAAAAGGTCCTAGCTGGCATACAGGTGCTCCCGCCCAAAGGTGGCAGCAGTACTCCATGTGGGGCCGAATTTGCGCTTTGTAAAGCAGCGATCTTTGGCCCGCAGTGAAGTACCGCTTTGCTCTGTTGAGCACACCGAGCTTCCTAGATGCCAGCTTGGCCTTGTCCTCCAAGTGGTGACGAAACTGGACCTCGCAGGATATGTCAACGCCAAGAATCCCAATGCTCCTGGATATCTTAAGTTTTCCTCTTTATCGGTTTGTTTGTTGTTGTTTGTAGTCTGCCAGTCTACTAAGAGACTGGCAGACTTATCATTGTTACGATGAGTCTGCCATCAAATCGATCGACCAGATATTTAAGTACCTATTTATCCTATATATTATAAAAATTAAAGTATCTATAAGAATATAGCAACTTTTATTTTTGTTTCTAATAAATATTTATGATATCATGTCCAACGTGCCCTGATTCCAGCAACTTAGAGGAGCTTATGAACGCTACTGAAAATGCAAAAATCGTAGCTAAGTTCTGGACTGACATAATTTAGATTGCCATTGACACGTCAAGAAGAAGAAGAAAAATATTTTATAAGATTGTAAAGTGATGTAAGACGGTTGCACGGTTGGGTCAGTGGCTTAAGTAGGTACCTCACTATTAACCACTGTGCGGCGTATTGTGGGTTCTATCGCACAGGACAAAAAAATGTGTAATCCATTCATATACGTCTGCTTTTATGGATAACACAATTTTTGTCCTAATTGACGAGTGCCAGAGTTGTCTTTTAAAAAATGTTTGTTTGGAATCTCAAAGTAAAATTGATTAATTACATAGACTTTTGAAGCTATTCTTATCGTGCCTGCTATTTCTAATTTGAATCTAACTTCCTTCTTTTTTGTATACCAACATAGATCAAGCTGGTAAAGACATACTGAGCTCTAATTATTGTTTATATTCACAACAGTAACAAGTTTATTTTGTTGTTTTTTTTATAATGAATGTCCAGTAATTTTGTTTTTTCAATCCACCACTTAATGTATATTTAAATACTGCAAGACTTTCAAGTTTGTTACTTTTAGAGTTCCTTGGATTTGATTGGTTTCTTGTAGCCTGCCTAATAGTGCCGTTTGTAGACAACAGGTCATAGGTATTTCATATCTTATCTTCGTTGATATTATTTATCATTGCAATTTATTTCATGTCTTATTCCTTGTGACTAAATCCTTATACCTGTGCAAAAGTGATTCACATCACTAGTAGTATCATAACTTTAATAAAGGATGAAAAAGCGCCAGCGAAAGAAAAAATCCTTTTCCTATCCCAGGGATACTCCATCTTAAAGCGTATCGTGTTTAACAGTGTGAAGAAAATAATATGAACTATAATGTTGTTTTAAGTCAAATAAAATCAACTAAGTTACGGGCTGAAGATATCATAATTGTTCTTTGTTATTTATTTAATTTAAATTATTTTCCTATGCATATTTTTAGATTGCACACAAATGTGTTCAAAAATCTTACAAATATTCACATTTAAAAGGTTCAACATTTAAAAAACAATTACTGGCAAAAAGCAGTCGTACGGAACCCTCTGGGCACTAACTAGCACGCTCACTGTTTTTCTAATTTCATCTTCCAAATGAACGTTTCGTGTTTCGTAAATGGAAAAATAATTACGTTTCTGTACTTTAGGGGGAAATGGCCTAGCAACGCCGCGAATAGCATTACCATTGATGCTATTCTAATGTGTCTGGTTTTCTACCTTGTTTATTTATATTTAACACTAGACTACGACGTATTGTCTCGTTCTCGCTTGTTGTTCTATTGAAGCTTGTTGTTTCGTTTCCAGGGTTCACAAACTTCATGCTTAGAAGCACTCTTAGTATCGGATATTCGTAATTTAGTAAACTTTTGCAATTAGTTGACCTAAGTGTTAAACAATTCTAAGCTGTTGCCCGCGGCTCCACCCGCGTGGATGTCGGTTATCGCTGCAAAAATAGTAGCCTATGTGTTATTCCAGACCATAATCTATCTTTGTGTCAAATTTCATCCAGATCCGTTCAGTAGTTTTTACGTGAAAGAGTAACAAACATCCATCCATCCATTCATCCATCCATCCATCCATTCATTCTTACAAACTTTCACATTTATAATATTAGTAAAGATTAGAATATAAATAAACTAAGTCCAGAAACTTTGTCAGTCTTGGCAAAATTTACTGATACTTTGATGTTTAAACTTTTTTAGTTTTTAATAAATGATTACATCGATATACAAAGACTTTTGCAGCTTGGCTGGACCTTATCAATACGTAAAAACTTTACAGACTTTTCTATACTTCGGTCCCTTCAAGAAGTTTAACATTGAAATTTCTTTGAGAAACCTATAAATAATTTTAAAGTAAAACAAATTTCGTCAACGTTATTTATCTCAATTTGGCCAAAATTTAATACAGTGGGATAAATTTCAACTTCGAGTTCCATTCAAGAAATAAATGCTGTCAATCCTCCTGTTTCAGAAAATTTAATTTTAAAGGATACTTGCGCTTGACTCTTGAATATATTTTCATCCCCTTGGACAAATATAACTTTGAGCGTCCTAATTTTGTTTAAAGAGGCACATAAAGTATCCTTCGAGCTAAATTTTGGTACAGAAGCAGTTTATGAGACGTTTTTATAACTAACTAGACAGAATAATATCCAAACATGAGTTTATTATAGAGACGGTGCTCGTAATTTTTCGTCCAATTTTTTTTTTGACCTCCAGGGAAATTGACGGCGGTGAACATTTAATTTTGACACGAAAATATTATGTCCAGACGAATAAACCAAGTACTAGTCACCCGAAAACTTGGAAATTTTAGTTAGATTAAAGGGATATTAATTAGACTTTCCTTTATGTAATGTTTTTAGAAGGTACTATGTAATACAAGAATGGATTATAAAATAATGTTTTGAATATAATAAGAATTTTAAATAACTTTCGCCCGAGGTAGTGTATCTACTATTCCAGACTGTAATCTATCTCTTTTTTATACTACTTGCGTGGCAAACAAGCATACCTGATGTTAAGCAGTTACCGTAGCTTATGGAAGCTTGTTATACCAGAGGTATCACTTGCGTGTTGCCAACCCATTTTTTATCAGGGCTTTAAGATGAGGTATCCCTCAGATAGGAATACGTTTCTTTCAAAACGTATCCCTAAATGAGCGCTGGAGACCTGTACTCACACACAGGAACACAACTACGCCGCTGTGTGTGTGGCTGTAGTCTTCTGTGAGGTGGAGATCCTTTTCCACTCGCTAGTATGGTGCCCTACCTCTCTTAAAATCTCTATCTAACCAACATTAATTCATCAGACTATCTATCCAAACTATCGCATTTATAATAGTAAACCAGTATAGTATAGATTGTTGTTCGACAATGTCAGTTCACAGCTCAACAGGCAGCGTGTTCCCTTGGGTGTCGTAAGAGAATAAGTTTGTCCTACGTTGTGATTTATGAAATTAACTGTACAACTTGCTACGTTTATTGCATTGCTGACAACTCTATTTGGTCTTTGGCGGCCAATTACGTATAGCTATTAGTGCCAATATTGATATTGGATAGTTATTTGAGTAGAAATTGCAATTGAAAATTCTTGCTCTACTAGTGTTGGTAAATGCTGTAAGATCTTGTTGTGTATATTATTCAAATGTAATTAATTAGTATCTAGGCATTTCTTCTAGTATAATGGTAAATAAGTCATACGTCTGCTCTATGAAAGAAAGAAAGAAAGCATTTATTCGAACATACACAGGACAAAGAGATAGAAGACAAAAAATAGACAAATAATAAAAACACAAAATTATCTCAGCTCTATGCTGCAGCATTTTAGTTTTTGTTTTTCTATATGGTAAATAGTTTTAGTAGTCTATGGACGTTTGCAATACCATGAGCATCGCTGTCTTATTGCTGAACAAAGAATTTAAACACCAGGGTTTTGTGATGATGTACCCGTATCCTTTTATGCCTATCCCTGGGATTAAAAAACGTGTATTTAAAATGAGATGCGTTTTTAAATTTATCAGCGCTGAAGACCTGTACTAACACAATAACACAACTACACCACAGCACTGTATGTAGTTATTTTGTAGTGGTCTTTTGGAGGCGGAGGAGGTTCTTCCCCAGTCGGGCTTGCTTGCTTGTATGCTTAGCGGATAGCTCATTTTAAAAGTAATACTTTTTTATGCTACTTGGGTGGCAAACAAGCATACGGCCCGCCTGATGTTAAGCAGCTACTGTAGCCTATGGACGCTTACAATACCAGAGGCATCACTTGCGTGTCGCCAACCCATTATTTTACACCAAGGCCTCAAGATAGGAATATCCCTGGGATAG
Source organism: Trisateles emortualis (assembly GCA_947095525.1). NCBI lineage: Eukaryota > Metazoa > Arthropoda > Insecta > Lepidoptera > Erebidae > Trisateles > Trisateles emortualis. The sequence continues at coordinate 12,260,612 of OX352753.1, forward strand.
GAATACGTTTATTTTAAAACGCATCCCTAAATGAGCGCTGAAGACCTGTTTACTGACTAAATTTTTCTCCTTGTTTCAGGTTATAAAATGTCGCTAGCAGTCTGCCGTGATCGTCTCACGGGATCTGATGCTCCAGAACAGCTCTGCGATGCGTCAAGCAAACCACAAGCTTCAGTCGTAAGATGTAATACTCATCCTTGTCCATTCAAGTAAGTGACATCTTCTTTTTTTGATGGCAAATAAGCGTACCACCCGCCTGATGGTAAGCAGTTACCGTAGCCAATGGACGCTTGTGCAATACCGGAGATTTGAAATCCGAACATTTTAACATTAGAGTTTTGTGTTGGAGTTGGAGTATCCATGGAATAAGAAAAAGTTTAGTCAAAAACACGATTAATTAACGCTGGAGATCTGAATACTTACACACAGGAATACAACTACATTGAGGTGCTCACAGCTAGGTGCACTCGCTGTTTGGTAAACGATCAGCGGGTTAAGCTACCAAGGGCGCGGTAACCCTATAGATGGGTGACCGCATAGTGGTATTTCATCTGAGCGTCTCCGTGCTTCGGAGGGCACGTTAAAGTCGGTCCCGACTGTTATCAGTCGTTAGATCACGACAGAGGCCTAAGTATGGGCGATCTTAATAACTCTGTCACCAGGTTGGCCACTAACCAAACGATAAGAAGAAGAACTACATTGATGTACGTAGTTATTTGGACGTGATCTTCTATAAGGGGAAGGTGACGAAAGAAGCTTTACCTGGGCTTGCTCACTAAAATGACAAAATTATGATAAAACAAACAGCAACGGAACTGCAACGCTTATGTCCTCACTTAAGGGATCAAAGGTCGATAACGCACGTCAGCTGCGTGAGTCAAGTGTGCTGAGCTAGCCAATATTAGCTTTGTCACCTTATCTATCCCTACCCATCCTACTAATATTATAATCGCGAAAGTTTGTAAGTATAGATGGATTGATAGCTGGATGTTTGTTACTCTTTCACGTAAAAACTACTGAACGGATCTGGATGAAATTTGGCACAGAGATAGATTATAGTCTGGAATAACGCATAGGCATTATATATTACACATTTTGAAGCGATAACCGACATCCACGCGGGCGGAGCCGCGGGCAACAGCTAGTATGCTATATTAAGCAATACTGTTAAGATTGGATTAATCTATACTAATCTTAAAGTTTGGATGGATGGATGTTTGTTACTCAATCACGCGAAAATGGCCCAACGGATCTTGATAAAATTTGGTATATAGATAGAATTTAATCTGGATTAGCACTGCTTTTTATCCCGGAAACACTTTTTCGGTGAGATCGTACGCGTGGGAAAAGTTGCGGTTGAAAGCTAGAAGAGAATAGAGTAGAATAATCTTGATTTGCTAAAAATGTAGGTACAAAAACAGTTATAACAGTATTGAAAATAGTTCCTATACATTTTGTCGCTTGGTGACATGCAAATACGTAATACAATTTATAATACTAACAATTATTATATATTCTTATATTTATTACATTGCAATTTTTCACTTATTGAATAAAATGTCTTGTCTAAAAGCCACAGTTTTAGTTTTTCAGAGAACTTATAAGTAGGTAATTATTTTATGTCATTTGGTAAAGTTACATAGTTTAGAAAATAATACCTTTGTAAGTTTAGTTTTTTCTCTCACAGGTGGTACGTTGGTGAATGGTCATCGTGCAGTGTGACATGCGGTGGAGGTGTTCGTTCCCGTCGCGTGCTCTGTGCCAGATCTGCCAACGTTACGAAAGCAGATACGTATGAACCTGGTAAGTATTTTTCTTCTTCTTGTTGTTCTGCAGTATTATCTATCTATATTCTTTCCCTACTTCTCATTTCTAATATATTTATAGCATCTATGACAAAAACTTACGTTTATCTATGTATTAATTTCCTTTTTCTTAGTCGTTCTTATAACTCAAGTCTCGTTCATTCTTCTTTCTTTATTTAATATTATTATATTCTTTTTTGATTTTGCTTATTAAATTTGTTAATGTCAATAAAGAATTTGAATTTGAATACCTCCCCCTCTCGAGCATAAATATTTGTAGTTATTTGGCTGTGGCGTCTATATAAGGTAGATATTATTTCCTAGCCAGGATTATTCGTTTGTATGGTCTTTTACCTCAAATTTGCGCGTCGTAACCATATCAACTTACTCAAAAATTTGTTACTTCAGAGTCTTATCTCTGGATAGAAAAATGTATCCCTAAGTGAGTTCTAGAATCCTGTTCTATGTTATTGATTGTATATTTTCTTTTTAGGATCAAGTGCAGAACCAGGTTGTGTGTCTCCAGCTCCTCGGTCAACGCAGCCTTGCAGTCAACATGACTGTCCTGTTTGGGTAGCAGGTTCCTGGTCTGGGGTAAGTGGAGATTCACGTGACTTTAAAATATTTTAACGATTAAATATTGGAAGAGTTGGTGCTATAGATATACCTTTAGAATTTCTTATAAGACACCGATGGGGTAACCTTGGGTCGTTGATATGTCCGTTAACAGGTATCATTAATTAGATTACACTTACTAAAGTGAAACTGATATTGATATTACCCGGGTTTGAACTTGCACCTCATGTGTAACTTGCAAGTCTGTAACTTACCACTCGGCTACCACCGTAAAATACTTTATATAATTGCTAAAGTTTCACCTTCATATTAAAAAGAAAAATAATTGCCAATTCTGAAACTGGACGTACACCGCCACTAAAAATACATACCTTCGCCTTCAATTAAAAGTATCTTTAATTTCACTAAAAATACAGTTGCAAGAAGGAGAATAAAACGTGTAAAATGAAAATTAAGGTATCGTTAGTGTTACGACACGAAGGAAAACAAATCATGCTTAAAACAAGCAGCTTTACGTAAGAAGAGGAATTAGTGAACGGTCATCCATCTTTGGATTGACCTCAGCAAGATTGCTTATAAGCCCCTCAATTGGAGGATAATCAGACACTGAATGTAAATCTGCCATAGTTAGACATATATCGATTATTGATTTTAAATGTTCTAATTAGTCATGAACCTGGATGATTTCCACCAAACCGCTTGGATCGCATTGGATCGATACGCATTGCATCCCAGGGATACGAACGGTTGTGGCGACAACCGATCGCATCTGGCAGGATGTCGACGCATACAATTGGCTCCGTACCGTGTCGCCTGCGAACGTATCCAAATAGTTTATTCCTACCATGTTGACGTGTTCTATTTTTATTAATGGTTGAATTATAGTTGGATATTGCATTAGAAGAAGAAGAAAATAATCATAATTCAAAGAAGACATACGTTCACTTTCGAGAATGGTTGGTACGCCGAAAGGATCCGATTGAATACGACGACATACAAACGGCGTTTATTGCCAGTCGCAGCATTCTTTCGGCTACGATCGCAGGTTACGACAGACACCCGCGGTCAAGATATCGTCATTAACGCGGAGCCTTAGTCTCTGCCTACCCCAATGGGAGACGGACATATCTTAGTTATTATCAATGAATGTATAAGACATCTTATTTTAAAACTTAACCCCATACAGCAAGACTATTAATACATTTTCCGAACTCATATTCATAGTTTCAACTACACGGTAAGTCCCTATAAATCCGATACAAAGTGTGTACAGTAAGCGGCTCATGTTGTCGATAAAGTATTCTATTCTTACAATATGTAGTGCAAAACTTTAGTGGGCGACGGTACTACTTACGAAGAGTGCTGTTATGCAATTTTATGTGTACGTGTTGCAATTTTGTTCGCAATTTTAAAAGACAATATCTTTGTTGGATCAAATAAGGTTTTATGTTTATTTTAGTTATATTGAGCGATATATTTTACTGACACTGACCATCAGGTCATTGTCATATTGATAATCAACTGAGTTCGCAGGTTTGATCCTGAAACCATATAAATAAAAAATGCGTAACTGCAGCGCTGCAGCCGCGCTGCCATGAAGCAAAGATACTTGAACCAAGTGTCACTTTGCGGCAAATTTGAAGGCGCCCTTATTCCAGACTATCATCTATATTTGTGCCATATTTCACCCAGATCTGTTCATCCGTTTTGGCGTGATTGTTTAACAAATATCCATTCATCTTAACTTCCGCATTTATAATATTAGTATAAAAGACTATATGCTACATATATACAAGAATAATATCAAAAACTTATTTAAACTAACTAAACCTAAATACGGAAACCTAATTAAAGAAATAAAATGTTTAGGCGTGATAATATTCCTCCGCATCACTGTCAACTGGAAAAGTGCCCAAAAGGCTGGCAGCATTGCCACGTTGAATGGCAATGTTGATTCTCTGTGCGAAAAACAGGCCGGCCTTTTGGTGACGCGAAGCGTATAAATATGTTTATAATATTCAAAAACAACAACAATGAATATAAACCTTATTAGAAATACTAATACGTCAGTCTCAAACGTTGGCTTTGACACTCTGTGGCATGTCTGCGTATAGGAAGTTATTAGCAAACGTCTATTGTTCTGGTATATGTCAGTCTTTATTGATTGAACTGTCATCAAGTTTGATTACATCTTTGGCTATTGTTTTAGTATAATAAAGTTAGACGTAGAGTTAGTTAAAGGCGCTCATAGCCAAGTGTACTCGGCACTCACTGTTCGGCAAACGATCAGTGGGTTAAGCTATCAGGGCACAGTAAACCTATAGATGGGTGACGGCGTAGTGGTATTTTATCTGATGATCTCTGTGCTCTTAAGAGTAAAAAGTTGGTCTCGACTATTAACAAAATTTAGATCACGACAGAGGCCTAAATATGGGATCTCATTAACTCTGTTTCGGGTTGGCCACTAACCAAACGATAAGAAGAAGAAAAATAAGTTACTTTACACTTATTGACTTGCAAGAATAATCTTCTCTATCGAAAGGAGCTGTGATTTTTTAATCCACACACGATAGCGCAATTTGGGTTTGTGGATCAGACATAAGACATATAATGGGTTTCTTCGCGATGTTTTTTTTACCATTAGCAAATGGTCAATCATTTGATTGATACCTATTAATTTTACTTGCCCCCATACTCACTCTAGTACTCGCACATCATGCGTTTCAAATCAGTTTATTTCCACTCAATTTCAATCGCTTTATTACACAATACCGTCAAAAAGACGATTTAAATCAACTACTTGATATACATTTGTTACAATACAAAAACAAGACTACAAAAGTTTACTATCCTTTAACTAAGAAGCTTAGCAAAGCAACTAAGTCAATTGCTTTAGTCTACAATGAAGCCCAGGGACACAAACACTTCCCTCAAGTCCAAACCCGTCAAAGCTAAATTCAAACAAAACAAGTACCGATTAATTAAAAGCTAAACTTTTTTCTCAAATTCAAAGTAAATTCAGACAGTCTTTTTAATTTGTCTCTTTTGAAGTCTAGGAGTTGTGAAGTTTGAAGTAAGGTTGGGAAAACGGAGATGATAGTCAATATCGATAAAACAACATCAATAATTTGAAGACTTACTATAATTTGCTATATAAAATTTAATATTATTATTATTATCTAAATTTGTATTTGTACTGTAATTAGTTAATTATTGGCATGTTAAAACTTCAAATTGTATTAACTGCTAAAATAAATGCATGCGGTGCTTATCTGTAAGAGGTAGTTACACTTTAAAATAAATAATGAATGTGTAATATATTATGCTAGTGTAATCTACTGTTGGTTGACCAATTAAATAATATAAAAAATAAGACGGATTATACCTTCGAATTAAATTAATAAAATCGGAGAGGTAGGTCAGGTACCGAGCAAGCCCGTCCTTTGGAAAGTTCTCCACCTTACAGAAGACCACAGCTAAATAACTATACATAGCGGTGAACTTATATTCAGGTGTACAGGAAGTACAGGTCTCCAGCGCTCATTTAGGGATATGCTTTGAAAGAAACGTTTTCCTATCCCAAGGATACTCCATCTTAAAGCCCTGTTCCAAAAAAATGGGTCAGCAATACGCAAATGATACTGCTAGTACGACAAGCGTCCATAGGCTACGGTAACTGACTTACCACCAGAATGCTTTTTTACCAAAGCAGTAAAAAAAACATCACACAAAATTGAAAATAGTTTTTTCCTATATTTTCATACTTATCAATGATAGTTCCCCATACTAAATTCACAGCGTTCAACTTCTATTCTCTATAATATATCCCTATCTCATAGTAAGATAGTAGTGCCATGGCAACCCGGCATGGGCTTTCGAAGGCAGGGGGTCTGTCTATGTTTATTTAGAAAAATGGTCTTTCATTTCGAAACTATTGCTGATTCTCGGCAATTACTTAGCAATAAGGCCCTGTGTTATAAAATCTGTATCCAAATCTTCAAAATCCAAAGTATCGATATAATTGAAAGTGTAGTCCACCCCTAGTTTTAAGTTTGAACTTGTTAGCCAGTGTACGTGAGGTCTTTGCAAACGCGGTTCGGTCCTGTACAATTTTGTCTAGATCATTAGTTTGTGCGGTCTCTAGATATTTGACAGTGAATACTTTAGGTGGTTGCTTAGACTTGTGACCTTGACTAGACGAGGTCATGTGGATAAGGTCAGAATGTAACAGATGAGGTCATGTATTGATTAGTTTAATGTACAGTATCTATTCTTGATTGGTAAGCAAATAATTTCATTTAATACTAGCTGTTCCCCGCCTTAAATTTGAATTTCATCCTGTGTCAAGTTTATTGTTACTGCCATGCTCTCTTTGAGTCATTGCCTGATGTTAATACCCTTCCTTGAAAATCTGAAAGCTATCGAATGCAAAAATATATTTTTTAATCCGATTAGTAGTTCCAGAGATAAGGGCGTTCAAAACAAACTCTGCCTCTTCATAACCCTTACAAATATTATAAATGTGCAAGTTTGTGAGTATGGATGTTTGTTACTCTTTCATGCAAAAACTACTGAACGGATCTGGATGAAATTTGGCACAGAGATAGATATAGTCTGGAATAGCATATAGGCTTTTTATCGCGATAACCGACATCCACGCGGTTCGAGCCGCGGGCAACAACTAGTATTCCTATAAATTAATAATTTTCTTTTTCTCCAACTAGTGCTCAGTATCCTGCGGTGAAGGGGTCCAAGTTCGTGGTGTGGAATGTACTCCAGCGGGTGGAGGCTGTGATCCTGTATCTAGACCGGAGATATCACGACCCTGCTCTACGGGTATCAGCTGTCCATCATATAGAGAATCTGATGAGCCCGAGGTATAGTATTCTTGAATTTCAATAATTATGAACACAACATTTTGTGACGCGCTCATAGCTAAGTGCACTCGCTGTTCGGTAAACGATCAGCGGGTTAAGCTACCAAAGGCGCGGTAACCCTATAGATGGGTGACCGCATAGTGGTATTTCATATAAGCATCTCCGTGCTTTCGAGGGCACGTTAAAAGTCGGTCCCGACTGTTATCAGTCGTCAGATCACGACAGAGGCCTAAATATGAGCGATCTCAATAACTCTGTCACCAGGTTGGCCACTAACCAAACGATAAGAAGAAGAAGAACACAACATTAAACTTTTACGATTAATAATTTCCACAGTGCAAAACTGCTTAATGAAAGAGTTCCTTAGACTGTGTTATTACTATACTGGACAAAGTGTCTAAATCGTGTAATAAAAAACAAGAGGTACGAATATCCTCAAAATTACTTTACTCGAACTTTTTCTTGGATTTGATCAGTGGGAACAAACAAAGTTTGACATCGAAACAAAATTAAGATTTGACTAATAATTTGTGTTCGTTAATTGTATTTTAGTGAAGTCGTCCGCAACACAAGGCTCGTTCCGTAGTGCAGGAGTCTTCTTTTTAAGATGATACGTACAGCCTCAAAAATGTACTTTGTGTTCAACAAAAAAACTTATAACTGTATGTAATGGGAGAACCGATTTTATCATAATCATCTCACCTGAAAGACATCCACTGCTTGACATAACATTCGGCCTTGAGCTGACTAAGTCGTCGGTCCACCTTGTTGAAAGCCTGCTCATCGAACATGAAACATATAAAGCTATTATGCTCCTGATTTAGCAAATGCCCATAACCTACGGTATCTGCTAGCTTGTTAACCACTTAATGGTATATTATCATCATCATCATCATCTCAGCCTGATGACGTCTATTGCTGAACGTAGGCCTCCCTCATATTCCTCCACAATGGCCGATCCTCAGCTACTTTGAATGGTATAAAAATATGTTAAATAATTCATTTATTTTCACCCTGTATAATGGACCGGAGAGAAACTATTGTGTTCCATTGAGTGCAATTCGAAGTTGGTCTATAACTTCTGAGCTTTTTCAACTTGTTGTTTAGTATACAATAGAATGAAAAATAACTCTTCTTATACTTTCAGTCAAAGTTTTTTAGAATGTCTGAGGGAGCAATGCCTCTGTTTATACTAATATTATAAAGCTGAAGAGTTTGTTTGGTTGAACGCGCTAATCTCAGAAAGTACTGGTTCGATTAGAAAAGATCTTTTTTTGTTGAATAGTGCATTTATCCAGGAAGGCTATAGGCTATATAACATCACGCTATGATCAATAGGAGCGGAGCAGTAGAGAGATATGTTGCAAAATCGGGGAAAATATTCCAAATTACTACGCGGACGAAGTCGCGCGTGACCCCTAGTGCTGAGAGAAATGAAATCAGGATTGACCATCACGTTTTTCCCCCATTACCTTTTGTTTAGGACATCGCAACATGTAACTGTCACCTGATGGATAGTAGCTACCGTAACCTATGGATGCTATAATGCTAGGGTAGCTTGCGTTATATTATTCAGTAAAAAGGGAAATTGAAAAGACAAAGGGCATGCCTAAAACAGCGCTTGTCAAACTTTTATTACAAACCTTAAACGTTTGTGTTTTTGCGGGTGAACACACTACACAGGTTGTGTTAGTTAGTCACGATCAGTCATTTATGTAAGGTTTCCTTGTCTATTAAGCAAGAAATCTCCCTGTGTTTCTTTATATAAGTACCAATCAAAATAAACTCAAACTCAAAATTCATTTATTCATTTAGGTCACAAAGTAACACTTATGAAGGTCATAAATTATGAATAAACCAGAAAGATGATGTCAGCAAAATTTTCCTACGGCTAGTTCGCTGACGTGGAGCCTTGAGAAGAACTAGCAAGAAACTCAGGCCACTCTTTTTAATCGCCAGATAGTTACAATCTTTTGTAAAATACAAGTATGATAGCATACAAGCTGATGCAGTCAAAACACGATACTAACTATATTGATAAAATATGATAATCGTACGTAGTACTGGTCGTGCGAGAAAAAAAAACTAAAGTATGGTGTTATATATAACAAAACAAAATGTATTTCCATATTTATGGGAGTTATGAACCCAAACTAGGATACTCTGTGGCCTCTGTGCCATGTTTTGCATTGTCATGCGTGATAAAATAATAAAATATACCTGATTATTATAGTGCCTTTTTACTCAAACAGGATGAAATAGAAGACCTTCTACCAGGAGTAGTGTACCACACTCAGCCGCTGATTCAACCGTACCCAATGCCACAAGCAAAAGCTGAGCGACTGATCGGTGAACCTGATGTCCCAGTGGAAGCCACGTAAGTCTTTCTGTGTTGTGATTCTCGTTTAGAGTGGAGGCATATTGGCTGAGATTAATTAAAATATAGTTCTGTAAAAATAGAAAGAGATAGAGATAAATTTTGCGAAAAGTTTCTATGGTGAGATTTGATTCATATGATGAAGCTTGGGTGAGGAGCAAAGCGAACTCTTAGTCAATAACTGATTGTTAATTTAATCAGACGTAACATGCTAGCGGTCTACGCGATCTGTTGGTAGTTTTGTTGAAGTGATCTTTGCTAGCACCGCAATAAATGCCGAATGCTGCAATTTTATAGCAAGATTTTATGTAAAACTTATTGACACATTAATAAAAGTCACCTGAAGTCAAGAAAAAGTAAAAGATGATGTCACATCACGTGGCTCTTAGCACCACGATTGAGGCGCTATGCCTTCTGTTCAAACTGCAAGTTTGAACAGAAGGCTACCACAAAAATAAAGGACCAATAAATCGATCCATGTTTTTATTTTAATTAGTACTCTTTGCTCACCGCCTTTTTAATAGGACATATCCATAGCATCTAGATTAATTCCATCCACTTCATTAAATAAAGAATCAAATAGTAGATACAATTTTTTTGTGTAACACAAAAAAAATCAAGAGTAGAAATAATAAATCAGAAGGGTTGATTTCTTTGTATCAAGTGAAATCCCCTATTTTCTGTAATGATTATGAATTATATAGTATGTTTATCGTATGATACCAACTGAGAAAGTTTTAATGAGGTAAGTAGAAGAAAATAAATGAAACTACTAAATGAAAAGAAGTTCCAACTTATTCATTGACTTTTGATTTTAGTTTAATATAAATATTGACTGTGCTAACTGAACGGGAAATTATGCAACTTATAATAATTGATATCTTAGAAGATCGATTACAATCCACACTACAAATTGTTTGATTACGATTCACTACGTCGTGTGCGAAAGCATCGATTTCTTATTTTTTTTTAGTTTTCAATAATTTTCGAATTCCACCTTGTGGAAGTTAGACGAACTACTTAATCCAAAAATGATTTACGGTCTGCTAACAGTGAAGGGAAATGTTGGATTGACAAATTATGGAGTTTAATTTGTATTAACACTTTATTCTAATCTTTTTGAATTTGTTATTAATCATTTCGGATTCGTTTTAAATTAAAAACATTCAACATTTATAACCTCTTGCCTCCACACTATTAGTCGTAAGTAGTTTGTGTCTGTCTATCCTTCTCAAGCCGTCCATATTGTCAACATCAAACGCAGCATGTGCCATTGTAACATCAATCTTATTATTAATAACATAACGATTAATATTATCTGATTCTATGTCAATATCCAAAGCTCTGAGTATTTTGTTGTTGTCTCTTTCAGCAATTACAAAATATTCTTTGCGTGTGGCTGGTTGTATGTAAGGTATTGTACCTATGACAAAAGTTTTTAAGGTTTTACTTCAAAACATTCACACATCTTTACAAGGAATGACATTATCTCCTCCCTCTCCTACAACACTACTATTTGCTCGTAGTTTTGGCTTGTGTGTTTCAAAAACGTCTTTAATGAAGAGTTTTTAAAGGTGAGAATATGAATCATTATCTTAAGAGATCTGAGTCATTATTATTCATTCTAGTATTAGATTTTGGCACAAAAAAAAATTTGGGTGTTTACAGATCCAGAGTATTTTTGATACAGTTGACAAACGAGATAAAGGTCACCTTTAAAATTTAAATATTTATGAGTAAGATAAAAAATATATAAATTTAATTTTACTGTATCCGTCAATTTAATTACCCAATCTTTCAAATTTAAACTCTATTTTATTCGACTCAATATTATTATGCATATCTCACCAAAATTCAGAATTAAAGACGACTTTTGAACTTTCAGTTTCCTAGAGTTCGTTTTAGATCCCGATTTGAGTAAATACGAAAGCCTAACCCACCCTGGGATGCCTAGAATATAAGTATCTAGATATGTATATGTATTCGGGATGTTACGGACAAATTATTTTTAAAATGATTTGTAAATTATCTTATATTTTATGAATAACAACTCACACGCTGCCATTATAATCCCAAACAAGGCAAAGCTTGGTAACCAGATAACAGATAAACATACTTATATATTTCTTAATACATACATATTATAGATTAATAACACCCAGACACAGAACAAACATTCATGCACACTACACAAAAATGTGTCCTGGATGGGAATCGAACCCACGATCTCCAGCGTAGCAGTCAGAGTCACTAACCACTAGATCAACAGCCAGCCTTATAAAATTTGGATAATAAACAGCATTCTATTATAATAATCTCACTGTTACTACACTCCAAGCGAATAGTGAATGGGATTTAGCATGCACGCGATAAGCACTTATTGAATAGTAAATGTACCTACAGAAGATGCACTTCCTAAAAAAACATATCCTCCATTCCTCCTCACATCTTAGAACCTCTATCTTGTCAAACTGTAAGGTTTCAGTCGAATTTCCTTCTACCTACGATTAGGTTGTGGAATGAACCCCCTTGCCAAGTTTTTCCTGAGAGACTATAACATGCGGTCCTTAAAAAACAGTTAACGGATTTATTGGTGCCCGGCTAGAGCACAGCTTGGTCACAAACTCGTACTACACTAATAACATTTTTTTCAAAATTATTTCTATACTTGTATATAACTTTATCGTCACAAATTTTGTAATGATTTAAGTTTTGAATTTTGCAATAGGGTTCGGCATAGCTTACGCATATATTAACGACCAATCGCGAGGATTTGAGTTAAATTTCAGGATTGAAGAGTGTTATTTTGATATTCTGTTAGAAATTTAACGGTAACAGCTCGGAGTCTGGAATTATGACCATCATAATAACGGGTGTCGCACGCCCATCCTTTCTTTTTGAGGGAAAATGTATAATGCTATGTTTCATGCTATATGCAGCTGGCGATAAGTAGATTTGTTATATATTTGCTTACTTCGCCGGAAAAAGAAGCGGTACTTACTTATACTTAGGTGGGCTTCACAAACGGTACCAATTTGGGCTATTCATGGATGTGCCACCTCACTTACCTTATCACTTCAAAACGCTAAGGAGAAAGAAGAGCTCCGGATCAGTACCCAGGATGTGCTCAAAATAGCTACTGGCTTTTTCTGTCAATAAATTGACAATAGATTTTCTAGATTTGAAAATTGGTGGTGTTTACAACCCTGTGCCTCAGAAAGGACTTAAATGCATTGGTCCTGCTCCTGATCTCTTTCCGGTTGTATTGAATTAATCTACGATTAGACTATAATATTGAAGGAATAAAGACTACACTTTTGTCACATGCTTGAGCAGTATACCATCTCCTGCGCACATGGGCTGGTTTCCGTGGAGATAAGCCGCTGTGACCGAAATTTGGTTAGGAGTAGGATATTTTTTTTTATATACTACCAAGGTGGCAAACAAACATATGGCCCGCCTGATGGTAAGCAGTTACCGTAGCCTTTGAACGTTTACAACACCAGAGGTATCACTCACGTGTTGCCGACCCTTTTAAAACCACACTTACACTTAGTACTGTAACACATAAAGAAACAGCACAGCTTAAAGCACGTAGATATGAATATACTAATGTAAATATAAAAATATGAAATCTGATAAAATCCGTAACATCCCTAATGTAAATATTAAAAGACCCAAACACTACACGAAGGAAAACTTTCCTCAAACTACCTACTCAAGAATTGATGAACGAATTTGTATGCACAGTTTATTTCAATCCACACTGACCCCAACCATTTCACAAATCATCTCAACTTTACTATACTGTGATTTCTATTTTTCTACTCTAAGCACTGCACATAAGATTTATATTTCCTTGCACTAATAACACTGACAATTTATCTTGCTAAGTTTCTTTGCTTACACTTAACGATTGGCACAAACATTTCAACACAGAATTGATACACAAGAATTGTATTTTTATCCAAAATACTTTTTAATATGTTCGAATTTACAGGTATTGGGTGAATTAATAATAAATTTACACTCTGGTGCATACTTATACATATACCAGCCCGAAATTTTAGGAGTCATAGATGCCTTTAGCACCTAGCATGATTATCCAAAACCAATCCGTGTGAATCTGATATAGATAGAATAGATTTTTGTTTTATAAATTGTTATGGGCTAAGTAGGTAATTTAAGTCTTTTGGTACAGTAAAATAGGATTCGTATGATTTTATTTCTTCTTTACTTATTATATTTGTTATGTTCTGACTACGGTTTAGCTCGCGTGAGTAAATCAGTAGTATTTTATTTTTCTGAAGCGTCACCGAGCTGTATCTCATGAACCGTAATAGGTGGACAGGTGATATCATCAGAGCTGCAGGAAAGGACTGGATGCAGGCAGCTCAAGATCAGCCATTGTGGAGGCATATGAGGGAGGCCTACGTTCAGCAATGGACGTCATCAGGCTAAGATGATGATGAATTGTTTTATTTTGGGATAACTTTTGCACGGCTATTTGATATTAAACTAGGCAGGTCCTATACAACCAGGAAACATACTTATAACATTCTAAATACGTACATACATATTTATTTATAGGCTTTACGGTTATAGCAGACGATTTATGGTGGAAGGTCTAAGAGGCCTCTTTTTTGTTGGCTGAACAGACCGATGCGAAAACGACATGCACTACCACAGGCCTAACAGTAAAAAAATACGGCAGCTGGTGATGCGCTACATACCTAGATATAAATAAAAAATTAATTGCCACATGAACTGCTTGAAAATCGCTCGATCAATTTGATTTATTAGGACAAGGTATCAATTTTTTTATTCAAGAAATAAGTCCGTCCGAAATTTTAATAGTTTTTTGTAAAGTATAGAATGTCCATGAAATTCACTAGAAGGTAGGCTTTTGAATTGTTGCCATCTTACACTCATAAAGTTAAAATGACTCGTGTTAAAATTAATATTTTACCGTATTTTCGACATCTCCTTATCTTTTACACAAATAAGTGAAAACTTGAAGGTATCACAATAAAATATGCTTATATTAAATCTCAAATATACAAGCAGATAACTTTACTTTCGCAATAATAATTATTAATTTTATATCAAAGTAAAAATTTGGATTAAGCAAAATTCTTTATAAAATAAAACATTGTTAGCTTTTATTTACAAAAAGTATGACTTAATATTAGGTATTTCAATAGAAATGTATATGTGAATTTAATGAAAAATGAGAAATGTAAACGATAAAAGCGGTGGCAGCCGAGTGAGAAAGTAGCAGAATAGAACATATAACTACGATTGAATGTTCTTTCTCTCTCTGTTGATAGAGTGGACAGGTGACATGCGCGCTCATTTAGGGATGCATTTTGAAAGAAACGTATTCCTATCCCAGGGTTACTTTCAAAAGCTTAAAGCATGGGTTGGCAACACGCAAGTGATACCTCTGGTATTGCAAGCATCCATAGGCTACGTTTACTGCTTAACATCAGGCGGGCCGTACGCTTGTTTGCCAACCAAGTAGTATAAAAAAAATGGAATTCTCTGGAACAACAGTAAAAGATTAATAAGGGTTCCGAATTTAACAAAACCCTATTACTAAGTCTTCACTGTTCGTTCGTCTGTCAGCGGGTTGTATCTCATGAACTGTAACAGGTAGACAGTTGAAATGTTTACAGAGTATGTATTAGTTTTGGCGCTATAAAAACAAATAGTAAAAATAAAAATTTGGTGTTTTTCGGTCCGGAATGTTCACGTATGATTCCGACTCGCACTTGGCAGGGTTTTTTTTAAATTATACGAAGTCTAAGTTACTGTACCAATCACTATATTAAAAGAGCAACACTGTAAAGTGGTGACGCACAACAAATCCTTTCAATTCTATTATCAGATTAAATAAAAGTATAAAAATTTGTTGTGAAATTACATCAGTATCAGAGAGTTTATAAATGTTTACGACATATTATCCTATATACCATGAAAAGTCGTCAACCACATCGATTTTTCTACTTTAAGGCTGCCTGCCCATGTCCAATAAATCGGTGACTTATTGTAGGACTGAATCGGGTCGATTCGACACTGGTAATTTGTTTATTATTCCTAACGGATTTTTTGTAGGACTTGTGCGTTGTGCTATTGCTATAAGAACGTTCTATTTTTCACCAACAAAAAATCTGTCACTGATTTTCGGACGTGATTGGGCAGTCACCAATTTTACAGTGTTGTTATTAAGAATTTCTATGTTACTAAAAAATCCAGAACAATATTGCGCCTTCTAATACAAAATTATATCTGCAGCTACATCAAAGACGACGATTGGGGACCATGCAGCGTAACCTGTGGAGAAGGATGGAGAAAGAAAGAAGTACATTGCAAGATATTCTTGGAGTTTAGCAGAACTATTGCTAAATTACCTGACAGCAAATGCTTGGGTCCTAAACCAGCTGAAGAAACTGAGAGATGTGTAATGGAACCGTGTTCTATGGCTTATGGAACGTCGTTTGGTGATTCTAGTGTACCAGCATATAGTGGTGGTGATAGGTACGTATACAATATAATAACTAAAATTTTACTGTCCGCCTCGTTAGTTTGGCTAATGGCTGTTAACTGCTTATCACGAAACCTCAGATTTGATTCCGGAGTTATTCTATCAAGCCATTCACGTATTTGCCGGTGTGTACACTATCTTGGAAAGTATTATATATGTTTTAAGAGAGGTAGGGCACCATACTAGGGAGCAAGCCCGACTGGGAAAGGACCTCCACTTTGCAGAAGACCACAGCCAAATAACTACACACAGCGATGTAGTTGTGTTACTGTGTGTGAGTATAGGTCTCCAGCGCTCATTTAGGGATGCGTTTTGAAATTATTCCTATCCCAGGGATACTCTCATCTTAAAGCCCTGGTATAAAATAATTTGTTTTCAACACGAAAGTGATACCTTTGGCATTCCAAGCGTCCATAGGCTACGGTCACTGCTTAACATCAGGTGGGCCATATGCATGTTTGCCACCTAAGTAGTATACAAAACAAAGTATGTGAAGCCGTTGGTCCTACGCCAGATCTTTCTCCGGTAGTGTCAGATTGCTGTCCAAACTGACTATGAGAGTAAGGGAATAATAAGTGCACTTGTGTTTGTTGGCGTACACACTTTTGCACTATAATATCTCCGGGCTCGTATCAGTCGAAATTAGCCGCCGTAACTGACATGCATGAGGTCATTTTTATTATTAAACTTATATTTTTTTACTTAAGTAAATTTATTTCTTATAAAAATATTACAATGAAGAATTAATGAATATATACAATCTTGACAGCATGATTGTTGTGATCTAAGACAATGATTTTGTTTTCTGTTTTGATTTTAAAAGATAACTCACTCTCTCTCACTAGGAACAGGGAGGACAAGCCCTGTGTCGCGGAAGATTTTACAAACATACAATTAACAGTTGCCCCGTTAATTGTTTACTTTCTCAAAAAGTCTATTCAACACTCCATTATCAACAGCTTCTTTAACTAAATCATTCACTCTATGTCTAAACCATTCACTTTCACCAGGTACTTGTGATAAATCCCAATTTGAGGTCAACTTTGCTCCTTTTAATTCTGCATCTTCTTCAGGAGTCATCGTAACGATTCTTAATTCAACCATCGCTATTAACAGTCCGTATGGTTGAAACTCTTCCCAATCTGAATTGAAATCATCTCTTTTGTACACTTCATCCACATTTATATCAAATAACTTCAAAAATGTATTAAGACTATTGTAGTATGTATTTTTAAGTTGTTCCAAGATGTCAAATCTGATTTGTGAGTCGGTACAAATGTATAAGAAGTACATCAAGTCGGTCATTGGGTTGGCGTAACGCATTGCTTGGAAATCTATGAAGCAAATTTTTGACTGGTTGTCCTGAAAACAAAATATAATTTAAAATTAGTTTAGAACTTTTTCTTTTTCAAAAAATACAAATCCCACACTAGAGAACAATTTCTGTTTCGTGGGGTGACGGCAGTCGGGATCTTACCGAAACAGTAAATGCGTCTTAATATTTATGAATGGTGATCTAGGGTTTAGTAAATTTTTGAATACATTGATGTTTTTTTTTATACTACCAAGTTGGCAAACAAGCCCGCCTGATAATAAGCAGTTACCGTAGCCTATGGATGTTTGCAACACCAGGTTTACTCACGCGTTGCCGACCCTTTAAAAACCTTATAACTATTGTAACGATGGTTGAATTAAGACGGAAGAAGATGCAGAATGTATTATTATTATTATTGGTGGGGTGTCTTAAGTAGTTACCTCGCCATTAACCACTATGCAGTGTGTTATGGGTTCAACTCCCACATGGAACATCAAATTGTGTGATCAATAAATGGCTGGTCCGAGTCTCGTGTATACTTTGTGTCTGTAAATATTTTGTTTTTTAAGTCCTCCGCAACACAGAGTTTGTCCCCTAGTGCGTTACTTATGTATCTTTCGAAAAAAGCAAGAAGGTTATTTATTTTTTGTTGTTAAGGTTATTAGGGGTTTTATTATCTTTAGTATGTCAAGAAAACAACAATAATTTATTATAATCTTTAATAATTATCTTTAAAACGATAAACAAGGTAACAAAAGTAGTTAGTTTTATTGCATGTGCATCTTGTCTTTCAAGGACTACTACACTTATGATAACAAACGGAGTAGTAAATTTACTTTAATGATTTATCGTGCAATTTGCAGGTATCGATAAGTAGATAATTTTAGTTTTATATTTAGGTGTTTTGTTATGATGCTTGGGAATTTGTCCACAATTTTTTTTTATTCTAGTGGTACTACTGGTAGGTGGCAAATAAGCATACATGATGGTAAGCAGTTACCGTAGCCTAAAGTTATCGTGATAAAAAGTATATTTTGTCCACCAGAATACCATTTGTCTTACTGCTATTTTTTTATACAACTTGGTGGACAAACAAGCTTACGGCCCGCTTAATGTCAAGCAGTTACCGCGGCCTATCGACGCTTGCAATACCAGAGGCATCACTTGCGTGTTGTCAACCGTGTGTATTTTTTACGCCAGGGCTTTAAGATGGGAGTATCCCTAGGATAGGAATATGTTTCTTTTAAAACGAACCCCTAAATGAGCGCTGTTGACCTGTACTCACGCAGAACCACTACTACACCGCTGTGTGTAGTTATTTGGCTGTGGTCATCTGTAAGGTCCTTCCCCAGTCGGGCTTGCTCGCTAGTATGGTCCTACCTCTAATAAAATTTCGTTAAGATCCGTTCAGCCATTTAGTCGTACTACATACGAACAGAATTACTTTCGCATTTATATTATTAAGTATGGATATTAGCATAAATTAGAATATTTGTGAATCTCACCTCATCTTTGAACAATATATTATTAACCCAACAGTCACCGTGACATAAAACATTCCGTTTTCCAGGTCTCATGTATGTTTGTAACATTTCTAAAAGGTTTTCTTTTACTTTTCTAAGTTTTTTCTTTGCATCTCTATCAGTAACTAGCTTCAAGGACATCTCAAACGAATCAAAGAAATAATCTTTCAATTTACTTTTATTCAGAAAATTATTTTGAAATATTATATCATCAAAATCTGATTTAATTTCATCGAATTTCTTAGCATCTTCCTTTTCCATTATAAAAGAAAGGGCATGAAATTTTCCAAGTTCATTAATAACTGAACTTATTTGTTTAAAACTTAGATATTCGAATTTGGCTGGTTTGCCATCGATTTCAAATCCTTGACCGTTCAAATCATTTAAAATAATCACATCATTATTGATTCCTGTGTTTGAATATAAACATTCTGGTAGCACTATCCTTTGCCCTTCATCTAAAACATTTTGTATTGCACTAAAGTTATTAATAACTTTGTCATAAGCGATCACTTCTCTTTTATGTAGTTCGTAAAACAACACTTGTCTTTCTGTATTCACTAAAGTCTTCACAATAGCACTAAAACTTTGTTCATTATCGTCTGTATCTCTTATCATTACACGAAACACATTGGCTATGTAATTAGCTCCTTTCCCACTTATACAATCAACGTTATATTCAAAGTTTTCAAAACCTTTAGCCTTAGCTACTTCTTTAATAGAATCATGAAGTTCAATGCAATTAAAATCATCTGGTTCACTTGTATTGACTTCTAGAGACATTTTTGCTTGATCGACTACTTGTATATTACTAAAATTATCCATTGAGTATTATTAGCGATAAATTTCATATCTACTGATAAATCGAGTCGTTTTATATATAATATTATGATTATATAATATTTCACGATAACACTTTAAAAATTATATTATCAATATTTTCTCAGATATGACATATATATAGATAAAATTAATTGTATAGGTACGTATGGGTCGCTATATATATTTGATAATGATATTCCTACACGTATTTATCAACAAGGGCCCACTTGATGGTAAGCAGTTACTGTACTACGGAAACTTGCAATATCAGACGCAATACTTAAACTCTGACTGACCTGTCACCCCCGCATCGACCCTTACAGTCGTATAATATTATGTATGTTTGTAGTAACGGTTCATTGGAATGAAATAAAACCAGCGCGAGACTTCTTATTTGCGTTTATTCTATGAACACTGCTGCTAAATTTGATACCTATGAACTAATACTGTAATTAGAAATTTTCTTACTACTACATGTACGTAACTAAATACTAAATATAATTTTAAAGCAAAATCGAGCGTGCGGTCAACGCTGTATTAGTTTTTATTCTGTCTGATGATGTCCTTCTAAGAGTTATTTTTAAACCGCGAGTAAACCCGACAATTATCGAGGATTGACGATTGCATCGCGGCTTGTTCTGGTGTGGTCCAGTGCCGGTGCAGTACATAACAATTTTACTCCTTGATGCAGCAATCCCTGTTAATATTATGAATGCGAAAGTCTCTGTCTGTTGTCTTGTCACGACTAAATGACTGAAGAGGTCTTCGTGATATTTAGCAAGAAGATAGATGATATCCTGGGAAAAGACATAGGATACTTTTTATCGCAATAAGTAATTTAAAAATCACAATTATGGCAGTGGTATCTTTCTCTCGGTTCAAAATAATATAACTTGCGTGTTGCCGATCCAAATGAGATGTCTATGTCTTCACTAACAATAGTGTGTTATGGCATTCCTATAATATATGTACTAACAATATTTTCCAAGAGTCACATATTATCTACCTCGCGTTGTACAATTATTTTGACTGGCGCTATGTTACGTTCTTGGCTATTAAGATGATATCTTCATAGACATTTTTGATACCACAACGACCTAGTTTTTTGCCTTTCAATTTTTGGCGTCGTTAAGATTGGCATCTGGGATCGTTTGTAAATCAGAACTTTGTCATTTTTCTTCTTTATATATTACCTTAACTTCATACCGAAAACGATATATTAAGATTTTTCCATAATCGTTTCAATAATAATATTATGCATTTTATGTATGAGAAACGGTAGTCGAATAGAAAAGTAACTTATAGATACATGAGATGTGAGTTCGATCCTGTCCAGCATCAGTACAGACATAAAATTTATACGTATTAATCAAATAACGTACAACTGCTAACGTGAGTGAAATCGTCAGGAAACCCACATGTTTTAAAAGAAATTCTAATGTCTGATTCACCAAAATTGGTACAGCAGTGTGTGGATTAAAGCCTCATACCTGTTATTCCTGCTAACGTAATAAAGACTGCCTCGGTGGTCCAGTGGCCGCAGTATGCGCCTACTGTGCACGAGGTTGTGGGTTCGATTCCCACACAAGATCAAGAAAGAAAAGACTTATAAAATATATTCTAATACCTTTAAACAAGCAATTATTTTATATTATTCAATCTAGCTAGCTTTCATTTTTAAAACACGTTAATTTACAAAAAAAAAATGTAACGTGCAAAGTTTGTAATTTTGCAGCAGAGGTTATTATCTACATCTTACATATTATTCAAACAGTTCTAAATATGAATTAAATAATTCTAAATTAATTCTTCTTAAATAAGTGTTACCATTACCTTTCAAGCATCGTACCATGACTAAACGATCGAACGACGAAACTTTGAATACCTATACCTATACTTATTTTGACTTGTTTCTCCAGCAGATTATTAACCTTCGGGTCTTCGAGCAACATCAGAGTGGCTCCAGGATCACCTGGAAAATCTTACTCCTGGAAAGAAAAAGGGTATACCAGTTGCAGTGCTTCCTGCCTTAGCGGTGTTCAGGTATCAAGATTTTAATAACATGTTTATTTTGTTTATTTTCTTTTTGTATGTAATTTTCATTTAGTATATATGTAGTTTGTATATCTATTAATCAATCTACTGCGCGGTGTGTTCTGGGTTCGATCCCCACACGCTACAAAAAATTGTGTAATTCAGAAATTTTTGTCCTTAGTCTGGGTGTACTTTGTGTCCGTTCATTGTATGTTTGTAAAGTTCCCCGCGACACAGAGCGTGTTCACTTGTGCGGGAGTTGTCTTTTTATATGAATCAATCAGCCTATCACAGTCCATTGCCGGACATAGGCCTGTCCTAGCACGAGCCACAGCACACGGTCCTCCATCTTCCGCATCCAGTCCATCCTAGCGACCTTTTAAAGGTTGTTGGTCCACCTAGCTGGCTGACCGTGACTCGTTAAGCATAAGGTAGGGCCTTACGTTTACCGAGTCGCGGTCTCTACTCTAGGCCACGTCTGCTCAATCGATAGTCGGTCCTTCTGCAGATGTAACCAGCCCATTGCCATTTCAGCTTGCTAAGTCTACGAGCTATGTCAGTAACTTTGATTATAGTTTTACTATATTTAGTTAAAATTTCCAAATAAAAAATGTGTAGTGCGGGGTCAATGCTGATCTGTGAGAAAGGCTGACGCCTTATTCAGACTGTACCAGAATATTAGTTTAAATTCTCAGCTGTTGCAATGTTAATATCAAAATAGCTAGTGGTTCGCCACAAACTGTGAACTCGCAATTCTCTCTTGACCAATTTGGGTCATGTTCACATCCTTGCACCTCAAACATGCCGTACCGTAAGATTCCAGAGGAATTTCTTACCACGTACGATTAGGCTGTGGAATGAGCTCCCTGCCGAGGTTTTCCCAAGAGACTATAGCATGGAGTTCTTCTAGAAAGGAGTTTTAAGATTAATAAAGGGTCGGCAACGCGTGAGTAACACCCCTGGTGATGCAAACGTCCATAGGCTACGGTAACTGCTTACCGTATGCTTGTTTGCCACCTTGGTAGTATAAAAATATTTTGAAATGAAAACTTCTTTAAGCGCATTGAGCACTTTTTGGGTAAACAAAAATCATGGAACTCGCGTCATCGTTAATGAACGCTTTCCATATTCAAACTTTTTGGGTAAACAACAATCATGGAACTCACGTCATCTTCAGCGAACACTTACAACAATACAATACTTACACGCTATAAGATGGAAGTAACCCAGGGATAGGAATACGTTTCTTTCAAAACGCATCCCTAAATGAGCGCTGGAGACCTAGTCACACACAGGAATACAGCTACACCGCTGTGTGTAGTTATTTAGCTGTGGTCTTCTGTAAGGTGGAGGTCCTTCCTGCCTGCTCGCTAGTATTGTGCCCTACCTCTATTTAACGAGCTCGACAATACAATTCACAAGTTACATAGTTTTCACTTCTATCAGCAGTCTCCAAACACCCATGTTGTATTTTTTTGTCTCATTAATTTATCTACCAAAATTAACAACGTGACGTTCTGATAAACGATACTCTAGTTATTGTCGAGTAATTATTTATACATACATAGAAACGTCGGATTGTTCTAGGAGATTCGAAAATCAAATTCACTGATAAAACACCCTTACATTAATACCTTAACCTACCTAACTTACTTGACTTCCTCGGTGGTCCAGTGGCCGCAGTATGCACCTGCAGTGCACAAGGTTGTGGGTTCGATTCCCACACAGGACAAAACTTTATGGGATCCGTGTGAAGAGTTGTTCTGAGCCTGGGTGTAATTTGTGTCCGTTGATTGTATGTTTGTAAAGTTCCCCGTGACACAGAGCTTGTTCTTTAGTGCGGGAGTTATTTTTTTAATGGAAAAAAATTGAAAAAAAAAACTTTTTATTTTATTACGAGTTCTAGCAATTAATAGAAAATAAAAATATAATTAATAGTTGGAACATAATTAATTTGATTTTATAATGTTTTATTTTATCATTTTAATCTTTTTTTTTCTTTCTACAGGAACTAATAATACAATGCGTTCGAGATGAAGACGGAAAGAATGCCTCTCCATACATGTGTGATCCTCTCACTAAGCCTGAGAACAGAGTCAGAACTTGCAACGACCACCCTTGTCCGCCTAGGTAAGCATTTACGAAGTCTGTTGTTTTTTTTTAATTGTCATGGTGTCAGACAAGCCAGTGGCCCACTTTATAATAATAATAATTCTTTATTTCGGAAATTATCCATATTGGTTACTAGGAACTTACTTACTGTGTTAGTAACATTAAATTTTAGTAACTATTAAATAATAAAACTAATTCATGAACCGTCGCCTGTCTCTTGGTGCACTAAAGCTGCACATTATGCATATGGATCCAGTGAGCCCTGATCGGACTATCGGTTCGAACTGCAATAAATTTATGACAATTGTTTTATTTTATGAATATAATATATGCATGTTCATATTATTGCATCAATTAAGTGAAAATGGGCAGGGCATATAGCTCGCAGAACCGATGGCCGTTGGGGCAGAAAGGTTCTAGAGTGGCGACCACTAACTAGCAGACGCAGCGTGGGCAGGCCTCCAATAAGGTAGACCGACGACCTGGTAAAGGTCGCGGGCAACCGATGGACAGTGTCAGCTAAGGGCCGAACGATGTGGAAAACTTTGGGGGAGGCCTATGTCCAGCAGTGGACGTCTTATGGCTGAGATGATGATGATGATGTTCGTATATTCATAAAATAAAATGAAAAATGTTACAGTTTTATTTTGACGATTTGTTTATGTCTGTGGTATAATAAATTATATGTAGGTAAGTGGAATAACGAAATGAATAAATATCATATGCAGATTTACATTGAGAGGTCATACTTGGTCAAGAGAAACAAAGTTCACTACAGGACAAACTTTATGACGTCAAAGTTAATGTAATATTTCGATAACTTATTTATTATTTATTTATTTATTATATACTTTATTGTACACCATTAATAATACTATTACAAAGAACTGCTTATAAATAGGTTTGTACAATGGGCGGCCTTATTGCTAAGAGCGATTTCTACCAGGCAACCTTTGGATGGACTTTTTGGTTGGATTCAGTGGTAGTTGTTGGCGTACTAAATTTTAATAAATAACTTTGTATATAAAATTAAAGTTATTCTTTTTCTACTTCTTATCATTTGTTTAGTAGTCAACCTGGTGATAGAGTTGACCCGGCATAGAATTTGGTTGGTTAATTTAGTTTGTCATGATGATTTTTTTGTTCTTGGTCTTGACAAAAGTTTAAGAGGGTAGGGGCGGAGGCAGGGGCGTCGAAATACGTCTTTGGGTCCCCTTAAAGCCTTGCGTCCTAGGGCCCTCAATCAATCAATCAGCCTATCGCAGTCCACTGCTGGACATAGGCCTCTCCTCACACGCGCCATAGCACACGGTCCTCCGCCTTCCGCATCCAGTCCGTCCCAGCGACCTTTTTTAGGTCGTCGGGCCACCTAGCTGAGAGCCACCTAGCTAGGCCGTCACCATAATCAAAACTAATTCTAATTAATGTTTGCTGCAGATGGAATCACACAGATTTTTCGCAGTGCACCAAGTCTTGTGGAATCGGCATTCAGACCAGAGAAGTTACTTGTATACATGAGGTGAGTAAACACTACATTTATGTACAATTTATTATTATTATCCTGTTGACTGCACCATCGAATCGACGTTTATGCATGAAGAGGTTGATGAATATAGAGGAGGCGAAGGAAGTATGTTTGGATTGAAGCAATTCGATCGACTGCCTCGATGGTCCAGTGGCCGCAGTATGCGCCTGCTGTGCACGAGGTTGTGGGTTCGATTCCCACACAGGACAAAACTTTGTGTGACCCACAAAGAATGATGTTATTTGAGTCTGAGTCTGGGTGTTATTTGTAAAGTCCCCCGTGACACAGAGCTTTTTCTCTAGTGCGGGAGATGCCTTTAAAAAAAAATTGGCGTACCATAGTCTCTGCTTACTCCAATGAGAGACAGGCATGATGATTATGTATGTATGTATGTGACTGTACCACTGCTGGGCATAGTCCTCCCTTTCATTTTCCATAATAGCATTATCTCTTGCTACTTGAAGCCAATTCTAGGTGTCAGGCTCATCTTTACATCTCATTTTGGGTCTATCAAGTTTCACTTTAGCTTAGCTACAGAGTAGTACTACTAAGACAAGTATAAAGTTGATCCCTTGTGAAATACAAATCAATGATGAATAGGGTCCTTTGGATCTTTATCATGACATCTAATTTCAATAAAAAATTGCCAGTAACGTTGAAGAGCACTCGCTTATCGCGCACACTGTAGCACAAAGCCTGGCTGCTCGTTGACTGAACAGACAGAAAAGAGTCTAAAGAAAGAACTAACGAGCAACTCAAACCACTCTCTTCAATCTAATCGATTTTTCCCGGATAGCATATGTGCTATTCCAGATTATAATCTATCTCTATGCCAAATTTCATGCAAATCCAGTCGTTCTTGCATGATTGAGTTACAAATACAATCCATCCAAACTTTTGCATTAATAATATTAGTAGTATTTGATATACGGTATTCTAGGTGATCATCAGATGCCAATATTTTGTTCTATATCCAATGCTTGTATTACAGGTGACACGAGGCGGGACCAACACCGTGGTGGTACCAAACAGTATGTGTCCACAACCACCACCACCAGATCGGCAATACTGCAATGTGCTGGACTGTCCTGTAAGGTGGCATACTGGAGAATGGTCTAAGTGCTCCAAGACTTGTGGGGGAGGACTGAAGCAAAGAGAGGTATGTTAATTAGTAAAGTTTCCACAGTTTTGTAGATCACACAACAATTACACACATCCTTGCACCTCAAATATGCCGTACCGTAAGATTCCAGAGGAATTTCTTACCACGTACGATTAGGCTGTGGAATGAGCCTCCCTGCCGAGGTTTTCCTAAGAGACTATGGCATGGGGTTTTTCAAGAAAAGAGTTATAAGGTTTTTAAAGGGTCGGCAACGCGTGAGTGACACCCCTGGTGTTGCAAACGTCCATAGGCTACGGTAACTGCTTACCATCAGGCGCGCCGTATGCTTGTTTGCCACCTTGGTAGACTAAAAAAAAATCATATTGCACAAGCGCAAGAACTTTTTTGTTTCTTACGAAGTCCGAAGAGATGATACGACTGAAGAGAAATCCGACGTATAATCAACGTCTTTGCATGTTTGCCGGAGCCCAAAGGTGTAAATATCGCCAATTTTTAAACTTTAGGTATCTATTGTGACTTTTTTGACAGATCTGAGAATCGAACCCAGGGTCTTATATTCGGCAGTTCTATTCAAGGCCCACAAGACCGACGAGGCGGATAAATTCAGTTCTAATATTTGTCCCCTTTTTCTTTAAGTACAGGTCTCCAGCGCTCATTTAGGTAAATGTTTCGAATGAAACATTTTTCTATCCCAAGGAAAATCCAACTTAAAGCAAGTAAAATCCTTGGTACTTCAAACGTCTATAAGACTATGGTAACTATAAGCAGTTACCATAGCCTATCTCATCTCAACCCATAAACGTCCCACTGCTGGGCACTTGTATCCTCCATAAATTTGGAGGGATATTAGCCTACTATACCACGCTGGCCAGACGGGTTGGTATAGGGTTTTGTTTTGAGTTTTCCCTCTCTTGCAGTGGATATTGTCTGCCTGACTTACTCCCTTAGTTGACTCTTACAACACCCATGGGATAGAATGGGGTGGTGACATTTGTATTCTTAATCCGTCACCACACGGACTACCATAGCCATAGCCTATAGACGTTTGAAAAACATAATGGTAAGCCATCAGGCGGGCCATATGCTTGTTTTCGACCCAAATATAATAAAAAAGTACCCACATAAATAAATAGTAACAGAAATAGAATCATTCAAATATACGCGTAAATTACAATACCAAATTGAAATTTATAACAACTGAATCGATTTAATCTGTCGAACAGTTTTCGTAGATAAATGGTAACGTATGTATGTGCACTGTCAACCCTAACACATACATCACGTCGTAACCGAATGAAACTGATACATCGAACTTGTTTTGTATGTAAAAAGATGTATTGGTGATATTTAGATTTGTTTTCACTTTCGTAACTAGTGACTACTAAGTTAGCCGAGGTTTTCCCAAAAGGTATAGCATGGGGTTCTTCTAGAAAGGAGAGTTGGCAACGTGCGAGTGATACCCCTGGTGTAGCAAGCGTCTATAGGCTACGGTAACAACTTACCATCAGGAGGGCCGTATGCTTGCTTGCCACCCAAGTAGTATAAAAAACATTGTATATGTATTGGATTCATACTTTTACTAAAAAAAAACTGCCTAGTTGGTGAAATAAAAAAAAATTAAAAAGTTAGACGTCGTAGTTTAGATTTCCATCCAGGAATTTGTCCTGGATGGAAATCTAAACTACGACTTCCTGTCATGTGCGAGATTCATTTATATATTTATTTTGTATTTATTTATTTAAACTTCCTGCAAACAAATAGCACAAGGCGGACTTAATTCCTAAGGCATTTTCTGCCAGTCAACCTTTGGGTGATGCATAAGAATGGCAGGTGACTAAGATTTGTTCTGAGTCTGTTTTAATAAGTATCTTTTTAAAGGCGCGGCTGCGTCGATGATGCAGCGGATCAACTTCGTCATTACACAAACAAACTTAATAGTTTTAGACGGCTTCTTTTTCTTCTTCTTCACTTTCATAAAGCCATCTTTATCCCCTGTTTTCAGCATTTGCTCAACGTTCACAGGTATAAGCTGAAGGGAAGGTAGTGTTGGCTGATGATAATTTAATTGCTTTAAGTTTTCCTCGTTTCTTTTTCTCAACAGTCAAAACTTACTTATTGTCCCTGTGTGAGGTTATTTAATCTAGATACATTGAAGAAAGCAGTGTACTAGAATTAACTGAATTTGATACATAATATGATTGCATAAACTTTAATAAACTCCATCTACTGAAAATCTATTCATCCTTTGTTTTTCTACTCTGCTAAAATTTTTGCAAGAACTTTTTCTGGTACAAAACTGAACCACCTAATGTCGAACCTAAACTGTGAACCGAAACTTTTAAATTAACTTTTAGTTTAGTTACAATTTATGGCGAGATTGACCTTTCAATTTAGAACAATAAATCAAACAATATTTATACTTAGTGTGCTTGTGTACCAGGCTAAGCTGCGGCAGCCAATTGCAGTTCGGGAATATGGTGCTATGCTACTCGACAATTGGCTACCGCAATCTGGCTTTCGTTTATGGCCCAAACCAAGACGGCCTGACTAGATTTAGTTAGGTTTGATTAGATGATTTCTTGTGCTAAGTAAATTACACACAACACACAAACATAGATTCACTTCTTTTTTTAGAAGGGTAAGCAGACTACGTTCTTGACATACTTGTAATTGGTTCACTAACATTAATAACTTTTTTATATATGCTAGTCGTTTACATACGTACCCTCTCTCAGTATGTACCTATGCATACTTTTTTTTTTTTTTTATACTACCAAGGTGACAAACAAGCATACGGCCCGCATGATGGTAAGCAGTTACCGTAGCCTATGGACGTTTGCAACACCAGGGGTGTCACTCACGCGTTGCCGACCCTTTAAAAACCTTATAACTCCTTTCTTGAAGAACCCCATGCTATAGTCTTTTGGAAAAACCTCGGCAGGGAGCTCATTCCACAGCCTAATCGTACGTGGTAAGAAATTCCTCTGGAATCTTACGGTACGGCAAGTTTGAGGTGCAAGGATGTGAGGATGAACTCCCTGTCGGTGGCGAGAGGTGCGTTGATAAAATGTGGCCGTGGGCATCATCTCGAACAATTCCTCAGAACACAGCCCATTGTACAGGCGGTAGAACACACACAAGGAGGCGAAGTCTCTCCTTAGACTTAGTGGATCAATACCGCCTGTGAGCTTGGGATCGTCAACAATCCTCACAGCGCGTCTTTGGATAGAATCAAAGGGTCCAAGCTGGTATCCAGGTGCTCCCGCTCAAAGGTGGCAGCAGTACTCCATGTGGGGCCGGACTTGCGCTTTGTAGAGCAGCAGTCTTTGGCCCGCGGTGAAATACCACTTTGCCCTGTTGAGCACACCTAGCTTTCTAGATGCCAGCTTAGCCTTGTCTATCAAACATTTGACGTGGTCATTTTGAACTTGTCCCATTCTGCCTTGTTTAATCATACAAATATTTCGCCAGCTATCTTAGGTTTCACGTTACAAATAATTAGCGTATTATAAGAACTGGATCCAACTCCAAGTTCTGAGTTTATACTGAGCATTTTCATCAATTTATTTACGTAATTATCTAATCACCAGGTGGATTGTAAGCAAATAATGGCGCAGTCGCACGTGGTGGAACGTCCAGCCTCCCTCTGTAGTTCACCACGGCCGGCTGCCACTAAGTCCTGCAACTCAAGACCTTGTCTCCTTGATACGGCATCACCAGAAATATCTCTGGCTAACTCTTCGTACATTCAGCATGACCCAAAGAAGAAAAAGGTAAGACATTCTAAAATCTTGTATTAATTTAAAACTGTGAGAGAGTTATAAAGAGGAGGAGCATGAGATCTCGGTATAATGACGTAACAGTCACGTGATGTCGTGGTGGGGGTGGTGGCATTACATTAATAATAATAATATTATTTTTGGGACAACTCACACATCGCTATCTGATCCCAAACTAGGCAGAGCCTGTACTATGGTAACCAGATTAAGTATGATAAACATACTTATATATTTCGCTGTGTGCACATTAAGTGTGCACACAGCGCTAGCGCTTAGTTCTCAGTCGGCGCTTGGAGATGGCAGACGTGTCTGAGTGTCATCAATAGCTTTCATTCTTGCAGTTTTATTTTAATTTTACTTCTGTATCCTAAAAATACAATATTGTATTTTAGTGTTGTTTTAGCACTAGGTCCTTTTGATTTTCAAATGCATATTTTTTTAATAAATATTATTTCTTGCCATAGGTGACAGTAAAAGTAGGAGGCTCAGCGACAATATTCTACGGAACACAAGTAAAGATTAAGTGTCCAGTCAAAGGATATAATCGGACAAAAATACAGTGGGCTAAAGACCACCAGATCATCACCAAATCGAAGAAGTACAAGATTTCCAAGAAAGTGAGTTTTCTATTCTTACGTTTTCCAACTATATTTTAACTCGTTTATATGTTGCGATCATCTGAGGCTATGAGTAATAAAAATATTCTTTGAAAAGGTGAATGGATATTTGCTACTTCTTCACGCATAAAATACTGAACGGATTTTGATGAAACTTTACAATATTATAAAGTATACATCAGTAAAGCACATAGGCTATTAAACATACAAAAAATCTATGGATGAAGTTGCGTACATACACAAGTAAAAATAACTATAGCATGGGGTTCTTCAAGAAAAGAGTTACGGTTTTTAAAGGGTCGGCAACACGCGACTGATACTCCTTGTGTCGCCAAAGTCCATAGGCTATGGTAACTGCTTACCGTCTTGCGGGCCGTATGCTTGTTCACCTCTGAAGTAGTATAAAAAAATTGTTTAACATCCTTAGCCGTGGTAGACCCTCACGGAGATGGTGGACTGAGTTAGACTCATTTATCGAAGACTGGTTCCTAGCGGCTCTAGATAGTGATAAGTGGAAGGAAAGTAGAGAAGTCATTGCCCTGCAGTTGGACATTGTTGCCCGTATCTTAATAATAATAACTAGTGGAACGGCTTCGCATGGGTCGAAATTTATCTATAGGGATTTCTATTTCTTTTTAAATAAAATATAGCCTACTCGTATGTTACCCGCTGATAATGTAGCTTTTGACTGCCTCGGTGGTCCAGTGGTCGCAGTATGCGCCTGCTGTGCACGAGGTTGTGGGTTCGATTCCCACACAGGACAAAACTTTGTGTGACCCACAAAGAATTGTTCTGAGTCTGGGTGTAATTTGTATCCGTTAATTGTATGTTTGTAAAGTCCCCCGCGACACAAAGCTTGTTCACTAGTGCTGGAGTTGTCTTTTAAGAAAAGAAAAAAAAAGAAAAGAATCTTTCGTCTTTATAATAATAGTTTACAAATAATTGTCCCAGTTTTATTGCACAATTTCCAACAAAGAGTTAGTTCGACTTAATTTCTTCAATGTACTCGTGTACAGTTAAACAATTTGCTTTCCACGAACAAGCCGAACGTAATTGTTCCCTGTGTGTAAATGCTAGCTTATAGCCATCTTGTGTACACCACAGTTGTGGTTTAGCTCGACTAACATTTAATAAACATAGACCACAAGCTTCCTGTGTGTTGCCGGTATTAGAAGTATGACTGCCTTGGTAGTCCAGTGGCCGCAATATGCGCCTGTTGAACACGAGGGTTCGATTCCCACTTTTTTGACTGGGTGTAATTTTTGTCCGTTAATTGTATATTTGTTAAGTCAAGTTACACAGAGCTTGATCTCTATTGCGGGAGTTGTCTTAAAAAAAGAGAAGTTCACATTTTGAAACTAACATAACCGAAGTATATGGAAAAGATTGAAGTCGGTGCTAGGTTCATCCTGTCACCTAATTTTATTTTTAGATGTTTGAAGTCGCTTTCATTAAAAAAGACTTGGAAAAAAAATTGAAAAACATTGTTAATACATTTGAGGGTTGTCCTCAATTTCCCTGGGATAACATCATCAAATCCTGACTTGGTGCCAATGGGACCACCTGTTGAGTATACTCTTTCAAATAAAAAAATAATTTTGAGAATCGGTCCACAATTGGGGGAGATATCGGTGAACATACATAAAAAAACATGCATAGAACCTCCTCCTTTTTTTAAGTCGGTTAAATAAGTTTTGTTAAGCACACGCCAGAATAATGTGCGTCGAAAAATAATAAGCATACGGCCAGAAGCATCGCTTCCATATTGCCAAAAAATATTATTAAAAACGTTTCTTCAAAAACACGTATCTTAATGAGCGTAAGAAACAGTCACTCACAGAAACACAAATACAGTATAAAAAAAGATCGTGCAGTCAATGTGTATCAATAATAGCAACCCATATACATATGTCCCACTGCTGGGCATGGGTCTCTTCTCCTCTATCAAGAGAGAGAGAGGGCCTAGGCCTAAATTCACACACTGCTGGCCTAATGCGGGTTGGTGAATCAGACATGCCTTAAGAATTTTTTCTAAGTCATGTGGGTTTCCTCATTATAATCTTCTTTACCATTAGCAGATGGCGAATCATTTGATTAGTACATTATAAACTCCACAAAGTGAAATTTACATTGGTACTGCCGCTCGGGATCGAACTCGCAACTCTTGCGTGCAAGTCGGTTACTTTCCCACTCGGCCACCACCGCTTAAAATGTGTATTAGTTCTTACGTTTATAACTATGGTTCATTTGATTTCTGTTGAGTGTGTAGGTACAGTATAATTTGCACCTATAAAGTTTTATTATAGAAACAATGTTGGGAACTTTATATTACGTGAATGTGCTTTGATTATTGGGTGTAGTATGTAGCGCAACATTTATAATGACGAAAATATTTGAAGAAAGGTAGGGCAGTATACTTATTTATTTATTTTTATTTATTAAGAAAACCAACAGCGAAACAGTTCGTTTAAACATTATAGTTTTGTACAATTATGTATGGCCAATAACAGGTTTCCCTTAATAACTTAATATCTAACAAGCAAGCGAGCAAGTCCGACTGGGAAAAAACCTTACAGAAGACCACAGCCACATAGCCAAATTACTATACACAACGGTATAGGTGTGTTCTTGTGTGTGAGTACAGGTCTCCAGCGCTCATTTAGTGATGCAATTTGAAATAAACGAGCGCTGGAGACCTGTACTCACACATAAGAATACAAATACACCACTGTGTGCAGTTATTTGGCTGTGTTCTTCTGTAAGATGGAGGTCCTTCCCCAGTCAGGTTAGCTAGCTAGAATAGTGCCTCTCCCTAACTCATCCATAACATGCATATTAATATTTATTTTCTTCGCAGGGAGCACTTCGCATAACATCCCTATCACTCCGCGATCACGGCGTCTACACATGCGTAGCCGGCAGATCGAGTGCCAACCTAACATTACTTGTGAAGCCAAGACCTGGAGAATTTCCTTCTAGTGAAGAGATTGAGAGACATAAGGCGCTTGATGAACCATCGTCACCACTTTCTGACAGGTAAGCTGCGGGTCTCTTTTGTTTAGATGTTTTGTATAATAATAGCAACCCATATATGTCCCACTGCTGGGCACGGGTCTCCTCTCCTCTATCAAGAGAGAGTGAGAGGTTTTAGGCCTTAATTCACACACGCTGGCCTAATGCGGGTTGGTGAATCAGACATGTCTTTAGAATTTCTTCTAAGACATGTGGGTTTCCTCACGATGTTTTCCTTCACCGTTAGCAGATGATTAATCATTTGATTAGTACATATAAACTCCACAAAGTGAAATTCACATTGGTACTGCCACCCGGGATCGAACTCGCACCTCTTGCGTGCAAGTCGGTTACTTTCCCACTCGGCCACCACCGCTATTTTATATTATGTTTTGTATAACACTACAGCAATAAAGAAATATATGGTGCGTCTGTTGATAACAAAGTACTGTGTCCTATGGATACTTTAAATATCAATAAAATTACCTCAATCTCAACCCATAAACGTCACACTGCTAGGCACGGATCTCCTCCAAACATTAGTAGAGATATTATCCTACTATACCACGCTGGCCAGAAGGGTTGGTATAGGGTTTTGTTTCGAGTTATCCCTCTCTTGCGGTGGATATTGTCTGCTAGACTTGCTCCCTTAGCCGACTCTTACGACACCCTCGGGATGGAAGGGGGTGATGACATTTGTATTCTTAATCCGTCACCACACGGACTTGACAAAATAAATTCTCCCTCTCGCCACCGACAGGGAGTTCATCCTCACATCCTTGCACCTCAAACATGCCGTACCGTAGTTCCGGAGGAATTTCTTACCACGTACGATTAGGCTGTGGAATGAGCTCCCTGCCCAAGTTTGCTCAAAAGATTATAGCATGGGCTTCTCCAAGAATGGAGTTATAAGGTTTTTAAAGGGTCGGCAACGCGTGAGTGACACCCCTGGTGTTGCAAGCGTCCATAGGCTACGGTAACTGCTTACCATCAGGCGGGCCGAATGCTTGTTTAACGTAGTATAAAAAAAGAGTGGTGGTAGCTGACTTGTGACTTGTGACACAAAATGAAGTATAAGTTCAATCCCATGTATAATGTAAATTAAACTTTGTTAATTTATACGTGCTGATAAAATATTTAAAGATCTGAAGATATAATGACGCTTTAATAGCGATTTATTTGCGGTTTCAATTTGAATTTTTAAAGATTGCCTCGCCACTTACTATTGCGTGGCGTGTTGTGGTTTCGATTCCCACAGGGTATAAAAAATTGTGACATCCATAAATGGTTGTTCCGATTTTGGGTGTAATTTGTGTCCTTTAATTTTATATTTGTAAAGTCCTTTGCGTGCGGTAGTTATCTTTTTAAATAATAAAAAATGAAATTCTGTACAAAGACATTTTTCAAAGCTAGGTAATAAACTTGACATCTAATTTCAAACCAAAAATAAATTGCTTTAAGGAAGGACGTCATAATAACACCCTTGCATAATTTTTCTTTCGAAGTGATAACATAAACACTCAGTCTGAGTTATGTAAAGTATAGCATCCTAATAATACTTTAAGCAAACAGAGTTCAATAAATATTCAGTAAAAATTATATTTGCGACGCAACCTATATTATTTGGACAAAATGAAAAATGGGTCTGGATGTCTTTGGCGGATTATACAGAAAATATTTGATATGATTTATTGAAAATTTATATCTATACAAGCTATTGCCCTCGGCTTCGCCCGCGAGTATGTCGGTAATATAAAAAGTAGCCTATGTGCTATGCCACACTATAATCTATGTATGTGCCAAATTTCATCCAGATCTGTTCAGTAGCTTTTTATCGCGATAACCGACATCTACGCGGGCAGGGTCGTGGACAACAGCGTCGAGAAAAATATAATTTACGATGCAGATCGCAAATTTATGGAATAAAAAAAAAGATGTGCTTCTAGTCTACTTGGCACGGTCTTCGGCTACTCTCTCATTCAGCTGCTATTACTACTTAACGAAGATATGAAAATATCTGACTCTGAATATCAAAGATAAAATAATGAACTAATAAGCTGTATCGCGTTATATCAAATAACTTAAATATTAAAGCAATGTGGAAAAAAACGAGCCAAGAGCAGAATTCGAACCTGCGCCTCTCGGGTTCCGGCCCAGCGCACTACCAACTGTGCCATCCGAGCTCCTACTTTGCTTTAATATTTAAATATATTTGAGCTGATTGCATAACGAAAATGCTAAAAAATATTTAATAATCAAAGCGTTTAGTCAAGTCATCTCACGATACTAGGCTGGCCTTTACCTTGGTCAACGTATTAGCCTTGCAATCCAGCGTGACAATGTGGCCAGTCTTTTGGGAACCTTTCCTTAGAGCTGCGACCTCAATCAGTTTTTTTTTATCATACAAGGAGGTAAACAAGCATACAGCCCGCCTGATGTTAAGCAGTTAGAGTAACCTATGGACGCTTGCAACACCAGGTGTATCACTCGCGCGTTGCCGACCCTTTAGAAACCTTATAACTCCTTTCTTTATTTATAGGTAAATTAGTAAAGTCATCCCACGCTGTTAAGGCTGGCCTATACTTGGGTCGATGTATTAGCCTTGCAATCTTTTCGCCAGTCTTTTGGGAACCTATTCTCAAAACTGCTTGATTTTTTTTTATTCAAAAAGACAACTCCCGCTCTAGAGAACAAGCTCTGTGTCGCGGGGGACTTTACAAACATACAATTTACGGACACAAATTACACCCAGACTCAGAGCAACTCTTTGCGGGTCACACAAAGTTTTGTCGTGTGTGGGAATCGAACCCACAACCTCGTGCACAGCAGGCGTATACTGCGACCACTGGACCACCAAGGCAGTCAAAATTAGATATTTTCGTGGATGCATTGTGCATACCTTTAAATACAATATAATCTGATTGTTTGTAAGTAGTTTAGTTTAAATTACTTTTATTTTAATGACTATTCTAGTAATTAACAAACATTTAATATTTAACAGCAGAGCAGATGGTCGGTATAGAGCGATGATTGGTGGCTCGTCAGATGACCAATCACATGAACAGCGGCCGGGGGACTCCTCCAGGAAGAACTATAAGAGCAGGCAGAAGGGTAAGTACCTAATCTATACAATATGGCCCGCCCCGACTTCGTCCGGGTTAAACTATTTTAATCGCAACTTTCTTTTTTTTTACATAAGAACCTTCTCCTGACAATAACAAAATACAACAAAAAAAGAATTACTGAAATAGGACCAGCCGTTTACAGTACTGCCGTGACAAAGGGAAATAGGGATTCATTTTTATATATATATAAGACTAGCTGACCCAGCAAACGTTGTTTTGCCATATAAAGTAAAAGTAATAATATCGCTATTAAAAAATAGGGGTTGGTGGTAGAAGAGTAAAATTTTTGATTGTAGGTATGTATTTTGAAATGCCACATCATTAAAAAAAATGGCGTGAACACCCTTATCACTTAGAAGTATAAAAAATAGATAACAACCTATTCTCAGACCTACTGAATATATATATAAAATTTCATCAAAATCGGTCTAGCCGTTTCGGAGGAGTGTAGTAACTAAAACTATGACACGAGTCAAATATATTTTATATACTTACTTTCTCAACCCATAAACGTCCCACTGCTGCCACCATACTAGCGAGCAAGCCCGACTGGGGAAGGACCTCCACCTTACAGAAGACCACAGCCAAATGAATACACACAGCGGTGTAGTTGTGTTCCTGTGTGTGAGTACAGGTCTCCAGCGCTCATTTAGGAATGCGTTTTGAAAGAAACGTATTCCCATCCCAGGGTTACTTCCATCTTAAAGCCCTGGTGTAAAAAAAAGGGTTGGCAACACGCAAGTGATACCTCTGGTAATGCAAGCGTCTATAGGCTACGGATACTGCTTAACATCAGGCGGGCCGTATGCTTGTTTGCCACCCAAGTAGTATAAAAAAAAAATAAAAAAAAAAAATTAAAAAAAAACGAAGCAATACTTAAATATATTGATATGGGACGAACTAAGTTTTTTTTGGAATGTGGGACAGAACTTCATGACGAACGGAGAACAAGTCAAAAATATGCTACGTTCATACTGAGCGGCATTCAGTTTTGATTGCCTTATTATATTTAACATAGAAGTGTAAAATAGATTTCAACTATCAAGGTGAGGCGTTGGCGGTCAGCCTAGATATAGCTAAGGCGTTCGATCGGGTCTGGCACCGGAGTCTTCTATCGAAGCTACCATCATACGGACTCCCCGAGGGACTATGCGAATGGATTGCCAGCTTTTTGTCCAGCAGAAGCATACAAACTGTCGTTGACGGTTGTTGCTCGGATCGCCTGGACATCAATGCTGGCGTACCGCAAGGCTCTGTGCTGTCCCCGACGTTGTTTTTGCTGCATATAAATGACATGTTGTCTATCGACGACATTCATTGCTATGCAGACGACAGCACCGGGGATACTTTTTACACAGGCCGCGCAAATATCCCTCGTTCCACTGTGGATGAAAGTCGCGAAAAACTTGTGTCTGAAATCAGTAGCACTCTTTCCAGAGTCTCTGATTGGGGACGACTAAATTTAGTCCAATTCAACCCCACTAAGACACAAGTTTGCGCGTTCACCGCTAAGAAAGCCCCATTTGCTATGGCTCCACGATTCCAAGACACAGCCCTTACAATATCCAAGAGCATTGGGATCCTTGGCGTCGACATCTCCAGCGACGTCCAGTTCCGCCATTACTTGGAAGACAAGGCTAAGCTGGCATCTAGAAAGCTAGGTGTGCTCAACAGGGCAAAGTGGTACTTCACCGCGGGCCACAGACTGCTGCTCTACAAAGCGCAAGTCCGGCCCCACATGGAGTACTGCTGCCACCTTTGGGCGGGAGCACCTGGATACCAGCTTGGACCGTTTGAATCCATCCAAAAACGCGCTGTGAGGATTGTTGACGATCCCAAGCTCACAGGCGGTATTGATCCACTAAGTCTCAGGAGAGACTTCGCCTCCTTGTGTGTGTTCTACCGCCTGTACAATGGGCTGTGTTCTGAGGAATTGTTCGAGATGATGCCCACGGCCTCATTTTATCAACGCACCTCTCGCCACCGACAGGGAGTTCATCCTCACATCCTTGCACCTCAAACATGCCGTACAGTAAGATTCCAGAGGAATTTCTTACCACGTACGATAAGGTTGTGGAATGAGCTCCCTGCCGAGGTTTTCCCAAGAGACTATAGCATGGGGTTCTTCAAGAAGGGAGTTATAAGGTTTTTAAAGGGTCGGCAACGCGTGAGTGACACCCCTGGTGTTGCAAACGTCCATAGGCTACGGTAACTGCTTACCATCAGGCGGGCCGTATGCTTGTTTGTCACCTTGGTAGTATAAAAAAAAAAAAAAAAAAAAAAAAAAGGTGATAGATAATACGGAACCTATAATTTAGAAAGAGATGAACTACCTGCAGTGTGTTGCACTTGAAGTACACTAAGGAATTTTACTAGGTATAACTAAGGGTCGCCCCCGATTTTGCAACATATCTCACCACTGCTCCGCTCCTTTTAATTATAGCGTGATGTTATATAGGTAGCCTATAGCCTTCCTTGATAAATGCACTATTCAACATCAACTCTGAAAGTACTGGTTCGATTTTTTCTAATCGAACCAGTACTTTCAGAGATTAGCGCGTTCAACCAAACAAACTCTCAGTTTTATAATATTGGTATTAATTTCGCTTAGTTGACTAAATTAAATTAGATATTATCATTAGTTACCTATCTGGAATTTTTCTAACATGTCCATAATTTTTATTAAAATAGGCTATCAATAAAATAATGTTGGTAAAAAGAATTTCTTCAATAAATTTCACTTAACAATTTCAAGAGATCGATTTCATCGTAGCGTTTAGGTCAAAACATTTAAAGTGGTAACCCTAGCTGCAAATTAATTAAGATCCGACGTTACTTCAAGACGGCAAGTGCTCACCAAACACTAGATAAATTCCGAATTAAAAGCTTTTATTGTCTTAAAAAAATAATCTATAAATGACTAAAAGAGTTTTTGTATTAAAGTGGTCCGAAACACGTCAGTTATCAGTTTCTTTTTTGTATTTTGTTTCAACATAAAGCAGCTCCCTCTCTAGGTAACAAGCCCTATGTCGCGGAGGACTTTACAAACGTACGATTCTCGGACACAAAATACATCCAGATTCAGAACAAACATTTATGGATCACACAAAGTTTTGTCCCATGTTAGAATCCAACCCACGACCACGTTAGCAGTCAGGGTCATCAACGACTCAGTTAAAATTTATTCATTTATGTATATACACCTTGATTCTAATGCGGATTAACGAAAATATCATCTGCGAT
Source organism: Trisateles emortualis (assembly GCA_947095525.1). Lineage (NCBI taxonomy): Eukaryota > Metazoa > Arthropoda > Insecta > Lepidoptera > Erebidae > Trisateles > Trisateles emortualis. Next base: position 12,301,024 of record OX352753.1, read on the forward strand.
AGGAGGCATCGTTGTTTTTTTTTATATATTACCAAGGAGGCAAACAAGCATACCGCCTGATGGTAAGCAGTTACCGTAGCTTATGGACGCTTGCAACACCAGGGGTATTAATCGCGCATTGCCGAGCCTTTAAACTCGTTTCTTGAAGAACCCCATGCTATAGTCTCTCGGTAAAACCTCGGCAAGAGAAAATTTATTAATCCTTGGTATTTAAATAGCAATATTAAGTCTTCATCTTCATCTGGCAAGAAACAACCACTCGATAGTTTACAGGGCGTCTGCTGATGTCGTGTATTACCACTTCGCCACACCTATGTAAATTTGTGGTGTGTTCCAACCCTTACGTATCCGCATCTGCACAAAGATATAATATTATTAATCTCCAAAGAGATACAGATTCAAAGGATTACTGTTATGCAGATGCAGTTCAATTTGCAAGATTCTGTATCCGTCTACGATGACAAGGAACCAGATGTCTAATAATCCTTAGAGCCTGTCCAGATAGGGCGTTTTACGCGCGAGTCGACTCGCGCGTAGGCACTCGCGCGTACTCGAGATACTAGAGCTACATACATCGCGTCCAGATGCTCTCGCGCGTTACCTCACTCGCGCGTAAAACGCTTGCAATGAGCGGGAATCTCGACTCGCACATTTTACGCGCGTGCGACGCGCGAGTCGAGATACTCCGGCGCCGTTGCAGCGTCCAGAACTACGCGCGTAACTAGTCAAATCCGTCTCATCACATACGCGCGACACACGCACGTAAAACGCTCTATCTGGACGCAACAAAAATTTCTACGCGCGAGTCGACTCGCGCGTAGAAATTTAATTGAAAAAAAAACTGCATATCTGGACAGGCTCTTACTTGCAAACTTTGAGCTGCTTTGAAAGTATATTTTATTTTAATATAGCTACATCAGCTTATATTTAGCTTTTTATTTATTCTACTTAGATGGCAAACAAGCATAATGCCCGCCTGATGTTAAGCAGTTACCGTAGCCTATCGACGCTTGCAATAACACTTACATGTTGTCAACCCATTTTTTAAAGATGAAATATTTCTAGGATAGGAAAACGTTTCTTTCAAAACGCATTCCTAAATAATAATAATAATTTGTCTCACAACTTAAAATACATAATCATTTTTTAAATTATAAATTACATTGCTTACATTAAGTGTGTACATAATTATATTGTGAGAGGATGGTGCCAAAACTAGTTGTGAGACTATATTTCTGGTCACCAGGGCCCCAATTCCGCTAATTTACAGATTGCTCAATTGAATCTAAATTGATTCTCAATTGAATCTCAGGAGCATTTTTGGTATTCTGCTAATTAATTTAAGACCAATGGTTTTCCAATGATGAGCCATCCGTAAATTAGCAGAATTGGGGCCCAGGTATCCACCCCAGTTAGTGGATAAAATGGCGTTTTTATGGTTAAGTTGATCGATATCACTAACCCTATCACCTGTCTTTGTTTCCGAAAGCGTTCCCCTTCTACGATGTATACCTATTTATTATTATACTTTGTTTACACAGGTAAAATAGACAAGGTACGTGACGCACTCTACGGCAGTACTGCAACAACAAGTACCAAAGCGTCCCCAAGCTTCAACTCACAAGAGCGAGATATGTACGACGAACACGAGGTACAAACAAACTTTATTTATCCTATATAGCTATTTATTTAAATACTGTACAATATTTGTATTGTTGTTTCGTTCTTTTTGCTATTGAAAGAGCGTGACAGTTATACATTTGAGCATTATTTGAGTGAATGGTTCCGTCTACTATTATTATGTAGAATGTTGTGTGGATAAAATGTCTGAATATGTAAAAAAAAAAAACTTTAAAACATAGTTTTGTATAAGAAGCTTCTTATGGATACGTTTTATAAAATTACCATCTCAGCCATAAGACGTCCACTGCTGGACATAGACCTCCCCTAAGGTTTTTCACATCGTTCGGTCCTGAGCTGACCTTGTCCATCGGTTGCCCGCGACCTTTACCAGGTCGTCGGTCCACCTTGTTGGAGGCCTCACTACTTATCGGTATCGAATACCTTCCCAAAGCGCTGCAGCGTCTGCGATGTTGCAATGAATCGCTGAGCTAGCTCCTATTTTGTCTTGCAACCATTACATTATAATTTTCTTGCATAAACTTAGTTTTTGTAAAGACAAAATAAATATTTTTTCTTCCTTTCTTTCTAACCCGGTGTCCTACGTGAACGACAAACGCCATGAGACGCTGCAAACGCGACGAACGCGATCAAAGCAACGGCTGCCTGTTTGCGTCCTATATAGTCGTCTCTGGCGAAGCGCGGTTGAGCTTTGCGTCGCAATGATTGCGTCGCATTCGTCGCTCACGTAGGACACCGCACTAGTGGCAACGATTTAAATGTACATAATTTAAATATTACTTTTTTTTAAGAAATTCTAGATCCAATCCTAGCAGTGGAACATTATATGAGTTGATATTAAAGTTTAGTAGGTACCTATAATTTGTAATAGGTATTTTTTTTTATATTATAATATTTTATTACAAGCCACAACATTTTTAATTATGGCTACCGTCATAAACACGCAGTACTTTAAATATTTTTCCGAATGTAACAATTTTTTTTTCCAACATAATTGTTTATGATAAAGTAGAGAAGTGTGTCGACGACAACAAGTATATTATGTATATTATATTAACTAGCTGCCCGCCCCGGCTTCGCAGGGATTTCCCGGGCTCTCGTAATCTCTTTGTCAATAAAATATAGCCTATGACATTTACAAATAACGTGGCTTTCAAAATCGGTTCAGTAGATTCAGAGATTACACCCTACAACGTCACAAACTCACAAACTTTACCTCTTTAAAATATGGTATAGATAAAGCGTGCCAATGACTTAATTATATAACTCACAGGTTTGATCATATATTTTCATCAGATACCTATAACCTCAAAAATCGCTTTCTAACAACATTATACCCGAAAATCTAATCATTTATAATCATAGACAGATAATCTACGGCCTGTGTCTTCTTGTAATGACGGTAATAAAATTGACAACCGATTTTACGACTTTCATAAAGTTGGTATATCTCGATGACGTTGTTGTTGGATGACTTACTTATCAAGCGCATAAATTTCCCATAATAATGTTTTTATGAGTCCTGATTTGTGAATAAAGCACTTTGTTACCTGTTATACTGTTTAATCTTACGTGAAAATGTAACTTTAAGGATTATCAAATAGAGATATAATTTATTATTGAATTTAAGGACAGAACGTATATGTAATACTAGGGGTCGCCCGTGACTTCGTCCGCGTGGTAATTTGCAATATTTTCCCCGATTTTGCAACATAGGTATCTCATTATGCAACAAAAAAGATTTTTTTCTAATCGAACCAGTACTTTCTGAGATTAGCGCGTTCAACCAAACAAACAAACAAACTCTTCAGCTTTATAGTATTAGTATATACTAACTGTTAAGTTTTTAACATTTAATGCACAGTAGGTACAGTTGTTTAATATGTTTATTTTAAACTTTTCTATGACCTGTTTCTTGTCAAGTATAGACGTCATTAGCGCACAGGTCACGCTTGCGCATGTCAAGTATAGATGACATTGGCGTTCAAAAGGTTAAAAATAATTACTACTTACATGAGTAAATTTTATGTTTGGGTTGGTATTTGCAAATCATACATTAAATAAACTTATGTAAGTCATCCACATTTTTAAAGATTTTGTGGGGTTTAAGGTTATTAATGGCTACGTTATTTGTATGTGTTACGCTATCGTCAATGTCTTTTGTTTCAGTTTTATTTTGAGTATTAAAAGTTTATCCTAAATGTCATACAGCTAGGGCTGAATTAAGGGAGTATTTCTCTTGAGCGCTCAGTTTTAAAGCACCTTTCGTGCATCAATAGATACCTGTAGTAGCTTGGTGCTAAAAGTGGAAAAAGAAAATATATTTAATTTTATTCCTTACTAGCTGTTGCTCGCGACTCCACCTGCGTTTATATCATTTATTGCCATAAAAAGCCTATTCGCTATTCCAGACTATAATCTATCTAAATGCCAATTTTTATCCAGATCCAGAGGTTTTTAGGATTATGCGGTTGCTCCAAGTGTGGGGTGTATAATAAAACTAATCGATAATATAGCCGTTTTAGTGATCATTACAACTACTACTACTACATTAGCATTATTATACCTATTGGTGCCACTCGTGAATTACTTTAGGTGCATAAACCATAGGTGCTCTAAAACTTGGTGCTCAAAGAAGAATACTGCGAATTAAATCAATGTTAATATTTAAATTGAATTACCTTAGGACATATTTATTCCAAACCGATTTTTTTATACTACTGGGGTGGCAAACAAGCATACGGCTCACCTGATGTTAAGAAGTTACCGTAGCCTTAAATGAGCGCTGGAGACCTGTACTCACACACAGGAACACAACTACACCGCTGTTTGTAGTTATTTGACTGTGGTCTTCTGTTAGATGGAGGCCCTTCCCTGGACGGGCTTGCTCGCTAGTATGGTGTCCCACCTCTCTATTATGAGCTGTTTTAATTTTAAATGTCAATCAATAAATGTCAATTTTGTCCACACACACAAATACATAAGCTTTATCTAACATCTTTGCACGCCGCTTGGGATAATTGAAGAAGAGTGCTGTCTCGTCACAGATGCTTCCACCGAAGCGAAGCAGTGCGTCCAGGGTACTGCCTTGCCTGCATTACATTGTTATGCAGCTTCAGGTGAGAAGTTCCCAAAACTGAGGGCATTTGGGTTCTAAATGACCTTTGGAGTCGCATGAAGCATGATGATGGTTTTATGTTCTAGCTAACAAGAGTTTTGGTAATTAAATGTTCAGTTGAAAAATTACATTTATTTTGTAGTTGTTTCGTTTTATTTCTTTTTATATTATTTAAATGGAAGAGATTTGTATAGGAGGGGTTTGTGGCTAAGTAATAGCCGATCAATAGATCTGGGTGGTTAAAAAGCTTGCCGCATTGTGTATAGTTGGGTGGCCTTGGAAAGCACATACTTCTTCTTCTTATCGTTTGGTTAGTGGCCAACCTGGTGACAGACACATACTAAAAACAATAAAACAGTTAGTTCTGCGCCTAATCTGTCTCCATTTGTGTCGAATTGTTGTGCTAAAAAATAATACGCCCCATGCAGTTTCACTGCGACTGAAATAAGTCTGAAGGGCTGTATAGTATATAATTACAAATACAAGCGATTTATAGAGCAAAGAGCTTTCCTTAAGACTTTTTTAATTTATTGCCTGACTGAGGAAAATTAGATGGTTGTTGTTTCATTGCATCACTTTTCTAAATTGGTAAACTTGTCTTGTGTGATTATACTTCTGTTTTTTTTTCTTTGGGTTTCTTTTTGCATACATTAGATTATTATCAAATTGATGTAGTGGTGGTAATGAACTAACATCATACATTTGATTAAATTACAACTTTCATCAATTTATTTATATTTTCAAACTAATGTCATCTTAATGTAAATTTTATTGATTTCTTTGTGAATAAATTTAGTACAAAAACAAATATAGTTATGTCTAGCCTCTAAATAAGAATATATATAATTGATATGTTCAGATGTTTTGGAATTTTCAGACACTTGGAAACTCGAGGGGCCAACGAACTGTTGACTCCATCATCATGTACCAAAATTATGGTGTACCGAGCAAAGCACATGTCATCAATTTAGATGATAAGCAGATAGTTTTCCCAGAAGATGATGATTCGGATATTATTATAATCAATGATGATTATAATAGAAATAATATGATAGACGATGGTCGTGTGGAAAGTGTAAAACATGAAGAAACTACAACTGAAGTAAGGTAAGTTACGTAAGCAGATAAATCTTTAAAAAAGCGTCACACTGTAAAAGCTTAATGGAAGGCGAATGCACTCAATGCAAAACAACGACGAGATGGTCAGACGACATTAAGAAGGCTGTCAAAGGTAGCATGTAGAATAGAATAGAAAACTCCTTATTGTACACCAATTACATTTATCAAACAGATTTATTTTACACATTTATGTACAATGGGCGGCCTTATCGCTAAAAGCAATTTCTGCCGGGTAACCTTAGGATGGACAGAAGAGAAAATTAAATATAAAAAAGCTAAAGTAGTGGGAGATTTTGGTGTTATAAATACAAGAAATTACGTGTACTGTGTGGTCTACAATTTAGAATACCCTAGTAGGTAATAATTTTAAACACATCGCACCGAGTGATTTAGGTTAAATTCGTACACGGGGAAAACTATAAAGGTTTAATCTGGGTCTGGGTGTACTTTTTGTAAATTATTTGTCAATAAATACCCCTTGCGATCCTGGGCTTGCTACCTAGTTTGTGAGTCGTCAAGTAACAATAATAAATATTTCTCAGGTATGAATATTTGGATGCGCATGAATTATTCTGGATAACAACTGATTGGTCGCCGTGTGGTGCACCTTGTGGACAACTTGGACATCAAATTCGAGGAGCTGTATGTCAGGTACGATACCAAAGATTAATAATGAAATTACTTTTTATGAAAATATCAAAAGATGAACTTCAAAGACTATTGGCACCTACAAATTTTGAAGGAAAACCTTTTTTAAGCACGTTGAGAACTTTTTGAGTGAACAAAAATCATGGAACTCGCGTCATCATCACCAAACGCTTTCCATATTTAAAAATATCATGGAACACCGTGACACCTCTGGTGTTGCAAACGTCCATAGGCTACGGTAACTGCTTACCATCAGGCGGGCCGTATGCTTGTTTGCCACCTTGGTAGTATAAAAAAAAAAAAAAACTCTCGTCATCGTCTTTAAGGTTCTATAGGGATACTAAGGCTGATAAATTGAAAGTCTTTCTCTTGGATGCATTTTGTGTTTATTATTATTTTTGTTTGACAGCGTGTACATTTAGCAATAAAAAAAGAACATGCGGGGCAGTCTTTGGGGACTAACGATAGAAGTGAAAACTAAGTAACTTGTAAATTGTATCGTCGAGCTAGGTATTAGATTTTTGAATTTGGAAAGCATTCGGTGACGATGACATAAGTTTCATAATTTTTGTTCACCCCCAAAGTGCCCAACGCGCCTAAAAAAGTTTTCACTAAATAAATCGTAGATTATTTTTTAGTAAGGAAATATACAGCATTATGTTCCTCTAACCGAATTTCAGTCATATCGGTTAGGAGGACATTATTTATTTATGATTTGCTTAGTATTGTTACATTGTAATGAATTCTAAGTTACATAACATAACAACTTACTTAAATATAAGTTTCAAAAATCTTACCATCAGTGAAAAAGAGGCGTAAGTTGAGAAATGTCATTTGACAATTTAGAACCTTAACTATAATAACATAAGGATGAAAATTGCAAAATAAGCGTATCTAATCTTAAGTCATTATTCTTCTGCGGTAAATTGTCTCATACCAGCTCAAATATTCAAAACTATACGAAACTTCCATTCGTAAACATGGAATATTTAACTTTTCCGGACAGAAAACCCAAATTGTTGTACTATACATTTCAATTTCTTTAAATAGCGCAAAAAAGACAATGACACTCGAATAGCTACTGCGGCCGAGTGCCTCACCCGAGGCAAGAAACCGCCAAGTGAAGTGCAAGACTGTATTATGCCTTGCGCTAAGTGGAGGACTGCAGCGTGGTCGCAACCTAAATGTGCTACTAGTGGAGCAGGTAAGGAGCTTAATCATTTTGTATTATACATTTTATTTACCTACCTCTATTTATCTAATATATAAAATTCTCGTGTCACGGTGTTTGTAATTAAACTCCTCCAAAATGGCTTGACCAATTTACGTGAAATTTTGAAAGAAAAAGAAAGAAAGAAAGAAAAAACATTTACTTATGGACTGCAGTGACAGAACATTTACACAGGAACATTACAATTTTATTTCGTTGGTCTGCAGGCCAAAAAAAATGGTGCCTACCTCAGCATAATGCTACGACTAATTATAAAAGCCGCAGCGCTGGTTTTCAGGTAGGCCCAGAGACAACACAAACAAAAATAAATAAATAAAATTAGATAAAATTATACAAACTCACATAAATAGTACACAAAATAAAAATAAATAAAATAGAATAAATAATAACATTATATTATACTTAGGCTTTTGTAACATTAAATTAGCAGAGTCAAGTAGGTTGTGTGCATATCGGTTAGATCTGCGAATCGAACAACATAATATATTTTTCATCCCCCTAAATGTTAAGGATGGTCCACCCCTAATTTTTATTTTTTAGACAAAATTTTGGGCTTAGATTATTATACATACTAGATACGCCATCCGTCATCAAAAAAGACACCCATTCAAAGTGATTAGAATTGACCAACCACATCACAACGATGCTTGTTAGTACACATGGCAACGGAGTTAGCTGTAAAAGGCCGCTATATGAAGATTCGATTTTTAAGAAAACTTATAATTAGACTAAACCTACAGATACAAATATACATCTCAACCCATAAACGTCCCACTGCTGGGCACGGGTCTCCTTCATAATGTGGAAGGATATTAGCCTACTATACCACGCTGGCCAGATGGGTTGGTATAGGGTTTTGTTTCGAGTTTTAGCAGTGGATATTGTCTGTGAGACTTTCTCTCTTAGTCGACTCTTACGACACCCTCGTGATGGAACGGGCTGGTGACATTTGTATTCTTAATCCACATCTATCATATATATCGGAAATATACAAATACTATGGGCCTCCGCAAAGTCATCCAAAGAGCAATGGAGAGAGCCATGCTTGAAGTTTTCCTGCGAGATCGAATCAGAAACGAGGAGATCCGTAGGAGAACCAAAGTGACCGACATAGCTCGAAGAATTGCCTCAATTAAGTGACAATGGGCAGGACACATAGCTCGCAGAACCGATGGCCGTTAGGGATACAAATATATATTATATTAGCGGCCCTGTACATCTTACTCCGTGGCCGACCGTACAAAACCTAGTATGTACATATATAATCTTGGCCTCGGGCTACTAACTATCTTACGGTACTTGTTGATCTTATATTAAGCTCTTTCATCTTTTCCTTTACCTAGCAATATCACATCGTCGTGTGGAGTGCGTCAGTGACAATGGCACCGTAATGGCTGATTCTGTCTGTGATGACTTCACTAGGCCTGAGAAGATGAAGCGGGAGGCCAGACCTTGCCGGGCAGCTTGGGCTGTTGGCGCTTGGAGTAAGGTAAGGAACACAGATATAGATATAAGGAATATCATCGGAATAATAATTGCCATCTTAACAACTGTTTTATAATGGTAATTGGTCTCATTACCAGGTTCTTGTTAGTATAGTACTATATATCATCACGCCCTTCTCCCACTGGGGTAGGCAGAGACTATTGTACGCTAATTGCTTCGATCCAAAAACACTTCTTTCGCTTTCCCTACATTTATCAACCTCTTAATGTATGAACATCGATTCTGAGTATTTTTAACTAGCTGTTGCCTGCGGCTCCGCCCGGGTGAATATCGGTTATCGCTGCAAAAAGTAGTCTATGTATTATTCCAGACCATAATCTATCTCTGTGCCAAATTTCATCCAGATCCGTTCAGTCGTTTTTACGTGAAAGAGTAACAAACATCCATCCATCCATCCATCCATCCATCCATCCATCCATCCATCCATCCATCCATCCATTCTTACAAACTTTCACATTTATAATATTATTAGTAAGGAAGTAAGAATAATCTATGAATGTCAAACTTCCAAAGTAAATTATTCACTGAACAGGTTTAGTGGATAAAGTGAGTGTAAGTGATGATGTAACTATGCCACGTAAAGTCTGAATATAATAAAAAAAAATACAGTACTTAACCTCTCTCTCTCTCTCTTAGAGTCATGCTAGTAAAAAAAGTATTTCTACATCAATTTAAATTTAACAAACTCCATGTTAATATTCATTTCATATACAGTTTATAGCGATAAATAAATCAAACAAATCGTACACGTAAGCCATGTTCTAATTATTTCATAAAGTGGAAGCTGTATTATATTTACTACTGGAATTGACTGCCTTGGTGGTCCAGTGGCCGCAGTATGCGCCAGCTGTGCACGAGGTTGAGGGTTCGATTCCCACACAGGACAAAACTTTGTGTGACCCATAAAGAGTTCTATGAGTCTGAGTGTAATTTGTGTCCGTTAATTGTATGTTTGTAAAGTCCCCCCCGACACAGAGCTTGTTCTCTAGTGCGGGAGTTGTCTTTTTAAAAAAAAGAAAAAAAAAGAAAAAAATTATGTTGATAGTAGTTTTATTATACATTTCTACTTTATAGAGTATGTTTTACTATCAAATGCGTTCATTATCTCAGACGAATTTCGCTCGCTACTGTATATACCATGCATGGTTCAGTGGCTTGAGTGATTACCTCGCCATTTACCACTGCAAGGCGTGTTGTGGCTTCGAAAATTGTGTGATCCACAAAAGGTTGTTCTGAGTCTGGGTTTACTTTGTGTCTGTTATTTGTATGTTTGTAAAGTCCCCCCTTTGTAAATTGTAAAGATTTCGTTCTCTCTTTCTCTCTTTAAAAAGACAACTCCCGCACTAGAGAACAAACTCTGTGTTGCGGGGGACTTTACAAACATACAATTAACGGACACAAATTACACCCCGACTCAGAACAATTCTTTGTGGGTCACACAAAGTTTTGTCCCTGTGTAGGAATCGAACCCACAACCTCGTGCACAGCGGGCACATACTGTACCCACTGGACCACCAAGGCAGTCTTCTTCTTCCTCAGTATGTTATATTGTTTTTAGTCTTTATTACCACTAATATTGTAAGCGATACCAAATTGTAAATGTTATACTCTGGCGATTAAAAAGAGTGGCCCGAGGTTCTTTCCAATTCGTCTCGAGACCATGCCTAAATCAGCGAATTGGCCGTAGGAAAAAAGTATGCTGGCTTTTGTTTTTATGACGTTCACAAGTATCTAAATGAATAAATGAGTTTGACTTTTTTTATACTTCCATGGTGGCAAACAAGCATGATGGTAACCAGTTACCGTAGCCTATGGACGCTTGCAACACCAGGGGTATCACTTGCGCGTTGCCGACCCTTTAGATACCTTATAACTCCTTGAAGAACCCACGCTATAGTCTCTCGGGAAAACTTTATTTATCTAAATTAATAAATGAGTTTGACTTTGACTTTTGACTAATTATTGTACTCAAATCAATAACAAACAAGTTTCTTCTTCTAAAAGTGCGTAGGACCTTGCTCCCACCGTGGTCGTCAGCACCGCGTACTCCACTGCGTGTGGCGTTTGATCGGTGCCAGGAGACGAGCTCGCGAGCGCAGCGCCGGTGCTGCATGTGAAGGCCTGGCTCGGCCACCTGTCAGTAGAGCCTGTCAGGTTCATCAGTGTGTTAATAAAGGTAAAATTTGTATTAACATGGATTCTGATCATTATTACTTGCCTGAGCCTCTAGACAAGTGGCATAAGCGATAGTCGAATCGAAAAGTCAAAAAATAAAATGTATGGGATTTGACGTGAGTCTATGATATAATGTCGTAAACTTACGTCAAATCCCATACATTTTCTTTTTTGACTTTTCGATTCGACTATCGCTTATGCCTCTTGTCTAGAGGCTCTGATGGTCGGATTGGTAGTAGACGATGACTGCTGGAGCTAATGACTGCATAAGCTGGAGGTCGTGGGTTCGAATCCCACATATGACAAATGCGAAAACTTTATGCGATAAGCACGATTTTTTGTTCTGTGTCTGGGTGGAATTTATCTGTAAGTACCTATGCATTTAGAAATATGAAGTACATTTACCAGATGTCTGATTGCCACAGTACAGGCTCTTCCAAGTTTTGTCCCAAATAATGAATTAACTTATGTGAAATGAATCAAATAGCCTCTGATACAGGATTATCTCTATCCGAGTACAGGAATGTATAATATTGTATTAGACATTAATTGTAATTTTATAAAACTTTTATTTATGTTGTAAGTACTTGCCTATTAAAATTTAATAAATGATTATTAAAATAATCATATTAACTAATAAATAATATAGTCTAGCTGTTGCTCGTGGCTCCGCCTGCGTGGATGTCGTAAATTAATAAAAATAAATAAAATATCTAAAATAAAAGTAGCTTAATTTACTCCTTATTACATCAACAATCTGTCAGTTAAAGTCCCGTCAAAATCGTTCCAGCCGTTTCAGAGGTTAGCCGGACAAAACAGACAGACAGGTGTTATTAGTCTAATTATGATCGCTACACCCTTGCTATGGAAATGAAAGCTCAAGAAAAAATCATAGCTATAAAAATGCATTACTATTTTTATTTCGCTCAGTCTAAGTGCTGCTTCACTAAGTCTTAAAAGGAAATAAGTTTCGCATCTCGGCTGCCTTTAAGTCACTGGTTAATTTGATTGTAGCTGACTTTACCCTCCTCCTCATTTAACTACAGGCTTGCCTTAGTGGTTAAAATGGTCTCTTTTCTTTTTTTAAATATGAGGCGTGTAGTGAATTTTTATCCCCAAGGTATGCCTGATGGTATTTCGATGCTGGTATTCTTTGCGTCCGTAATTTTAATACAGGCATTTTTAACTAGCGCTGAAGTTTTCATTTTTCATCATCGTCCCTAAGTCTATCCATTCCTACTATGTCAATCGATATTTTGTCATTTCTTTAGTCAAATGAAACATTATTTGACTAAACAATTGACTTGCTAACCAGCAATATTAATAGATTGTTTTCTCCCTAGATGGCATCTGCAGAGACAGCTCAAGATTCTGCGAGAATGTCCGCGCAATGAATATGTGCGCGCTCAAACGATACAAGGAGCAATGTTGCAAGACTTGTTTTGATTGAGCATAACTGACATATTGCCAATATGGCGGATTATGTCGTTAAAAATTCAAATTTGAATATCGAATACGAATTCTTTTAGAAAACAAATTCGAATCACAATGAGTTACAAACAGCCAGCTATCTAATTGCGTAAATGAAATGTTTTGTTCTTGTGTAAATCAGATGAACATGATATTAAAGGTCTAATAATAAAGCTAGGTATGCCAATCAAATACCGCAGAATGCTGAGTACTGGCTGTTAACGGTCGACCTTTGATTAATTCCTGACATAAAACCTTTGAATTTAAAATTTGAATAGCGTGCGTTTAGTGTGCGAAACGGAATTCCAATTTCAAAATTCATATTGAAATAAAAATCAGATATTCATGTAGATTAAAAATCCGAATGAATGAATGGGATTCGTCTGCGACATTCAAATTTGAATGAACGCGTTCTAGTGAAATTTGAATGAACTTTTTAGAGGCTAAATGACAGTTGTGAAGTCACCGAAATGAAAATAGTTTTAATATCTAAAGAGTTATTTGTGAGCAATGGCTTTATAATATTTATATACAATGTAACCCTAAACTGCGTCAGCAGTGTTTCATTATAGACTAGCAAAATATATGGTCAAGAAGACCCGAAACAAAGTCAATAAGGTTTTTCAACCCCGATCGATATCGTAAAACAAGATTAACCTCTTTGGCCTTTTCAACCGAGTAAAAAGGTGTTGTTTTTCACAGAAGGAAAGTGAGGTTTAAAAGTGTAAATAAGTTATTTCTTATTTGCATTGCCACGAAACTCCATTTGACGTGAAAAACTCTATGTCCATCTTGTTTTTTAACTAAATCTCTGGGTAATAAACCTCACTTTTATTTCTGTTTACATTTATCAAACAACCAATCTTATAACTATAAAGTGCAGAAAAGCATCTTCAAAAAATCCAATCTTGTTTATCGTAATAGATCTTATAAATTGCAACTATAAAAGTGCGCAAGAGATAGATATATAGAGTGAATCCGCGAGTGTGACAGAGAGAAAGCTATATGTAAGCACGATAGATCTAGTCGTGAAAGCACAGCTGACCATTGGTGGTTGATATTGAATATTTAAAAAAGAAATTGTAAATTATTTGAAAGTATAGCCCTTGAATTGATTATGTAAGTAGACAAACAAAATATTTAGAACAAAAACATGTTTTGTACTATATATATAGTTAATTATTGTAAATATATATAAGTATATTATATAATTAATGGGCACTATGCTGCGCTTGGCTCCTACAGTATAATAAAGCACAAAACTCATAGTCTTATACTTAGAATAATTATGCATGGAACTCCAAATATGGATGCAAATTGAAGCCAATAGAATATTTTTAATATTCGTAGCAAACAAGCATACGGCCAGTCGTCAAGCAGTTACCGTAGCCTATGTTCGAAGGAATATTTGAGGAATATCTCGTGTGTTACCGACCTAAAAAAATACAGGGGGGTTTGATGATGGGATAGACAGCGTTTCCCTTAAGGTGCGTCCAAACATTAAGCGGCAGAGCGCGGCATCAGCACGCGGCGCTAACAAAGATGTTCGCGCGCGGCAGACGTAGAGCAGCACAGCGCGACTGCCGCGCGCCTTTGCCGCTTTATATTTAGACACACCCTTACACATAGGGTATTTTGCTACTTTCTGTTGGATAATAGTATATTAGTATAGGAAGTATAAGAAAATTGTGTCATAATTAAGTTTAAAAAAAAATAGCTTGGAAAAGTACATCTTAAAATTAATAATTAGACAGAGCCAAGATTGCTGTTTTGTGACGTCACACTCTTGTAATGTCATAACTTGACAGTTTTGCATTACTAATGTTTTACGTGAAGAGGCCAGTAATATCCCTGACAAACTTGAAGTTTAAACTTTTTTGACAAGGCACCATTCTTTTTATAAAATTTTGGTTTAAGAAGTTGCGTAATATGTATTTTTTTTACCAAATGATACTGCGTAGCTACGCATGATACTCCTGGTATTGGAAGCGGGTGTACTCCTCAATATATGAAGTTTTGGAGACTACGGAAACTACTTATTATCGGATGGTATGTTTGCTTATTTGTCACATGGTATAAAAGACCGACATTGACATTCTTGTATGGTTTAACTTTGTATAAGAAATTGCAATTCCATGCATTATTATTCTAAAGTCTTATATTTAAAGAAAATTAGTAAATAATAAAAAAAAGTATTAAGCAAAATGATTGCCAAAAGGATAACAGAGTGTATTTAAAGTACAGTCTTGTTAAATATTGAAGAGCTGTTTTATTTTTTTCTTCACTGTCGTAGATAGAATTTGTTTATAGGAAATTGTATGTATATTGGAATATATTAAAGTAGGTTGTAAACATTTCTGATGGAAGTATATAAAGCAATACGATTCGCTTATATATATTATACTAAAAAAATGTAAATATTATGCATTGGCATACAAAAATTGTTATTGAACCCAATCTTGGAATGGGTTCCGTTAAAATAGCAGGATTAAATTTATTTTTGGTTATTTAAATATTGGTTTTATAGAATGCAAATCAAGTTTTTGTGAATACATTTGATATGCAACATATCAATGTGACTTTATTCGAATTCAGAATAAAAGGCCATTATAATAGCATGCTAATTAAAGCGTTAACATCTGCTATTTTAAAAAGCTAATATTATCAGCTATCCGTTATTAAGAAAGCTAATTATAACGTCGAATGAATAGTTGCTAAACATGCATTAACCGTCAAAGTACTTATCGTTTTATTTTAAAGAAACATTAAAATCTTAATGATTGAGATGCATCTGTTAAAACAAACTGCTAAATTAGCATAGGTTGCTAAGCGGCAGTTTCTCATGATAACGTTTTGAAAAAGCTTGATTTTTATTTAAAATTCTATGCAGCGTATGTCTCTATCAGTGTGTTAACGTTATACAAGATGCAGTATAACAATTCAAAAAAGGCAAAAAGTGAAATTTGTAAAACCCAACGTCTATATTACTATGAGCTATTGCATTATTATAAATGATTGTGGTTATAACGAATATCATAGTGCTGTTCCATCATTATTTAGAATGAGACATGTATAGAGCTTTGATAATGCTGCGAAGCATAACAGTTATCAGATTCATTGAAATTTAATAAGCAATCCATTTCAAAATCTGAGGCTATAAGTACAACATTTATGTTATCTGTAATCTACTGTTTAAGATTAGATTATCATTTTCAGCCGTATATATTATCCATAAGGAGAAATCGCAAATTTCTTTGCTGAAAACTAAGGTGCAGTATTATTACGAAGCATAAAATTATGTTTTAGATAAAAAAATATTGTCAATTGTTAGAACAATTATTATCCAATTTGTGTATTTACTATATAATATAGCTATGCAAACATTGTTTTATGATATGTATTATTTACATGAGGGTTTTTATTACTCAATATAAAATGCAAAAATCTGATTCTGTTTTATTTTTAGATCAGCGGTATATGAAAATATTAGCATGTGACATGTGCAAAGTTCTTAAATTTTGATAAACCACGCCATTTTGCTGGAAATGGGATGAAATGTTGAGGGTAAACTCAAGAAGTGTTTTTTTTAAGAGAGCGAGACAATTTAGATAAGGAATGCAGTCCTATAAAAATGGTTCGTGAATTAAATAGTACGTTCAATATGACGCTCATATTATTTTAAATACTTACGTAGATAAAAATATCTTTATATCATAAATCAATGTAATAACACTTGTTGTTCTGAGTAAATTAAGAAATAAGACAGACTTTCAGTTTTTCTATTAGTAGTATATTGTTTTCTACTAGTATTTAAATATTCAAATAATTCAAAAACATATTTGGAGTAATAAAAACCTACTCGTAACATAAATTTAATACAGGCTAACGAATTCTGTAAGACACGTAAGTAGGAATGTTTAAGTTTGAGGACGCATTTTTTTAAATTATGTAAGTACTTAAATTATAATTGTTTATAGTAAATATCCTTTACACATTAAAAGGAAAAGATCTTTTAAGAAATGTTTTTATTTACTTAGTACTACTAAGTTTCCCGAATGCTATGACATGTCTTTCATCAAATAAGGTTTAATATAATCCCTAACTTCTTGATAAGCAGTGATTTGGCTGTGCCCCTGGCAATACTGCAGTCCATGAGCGGTAACCACTTACCATCAGGTGGGCCGCTGGCGAGTCTGGCACAAGGTCATAAATTGATTCGTTGAGTCGCGCATAACAATTATTCAGCTTAGCCAATAAGCGGATAGCACTTAGCATCAATAATAATTTATTAGCATGTTATATCGTTAAAACGAAAATAACATTATCTTTTGTGAGTTATTTTGGGAACTTATTAGTCACTAATCTAAAGTTGGCCTCAAAAATATGCGATTGGGACTCATTATATTTGTTTTCAACGTTTTATTATTATTTACTTATTTAAAATTATACAAGCTCATTATGTAAGATTCCATATCATTATTATATTACTGCCATTTTAATGACTGTGTATTTTAGTTACTTCTTGTACTTATTATGCTTTGTATATGCGATATTGTATTGTGACGTAATAAAGGCGAATGAACTTTTGACAGTTGGTCACTATCTCTACTTACCTATGATTCTCTCATATTCCGATAGGACTGGAGAGAGATTCAGGCGTAGGACCAACGGCTTAACGTGCTTTAGAGTAAATATGTTCTCGTCACAATAGAATATAAGCTATATAATAATATATATTTTCTGCGAAATTATAAATCATAACAAAATAAAATATTGATTATCATTTGACAGTCCTAATTTTAAGTCTCAGAGAATTAAGTCCAAACTGTACATTGTACCAAGAATTTTCAAATAAAAATATATTATATGAATAAGTTACTCATTGAAGCGTTTTATTTCAAACCTTAGGATATAACTACGTATTAGGCAAGAGATCGTGGGTTCGAATCCCACCCAAGACAAAACTTTCTATGATGCATCAAGCCTGTTTTATTACCAGTTTACCAGTCATCTGGTTGCCATAGTACAGACTCCGTGTAACTTAGGTTCAGATGGCCATTTGTGCTACTGTTATTGCTACGACAAAATGTGTCGATCGTAGCAGCGTAGAACCTAGTCTACGTGTAGAGATTATCGTAGACGTGTGCATGTGCTACGAGAGCCAATATACTTGTTTAAATTCTTAAGTGCCTAAAAAGCATACGAGTCATCTGATGGTAATCAGTTACCGTAGCCTATGGAAACAAGCTATACCTAGAGCCTACCTACTAGCCTGTTGCTAATTCATATTTTTATAACATCGATATTGGTGGTCTCTGGGATAGGATTTTTTAAAATAATAAACTACGCTTCTCACTAAAAGAATTTTTGTACATTTTATTTTGGAAAAACTTTTTCATTGTTTTTTTAAATAGATATTTTGTTACAATTTTGTTTTGGTTAGAAATTGTGGTGTGAAGAAAGGACGGACAAACAATTCAATTCATATGCGATTTGTTTAACCTTACCCCCATTATTTTGTGCTTACTTGACCAAACTAGCAAGCTATATTTTAATCAACACAGAATACATCTGAATTTCATATTCAAACGCACTTAGGAACAACTGCATCACTATTCTCTCGTGACGTCGCAGCTATAACTCCTCTGATTGGCTGGTTGTATCCCGCGCTTGGGTTCGCAAACGCTGATTGGTTTAATGAATGCTAGCTGATTGCGTCACACTGTATTGCATAGTGATTGCGCGCGAATCTTCACAAAGGTATTGAAATTGTGTAATTTTTAGATTTCCAAAGCTTTGATTGGAATTATGTTATTCGATTTGATCAGAATTTCTGTGTGTCAGAAACTATTTTGGGTTTTTAAAACCAAATTGAGGCTTGCACGTTAATAATTGTTTACTGTACCTCATCATCAGCTTATCGTACGCCACTGCTGGACATAGGCCTCTCCAAGTATGCGTCAATTTTTTTTTATACTACTTTTTTATACTTAGGTGGCAAGCAGTGTTCCATTCAATTGCAGACAGAAATTTCATAGAATTTCGTTTCGCAGAAAATGTTTTATATAATATTTAATCCTTGTATTTATATTTCGAATATTATTATTTCATATATTGACTTCAAATAAATATATTTCGCGGCAACAATTCAATGTATTTTTTTAACAAAATAATCAGACAATAAGCTTATTTTTTAACGAATGCTGTTTGTTCGGTGTATTTTTCTATGGTACTATTTCAATGTTAATGTAAAAGAAAAGGAGGTTAAGTTAGAACTGTGACTCCATCAGAAACGACTTGCTACCAGAAAAGAAAGGTTTGTACTGAGGTGGCGAAGCAGTTCAACGAGAAAAGTCTCCTCGCTGATCCGATCCGTCGCCAGCAAACTGATAAATACATAAAAAAACGGTTTTCCAGATATGAGCATCAACACAATTACACCTCCATGTTTTTTTAATACTACTTGAGTGGTAAATAAGCATTAGCCCGCTTGATGTTAAGCAGTTACCCTAGCCTATGGACGCTTGCATTAACAGAGGTATCATTTGCGTGTTGCCGACCAATTTACACCAAGGCTTCAAGATGGAGTATCCTTGGGATAGGAAAACGTTTCTTTCAAAACGCATCCCTAAATGAGCGCTGGAGACCCGTACTCACACATAGGAACACGACTACACCGCTGTGTCTAGTTATGTGAAAAGAGATCCTTCCTTAATTGGGCTTGCTCGCTTACATGGTTCCCTACCCCTCATTATTTATTGAACGAGGGAACGAAATTGTCTGAGTACTAGAGCTATCTGGCATAAGTAGGTTGGTATGTATAACATGTTTGTTCGAGGGTAACTCGAGTAATCGTTGATCGGAACGTCGTACAACTTGTTAGGCGTATCAATAAATTCAACAAGAATTTTAAATTCGAACATGAGCTGACTCGGTCAAGGGTGAGTGGCGATTTCACAGTTTGAAAGGAGTTATAAGGTTTTGAAAGCGTCGGCAACGTGCGAGTGACACCCCTGGAGTTGCAAGCGTCTATAGGCTACGGTAACTGCTTACCATCAGGCGGGCCGTATGCTTGTTTGCCACCTTGATAGTATAAAAAACACTAATTTTAAAAAAGACTAGTGTTTTTTTTAATACTACTTGGGTGGTAAACAAGCATACGGCCCGCCTGATGTTAAGCAGTTACCGTAGCCTATGGACGCTAGCAATACCAGAGGTGTCACTCGCACGTTGCCGAAATATATTCTCGTCGCAAATACCGCAATGTCTCAAGACGAAAGTCTTTGACCAGTGTGTGTTGCCAGTGATGACCTATGGATCCGAGACGTGGTCGTTCACTATGGGCCTCATGCGAAGGCTCAAAGTCACCCAAAGAGCAATGGAGAGAGCTATGCTTGGAGTTTCCCTGCGAGATCGAATCAGAAACGAGGAGATCCGTAGGAGAACCAAAGTGACCGACATAGCTCGAAGAATTGCGTCAATTAAGTGGCAATGGGCAGGGCACATAGCTCGCAGAACCGATGGCCGTTGGGGCAGAAGGGTTCTAGAGTGGCGACCACGAACTAGAAGACGCAGTGTGGGCAGGCCTCCAACAAGGTGGACCGACGACCTGGTAAAGGTTGCGGGCAACCGATGGACAAGGTCAGCTCAGGACCGAATGATGTGGAAGACCTTGGGGGAGGCCTATGTCCAGCAGTGGACGACTTGTGGCTGAGATGGATGGATGGATGGATCCCTGGTATAGGACAACGTTTATTTCAAAACGCATCCCTAAATGAGCGCTGAACACATAGGAACACAACCACACCGCTGTGTGTAGTTATTTGGCTGTGGTCTTCTGAATGGTGGACGTCCTTTCCCAGTCGGGCTTGCTCACCAGTATGGTGTCCTACCTCTTTTAAAAGTGTTGCCAATTTGAATTAACAACAACGTAATATAGTTTATTAAACGTGTCCACGTGCTCAGGGTTGTCACAAAACTGGAAACATACGTAGGTAACTTGCAAATTAGTTTCATGAGGATAAACTCTCAAATGGTATTATAACTTCGCTTCAGTTTTCATTGAGTTAGATGAATAACGTAATGTGTTTAGGGACAACCTTGTTTTGTATAACTAGTACCTCCCCGTGGTTTGACTGCATGGTTGGTTTATTGATTAAAGTGGTTACCTCGCCATTTACCACTACGCGGCGTGTGGTGGGTTCGATCCCCACACGGGACAAAAAAAAATTGATTCATAAATGGTAGTCTGGGTGTAATATATGTCCGTTACATGTATTTTTCTATACTTCCCCGCGACGCTGACTTTGTCTCCTGCGAGAGTTGTCTTTATAAAAAGAAAACGGTTTATCCGCGTTTAAAGAGAACAAACCAAAGTTTGAAGAGCTAATAATACCAGTGGAGGGTGACGTAATGAGCATCAGGCTTGGTCTCTCCGATAAAGACTGGACTATGCTCATAAAGGAGGAAAATTTGTCTCGTGTTATGTTTAAAGGTGTGTAATTGATACGTTGTTTAATTTAATTACTTAAATTTAAATTTCTTTTTTTTTTTGGTATGGTGTGTTGGTTCCGTACCTTTTTGTTACCTACTTCAAATAGTAACTCATACCAAATTGTAAATATTATACCTTGGCGATTAAAAAGAGTAGCCAGAGTTTCTTGCCAATTCTTCTCTAGGCCCTACCTATGTCAGCGAATTGGCTGTAGGAAAAAAAAATGCTGACTTTTGTTTATTTTGACGTTCATAAGTGTCATGTATTTGATCTAAATGAATAAATGACTTTGAGTTTGAGTAAGGTATTAGATTGTTACTGCCATACGCCCGTTGAGTCGAAGCGTTATGTTAAAAAGGCTACCCTTCCTCAAGAATTTACCAATCGAATGCAAAAATATTCTGACGAGCAGTTACAGAGATAAGCGCGTTGAAACAAACAAACTCTGCCTCTTTAAAATAATAGTATTAATATACTAGTGGTCCTCTCAGTCTTCACCTGGGTTAAAAAAAATTTTACTCGTTTAGGGATTGTATTTACAAAAATACAGTGGTGTAGTGCTATTTATATTTGGACCCGGTAATCGAAGTTGGCACCTCGTGACCAGCACTTCCACTAACTGGCCACTAATCCAACGAGGCAGTTCGCAATTTCCGACAAACAATGTCTAGGAAGGTAAACGTTATAATCTTTATAATTAAAATCCATTTAGCAGTCGCCCCTCGTGCAGAATGTCTTTGTGCAGTTCGCTGTAGTAGTATACGGGGAGGGTGTGTGGTACAAGAACTAATTAGTATCTTGTTATATATTGTGTGTTACCGCTGTATCTATACTTATATTATAAAGCTGAAGAGTTTGTTTGAACGCGCTAATCTCAGAAAGTACTGGTTCGATTAGAAAAAATATGTTTTTGTTGAATAGTGCATTTATCTATGAAGGTTATATAACATCACGCTATGGTCAATAGGAGCGGAGCAGTAGTGAGATATGTTGCAAAATCGGGGAAAATATTACAAATAACTACGCAGACGAAGTCGCGTGTGACCCCTAGTTATTTATATGAATGAAAGAAAGAACGAAAGAAAAAAATTTTATTAATACACACAAATCAACTAAGAATACATAACAGAATGCAAACAATAATAACTTGAAGAAAAAAAAAACACAATGAAACATTAAAACAATAAAAACAAGCAAGGTCAATAAAAAAATTACATACAAATATAATTAATAACATATCATTACATAAGGCTAGGCGCAGTTTTGCGTGACTAATAGACCACAGCTCAGCATATGCTGCAATAATATACTCGTATATAAAACAGTTAACAAATGTAACTTATACCAAATTGTTAATGTTATACTCTGGCGATTAAAATGTGCTCGAGTTTCTTGTCAATTCTTTTTAAGGTCCACCTTTGTCAGCGAATTGGCCGGAGGGAAAAAGTGTGCTAACATTTATTTTTATGATGTTCATAAGTATCATGTATTTAATCTAAATGAATAAATGAGTTTGTCTTGACCTGACTTGTTCAAGAACTATACTTTGATCGAAAATAGTCAACCATTTTGTAGAAATACACAGACATACATTCTGGATGCAACAGACGTAGGTACCACTATACCGTCACCGATCTATCAGGTTAAGACGCCCTTGGTAGCTTAACGTGCTGATCATTTACCAAACTGCGAGTGCACCTGGCTAAGAGCGCTTTGGTCGCTTCAATACATAGTATAAAACAAAAGTCGCTTCCGCTGTCTGTCCCTATGTATGCTTAGATCTTTAAAACTACGCAACGGATTTTGATGCAGTTTTTTAAATAGATAGAGTGATTCAAGAGGAAGGTTTACATGTATAATTCATGAATGGTATAATAGAGAAATCCAGTATAAACCGAAGCGAAGCGAGGGCGAATCGTTAGTATATAATACAATACAATATACTTTATTGTACACCATACAATTACATTTTTCCAACTTAAATTACTAAGTTAAGGCTAGTACAATCGGCAGTCTTATCGCTAGCGTCGATTTCTTCCAGACAACCTGGATGGACAGAATGAAAGGAGAAAGGTTGGTTATTAGGCAAAGGAGTATACAAACTGTCTGATGGTAAGCAGTTACCGTAGCTTAGGGACGCTTGTGACACCAACCTCTCTAAACAAGTGACATAAACGGTGGTCGAATAGAACAGAATAAAACAGAAAACAAATGTTTCGGTCGCTACATCTTATAGTTTGCACCTCATCTTACGCTTAATGGCGTCTCCATTTTAGGCCACAAACGCAGACATCTAGTCCACCTTTGTGCTAGGTATTGGGTAACGAGAACCCTTATCCCTTAAACATAATTCGCTGTTCAATATTATAATTGACTGCCTTGGTGGTCCAGTGGGTGTAGTATGCGCCTGCTGTGCACGAGGTTGTGGGTTCGATTCCTGCACAAGGATAAAACTTTGTGTGACCCACAAAGAGTTGTTCTGAGTCTGGGTGTATTGTAAAGTCCCCCGCAACACAGAGCTTGTTCTCTAGTGCGGGAGTTGTCTTTAAAAAAAAATATATTTATATACTACTTGGGTAGAACAAGCATATATTCGTTAATTGAAAGGTACCGTACAACGGAGCAAGCCCGACTTGAGAAGGACCACACCTTATGAAACATCAGTCACATATCTTTATACAGTTGTGTAGTTGAGTTTCTTTGCAAGGGTATATAGTGTTCATTTAAGGATGTTTTTTTTTAATACTATTTGGATGGCAAACAAGCATACGGCCCGCCTGATGTTAAGCAGTAACCGTAGCCTATGGACGCTTGCAACACTAGAGGTATCACTTGCGTGTTGCCAATCCCTTTTTTTACACCAGGACTTTAATATATGCATAGGAATATGTTTCTTTTAAAACGCATCCCTAAATGGGCGCTGGAGACCTGTACTCACACACAGAAACAACTACACCGCTGTTTGTAGTTACTTGGCTCTGGTCTTCTGTAAGGTGGAGGTCCTGCCCCAGTCGGGGTTGCTCACTAGTATGGTGCCCTACCTCTCTTTAAAAATGCGTTTACTAGGGAAACATCAAACTCAAACTCAAAATAATTTATTCTTTTGGATCAAATTCATTCTAATCTAGTGACGTCAATTGTGCCAATTCAAACATCATCATCATCAGTTGAAAGATTTCTACAGTATTCGCTCCTGAGCTGACCTGATCCCTCAGCTACCCGCAACCTTTACCAGGTCATCGGTCTTTATTATTGGAGGCCTGCCACGCTGCGTCTTTCAGTTCTTGATCTCAACTCCAGAACCTTCCTGCTTTAGTGCTTAGTGGCTGGCGGTTCTGCGAGCTATTTGAAATGCCCATCGTCGTTACCCAGACAAACTTTTCTCTATTCATTCATCAACCTCTTCATACATGGACAAATATCAAGTATAAATTTGATCTTGCTCAATTCTTCAAATATTTCAAACGATAAATATACTTTGTAAGAACCTAATATATAACAAGAACTATGTCAGAAGTGCAGCCAAACAATTTTATTAGAATATCAATCAATTTTATTACTACTTTGGCACCAATAACTATGCGAGAAAGAGCTAGAGCTATAGTATTCGTATAGCGTTATCTCTTTCTAACTTTGAACAATGGGTTGGCCTAGCATTTCATAGTGTGCCCCTGAAGGAAATTTAGTTAATTGCTAGTAATATTTAATGATTGAATGGAGTCCATTTTGTGCGCGATATCTTCATTTGCCAAACGTTAAGTTTCTTGTTACGATAATTTCTGGTCGGTCAGGCTGCGGGCGTTTATCTCTAAGAGATACACAGAGATGTATAGTACCCATTAATTTCAGTATAAAAGTTTGACCAGCTAATATTGTTTATTGGGTATAAACAATATTCGCTGGTAAAACTTTTATATTTTATATAATAATAAGATTAATTTTCTCTTCACAAATGGTGCTTATTATAATACATGTAATAGGTACAATGATACATTTGTGAGAGACTGGTGCCTGAGATAGGTATTATTAAATACCTGTGTTACAGGTCACCAGGCCCCCTGAGCATAATATAATAATCTTCATATTAGACAATATCATGAAAGATTTAGTTTTGATAGAAGAGATATTATTATATAAATAAAGAACAACAATTTTATTTTTAGTTACAAGGATACCCTGATATGTGTGTGTATGTGCGTGTGTGTGTGTGTGTATGTGTGTGTGTGTGTGTGTGTGTGTGTGTATGTTCGCGTGTGTGGTAAATAAATATGATATCGTGAGAATGATTTCATATTTATATTCGATTCGATTTATATTCGATCCCCGGATATAAACAATAAATTAATTTATTGTGGACCATAGGTATGTAAAGTAATACAATGCCCAGCTATGTCCCGCTATTATGGCATACAATATTGTAGTAGACGAATGTCAAACTTTCACAATAACTAATTATTTTAAAATGGTTAATTTAAAATACTATAACAACACGGCCATCTGATCCCAAATGAGGCAGTTGTAAGTGAAACTCGTTTATTAATTTAGAGCAAATACATGATATTAAATATTTTTAGCATTTTTGCTATGCAATCAGCTCAAATATACTTAAATATTAAAGCAATGTGGAAAAACCTCCACCTTACAGAAGACCACAGCGAAATGACTACACACAGCGGTTTAGTTGTGTTCCTGTGTGTGAGTACAGGTCTCCAGCGCTCATTTAGGAATGCGTTTTGAAAGATACGTATTCCTATCCCAGGGTTACTTCCATCTTAAAGCCCTGGTGTAAAAAAATGGGTTGGCAACACGCAAGTGATACCTCTGGTAATGCAAGCGTCTATAGGCTACGGATACTGCTTAACATCAGGTGGGCCGTATGCTTGTTTGCCACCCAAGTAGTATAAAAAAAATAATAATAATAAAGACGAGCCCGGAGCAGGACTCGAACCTGCGTCTCTCGGGTTCCAGCCCAGGGCACAACCAACTGTGCCATCCGAGCTCTTACTCCAGAGTTGGAATTTTGTGGCTTGGTATAGGGTTTTGTTTCGAGTTTTTCCTCTCTTGCAGTGGATATTGTCGGCCTGACTTACTTTTGACTTTGTATTTGACAGGGTGGCCACTAACCAAACGATAAGAGAAAGAGATTTGACTTACCTTAATAAGAAAAAAAAACAAGATAAACTAATAAATATGTATATGCAGATAAATTACACCCAGACACAGAATTTTATTCGTTACACAAAGATTTGGGCCGGAATAGCACTAACACATTTTCATACATCATGATAGTATAAAAAAAGGCCAGTACTAACCCTCTACTAACATCCTCCACAAGTAACTTCTAACATTACATCACTTGAACCGCTTAAATCAAATAAATCAATAGCAATTCCACCGAACAACCGTCTCCGAATTCGAACAAACAGCTCTATATAGATAAAACAATAAATCCCGCCTACTCTGCTCATAGAAAGAAAACCATATTTTGCGCTGTAGTACATAATGTAATACGTACTATATAGAACGTAGTCGCGGCTGTAAATCTAATGGCGCGGCGCATTGCGAATGCAACCATCGGGCATACGACATACGGGACCTCATATAGAGTTGATAATACCACTTCTTAATATAAATTTGGAGTATACGATTGTTTCACTAGATAAAGCGGTTACCTCACCATTTATCACTGCGCGGCGTGTTGTGAAATCGATTCCCATAAGAGATAAATCTTTGTTTGACATATAAATTACATTTTTTTTAAATATATTTTTATAGACAACTCCCACCGGCTGATTCTCTTAAAATAAGCGATGGCAAACTGACAGTTGTGATCGCAAACTGACAGTTTTGATTGCTCGGTGACGGCACAATCTATTGACTGAACGTCAAAAAGGCTCGGTCTTTGCACCTACGGAATACCGATTTTCAATCTGACAGCCAGATTTTGCTCGGTTTTTGCTCTTACGGAGTACCCCTGCTGGACTAGAGAAACAAGCCCTGTATCGCGAAGGATTTGACAATCATACAATTCACGGAGCCAAATTACACCCAGACTCAGAACAAACATTTATTAAACACAACAAATGTTCTCTCTCCGGTTGTGTCGGATTGCCGTTACAAATTCAAATTCATTTATTCACTAGAAATTCGGTACATAGAGGTGGTAAATTAATGAAGTCCATCACATTCTACCATAACAATGGTATGTGAAAATAGTGCAATACAATAAAAATAAGTATGTATCAAAATTATTGTCAATTAATTATTAATATCAGATCAGTCTCATTACATCGAGATGTCAATTAATATAAAATTATCAAATAGTAAAATGTCAATTAGTAAATGTTAGAATGGTAAAATGACGATATTAATCATGTCAGTATCTAATTTTATAACATCACATTAGATTTAAATTTAAATTGGGAATATTTTAGCATTAATGAATCACATTGTTTTCTTCAAAAGTCATAAATTCACTTATACATCGGATTAAGACAGTAAAGGAATAGAGAATGCACCTATGTTTGCCCATACACTTATTACTATAATATGTGTCCAATCCATTAAGATTGGCCGCCGTGACCAAAGTCGGTTTAAAAGACTATTATTTATTAACTGTAAGCTACGGTAACTGCTTATCATCATGTGACATAAGTTTTGTTACCGTAGTAGCATAAACAAGAAATACTATCTATACTAATATTATAAAGCTAAAGAGTTTTGTTTGTTTGGACGCGCTATTTCAAAAAGCACTGGTTCGATTAGAAAAAATCTTCTTTTGTTGAATAGTGCATTTATCCAGGAAGGTTATAGGTAACATCACGCTATGATCAATAGGAGCGGAGCAGTAGTGAGATATATTGCAATATATACCCCTAGTTGTTAATGGCATTTAATTTCGTTTTAGTCGTAACAAAATTAATACATTATGCGATAGACAAATTTAATTAATCCCAGAGCTCAGACTCAATTAAATTATTGCTTTAATAAATCAAGAGGTGGATATAATTAATTTCTTTTCATATTAATGCCTGGTTGTTAAAATTTAATCCACTGGTACCAATCCACAGGTGGTACTATGAGTTTTAATGTCTTTTGTGCATATTTTGATTAGGTCTCGGGTATGATTCCCAGGTTTAGCCAAAAATAGTATTTGCAATAGATGCCTGAATTTTGGAAATTCTATTTGGTTGTACTTTGTATCCGTTATCCGTTCCAGTTTGAATTTTTAATCCGTTACCACACAGATAAGTGGTATTAACATCTCTATACTAGATGTACCAAAAATTCTATTTGGCTTGGTGCAGCGGAGAATACGTCGCTCGGATCCACCTCCTCTTATATATTTAGTATGTGACCTCCAGCTCCGAGACACGAAGACATGAGGCATATGTTATGTGAAATTTGTTTGAACTCCAAAATGAGTAAAACTGAGGGGTGTAATCAGAAAAGAGAAGTAGGGCACCATACTAGAGAGCAAGCTCGACTGGCGTAGGACCTCCACCGTACAGAAGACCACAGCCAAATAATAATAATAATAATTTATTAGCATAAAAATGTGGTAAAAAAGGTGTTATAATAACATAACATTAACTACACACAGCGGTGTAGTTGTATTGCTGTGTGTAAGTACAGGTCTCCAGTGCTCATTTAGGGAGTGATGTGAGTAGTGAGAGAATTATATGTGAGTATCTCTGGGATAGGAATACGTGTCTTCAACACCAGGGTTTTAAGATGTGAGCATCTCTGGGATAGGAATACGTTTTGAAGAAACGTATTCCTATCCGAGAGATACTCACATCTTAAAGCCCTGGTGTAAAAAATGGGTTGGCAACACGCAAGTGATACCTTTGGTATTGCAAGCGTCTATAGGCTAAGGTAACTGCTTAACATTAAGCGAGCCATTGCCACCCAAGTAGTATAAATAAAAAGAAAAGGTCCTATAGGGTCGAAGAGTAGAGAAGAGATGCTTTGGTCTATAAGCCTCATATAAGACAGTAAATCCGTGTGGTGACGGATTAAGAATACAAATGTCACCACCCCAGCTCGTGGTTCGACTGATCTATCGAACTATGAAGATTTAAAAATACTGTTTGTTCGATTGATCGAACTGCCCGATCGAACTATGTTGCCAGGGGGCACCACCCCATTCCACCCTGTGGGTGTCGTAAGACTAAGGGAGTAAGTCAGGCAGACAATATCCACTGCAAGAGAGGGAAAACTCGAAACAAAACCCTATACCAACCGGTCTGGCCAGCGTGGTGTACTAGACTAATATCCCTCCAAATTTATGGAGGAGACCCGTGCCCAGCAGTGGGATGTTTATGGGTTGAAATGAAGACAGTAAATTATTATTTAAATATCTATTCAAAGCAATGTGAAAAAGGTGGAGTCCGGAACAGGATTCGAACCTGCGTGTTTCAGGTTACGGCCCAGCATCCATAGACTACGTTTAACATTACCCAATTACAATAATGTCCTCCTAACCGAATTTTGGTCACGGCGGCTAATCTCAACGGAGATCTGCGCGGGAGATATTATGCAATATTACGCAAACACAAGTGCACTCTTTATTCCCGTCCGATGGGGCGGCAATCCGAAACGACCGGAGAGAGATCAGGCGTAGGACCAATAGCTTTACTTGCTTTCCGAGGCATGGGAGTGTAAACATCGCAACAATTCACAAACTTTGAGCATTTATTGTGAATTTCTTGACAGAAAAACCCAATAACAATTTTTGGCCCGACCCGAGAATCGAACTCAAGACTTCTTAATCAGCAGTCAACCACATCGACCTGTTGGTCTAGCGGTTAGTGATTCTCACTGCTACGCCGGAAGTCGTGGGTTCGATTCCCACCCAGGACAATAATATTTGTGTGATGAGCACGATTGTTTGTTCTGTGTCTGAGTGTAATTTATCTATAATATGTATGTATTTAGAAATATATAAGTATGTTTATCAGTTGTCTGGTTACCATAGTACAGGCTATGCCTAGTTTGGGATCAGATGGTGGTTTTTTTTTTTTTTTTTATTCTACTTGGGTGGCAAACAAGCAACCGGCCCGCCTGATGTTAAGCAGTATCCGTAGCCTATAGACGCTTGCATTACCAGAGGTATCAATTGCGTGTTGCCAACCCATTTTTTTACGCCAGGGCTTTAAGATGGAAGTAACCCTGGTATAGGAATACGTTTCTTTCAAAACGCATTCCTAAATGAGCGCTGGAGACCTGTACTCACACACAGGAACACAACTACACCGCTGTGGGTAGTCATTTGGCTGTGGTCTTCTGCAAGGTGGAGGTCCTTCCCCAGTCGGGCTTGCTCGCTAGTATGGTGCCCTACCTCTCTTCAAGGTGTGTAAGTTGTCCCAAAAATATTATTATTATTATCGACCACTGAGCCACCGAAGCAGTTTCCCAAATACAATAAACAAGGAGCCCAATCCCCATTCTTCTTAGTCTTGCTCACTATATTATCGATCGGTGGCGAAGCACACGTGATGTGAATTCGTTCCGTGACGTAATTGTTTGTAGATCGAGTCACGATGACGTCACGACGTGTAGATTTATGTGGTCCGAGCAATAACCCCTGATTTATTACCTATCTAGTACTGCTGTTGTTGTGTTTTTTTGGGGATTGGCGAAATATTATAGCTTGGGTGATAGCTATCAATACCTTGTAATAGAAACAAAATTAAAATGATTTGTGTTATTCCAGACCAGAATCTATCCCTGTGCCAAATTTCATCCAGATCCGTTCAAGTAGTTTTTACGTGAAAGAGTAACAAACATCCATCCATCCATAGATAAGATTTATATTTATACTAATACTATAAACGCGAAAGTTTGTAAGTATGGATGGATGGATGTTTGTGATAGATAGATTATGGTCTGGAATAACACAAAGATATTTATTTTTTAGATATTTTACAGCGATAACCGACATCCACGCGGGTGGAGCCGCGGGCAACAGCCAGTTTATCATATTTTTAAATTACTTGTCTCTTATCCCACTCAAACTCAAAGTTGCAATAAAAATTGCTTTGCAAAAATCCTCTTAATCTAATTAGTTGATAGTCTTCAAACGCCTGAAGAAATCTTCATTAATTTCGACTAAGATCTAAGAATAAAGAAAGATATAAGACTAAGATCTCAATCGAAAGAGTGAACCGAGTTTCTTGCCAATTCTTCTCGAGGCCCTACCATAGTCAGCGAATTGGCTGTAGGAAAAAGTATGCTGGCATTTGTTTTTATGACGTTCATAAGTATCATGTATTTGATCTAAATGAATAAATGAGGTTGACTTTGATCACGTCAGCTTTCCAACATAAAAACCACATAAATATCGGTCTATCCGTATGGGAGCTATGATGCCACAGATAATAATAATAATATTTTCGGGACAACTCACACACCGCCCTCTGATCCCAAACTAGGCAGAGCCTGTACTATGGCAACCAGACAACTGATAAACATACTTATATATTTCTAAATACATACATATTATAGATAAATAACACCCAGACACAGTATAAACATTTATGCTCATCACACAAAGATTTGTCCTGGGTGGGAATCGAACCCACGACCTCCGGCGTAGCGGTCAGTGTCACTAACCACTAGACCAACAGGCCAGGCCAGATAGAGACAAAGATAGACGGATAGACACGTATTTTTATATTATTAGTTGACTGCACGGTTGGTGTCATTTACCACTGCACGGCGTGTTGTGGGTTCGATCCTCATACGGGACAAAAAAAATTGTAATCCATAAATAGTTGTCCCAAGTCTGGGTGTAAATTGTGTCCGTTAATTGAATGTTTGTAAAGTCTCCCATCACACAAGGCATGTTCCCTAGTTAGGGAGTTGTCTTCTTAAAAAGGAGACTGCATCAGCTTGCATGCTATCATACTTGTATTTTACAAAAGATTGTAACTATCTGGCGATTAAAAAGAGTGGCCTGAGTTTCTTGCTAGTTCTTCTCAAGGCTCCACGTCAGCGAACTAGCCATAGGAAAATTTTGCTGACATCATCTTTCTGGTTTATTCATAATTTATGACCTTCATAAGTGTTACTTTGTAACCTAAATGAATAAATGAATTTTGAGTTTGAGAGAAAAAAAAACACCTTTTCCCGTCGGTGGGTAAAAAATACGTTGGTAATGTATTTTCCTTTACCCGCTACTTCGTCTATGTATAAACACCCTTATACCGTTATGAGTAACGCCATTGTTTGAGACTTTGGTTATTAATCAATGGGACGTCGAACTTGTAACAATGTGAGGCGGGGTGACTAAGTTAACGAGTATGGAAAAGTTAGTTGGTAGATATATATTGGAGCATTTACTTAAAAATAATATGTAGTATGTTAGTTTTCGTTACATTGAATCAAAGTCATACTCATTAATTCATTTAGATCAATCCTACTAATACTATAAATGAGAAAGTTTGTAAGAATGGATTGATGGATGGATGTTTGTTACTCTTTCACGTAAAAACTACTGAACGGATCTGGATGAAATTTGGCACAGAGATAGATTATGGTCTGGAATAACACATTTTACAGCGATAAGCGACATCCACGCGGGCGGAGCCGTGGGCAACAGTTTGTTTGGTTGAACGCGCTAATCTCAGAAAGTACTGGTTCGATTAAAAAAAAAAACTTTTGTTGTTGCATAGTGCATTTATCCAGGAAGGCTATAGGCTATATAATATCACGCTAAGATCAATAGGAGCGGAGCAGTAGGGAGATATGATGCAAAATCGGGGAAAATATTCCAAATTACCACGCGGACGAAGTTGCGGGCGACCTCTAGTACATAATACTTATGAACGTCATAAAAACAAATACTTTTTTCCTACGGCCAATTCGCTGAACCTCGAAAATAATTGGCAAGAAACTCGGGCCACTTTTTTTTCGCTTTCTGTCATAATGGTTTTTTTTAAACCTATCCTATAAGGTTTTTTAGTACTTAGTACTAGCTGTACACTTGTAATGCATTACTGAAGGAGAGCCTAGAGATCTGTAACACAGGTTTCGTACCTAGTACAAACTCCAGCTCTTATAAAGGTTTTTCGCAAATTGCTAAACCTATCGTAATTTAAACACTGTATGTACTTACCTTGTGAGAGAAAATAAAACAATATTATTATTATTATTAGTCTTAAGGTTATTTGGTAAGCATAATATAAATTGTACCCTTTAGTAATAAAATCATTTTTACATAATTTTCTAAATGTGTTACTAATTTAAAGTAATTTATATGAAGATGTCGACGTCGAGCTTCGTGGTCGTCGCTCCTCACGGCTCTTAAGCGTGAAAGCAAAATCTGATCTGAGGAAGCCTTCAGCTGGCGCAAGACCTACCCGCATTAATTTATACAGAGTAGCTAGTGTACAGAGATTTTATTTGTGGGATAAAATTAGTATATCGGCTTAAGTAGCTTAACGAAGTACCAGTAGGATTTTAAAAAAGAAGGAGAGTAAATAAACGCGTGAGTTTGAACTAAAGTTTGTGTTAGTGTTTGTTACACCTTAACGCAGAAACAGCTGCACGGAATTGGATAAAATTTGCTAAGCAGATAGTTTATACCCCTAATTTAAACAAAGATTAACTAAATAACTTTTATCCAGAAAAAATCACTGTACCCATGGGATTGTAAACGGCGGTAAAGCTGTGGGAAGCTAGTTTACTCAATAAAAAACTCAATATACGACTGCTTCGGTGGTCCAGCGGCCGCTGTATGCGGATGCTGTGCACGAGGTTGTGGGTTCGATTCCCACACAGGACAAAACTTTGTGTTACCCACAAAGAATTGTTCTGAATCTGGATGTAAATTTGTATCCGTTAATTGTATGTTTGTAAAGTCTCCAGCGACAGCTCTAGTGCAGGAGTTGTATTTTTAAAAAGGAAAAATTATATATTTATTTATTTATTTATTATTTATTATACACTTTATTGTACACCATTTACAATAATTTTACAAAAACTTTTTATAAATAAGTCTGTACAATGGGCGGCCTTATCGCTAACAGCGATTTCTACCAGGCAACCTTTGGATGGATATGTGCGTAGGATTTAGCGGTAGTTGATGGCGTACTCAATATTTATAAATAATAATTTCTATATATAAAGTATAAATTATATATATAAAATACATATAAATACATATTTATTACATACATATAAAACATAATATTATACACGATGTATAACATTAAAATATTAAAGTGTAAGGTAATGATCCTTCACTTTGGCTTTGAAAATGGATATTGTTTGAGCTTGTCTTATTTCCACCGGTAGATTATTCCACAGGCGAGTTGCAGTCACAGTAAAGGATTTATCGTAAAATCCTGTGGAATGTGGTGGCATTTTTAATTCCAGATTTTCTGACGACCTTAAACATCTATTGTGCGTGTCATGAAGGAATTTGAAACGTTCCTTGAGATAGGATGGTGCTGTAGGATTAAATAATACATTATACAGTAATGAAAGGATATGAGCATTCCGGCGATGGCGTATTGATAACCACTTAAGCTGTGTTCTGAATTGTGAGACATGGTCATATTTGCGTAAACCAAATATGAACCTTATACAGACATTTTGAAGACGCTCAAGTTTATCTAATTGGTTTTCGGCGAGATCTAGATAGCTGACATCTGCATAATCAAGTATTGGTAGTAGTAGAGTGTTTGCTAGCGCAGTTTTGGTGGCAGTCGGAAGGAAGTTCCTTAGCCGTCTGAGTGATCCGGCAGAAGCAAAAATTTTGCGACTTACTTCCTGTAACTGCGGGCCCCATGTGAAATTACGATCAATTAATACTCCTAAGTTCTTAATTTTGTCACTAATAGGGACCGTAATTCCATCAAAGACAATTGGCGGAAGCTGCAGCCAATCTATTCTGGATATTAGTCTAGAGCTCCCGACTACAGCCACCTGCGTTTTTGAAGGATTTACCTTCAACCCATAGGATTCACTCCAAGTGCCTATCTGTGCCAAATCCCTATTTAAATTTTCAAAGGCCTCCGATATCTGTGCCAGTGGTGCCTGCGTATATATCTGAAGATCATCTGCATAAAGGTGATAGGAAGAAAGAATTTTATTTGAGATAGAATTTATAAAAATCGCGAAAAGTAACGGGGATAGAACGCCACCCTGGGGCACACCGACAGTAGTATTACACCAATTTGATATTAAATCGTCAGTACGAATACGTTGTCGGCGACCACACAGGTAACTACGAAACCAATCAATCACCGTTGGAGATATGTTAATAGAGCTTAGAATACATAGTACAATGTCAAAGTCCACAGTGTTAAATGCATTGGAAAAATCTAACAAAGCAAGTACAGACAGTTTTCCATGTTCCATGCCAAACCTGATGTCCTCCGTAATATTGACTAAGGATGTAGTGGTGCTATGTCCAGGACGGAAACCAGATTGGAAGGGATTAAGGAGATTGTTTTTACAAAGGAATGCGCTGATTTGATTATGGACAAGACGCTCAAGGATCTTAGAGAGGAACGGTAGGATGGATATAGGACGGTAATCAGAAAAGGACGAAGGTTTATGTGTTTTAGGTAAGGGAGTTATTTGGGCATCTTTCCACGAGGATGGAAAGACACCACTAGATAAGGAGTAATTAAAGATATAACAAATGATAGGAAGGATTTCATCAAGGATGGGAAGGACCATATTACGGCTGACACAGTCGCATCCAACTGCATTAGATGTGATTGACATGATGCTCTTCTTAACATCACAAGCGGTAAAGAGATTAAAGACAAATGGTGAATAACTGGGGATTGGAAGCGACGAAAGATAGTTTATTGTTTTTTCTTTCATTGTCCTATCAAAGTTGGACGAAGCAGAGAAATGTTGATTGAGTAAATCTAAATTAAGGCCACTAGGAATGTTGTTTTGTCTTGATTTTCCGACCCCCAAAGTTTTGAGAAATTTCCAGACCTTGGCTGGGTCTCCATTTCTTACAGAGCTATGAATGTGTTGGCGTTGTGCGTCCCTACACACCTTATTGCAGTGATTTCTAATCCGAACATACTTTTGATAATTGTTGGCATCTGGCTTAATTTTATACCTAAACTTTGCTGCGGCTTTCTTCGCAATTAATGATTTTATATCAGCTGTAAGCCATGGTGAAGGCGCATGTCTTATTTTTACGGCACGAATAGGTGCATGCTTGTCGTAAAGTCTTATAAGGTTAGAAGAGAAAACATCGACTTGCTCATCGATCGATCCAGAAGTAACCAGCGGTGTCCAGTCTATATTGTTGACATCCTCCCGTAAATCACTCAGATTCATGCCACCAAAATTGCGCTGCATTAAGATTTTTGGTTTGATCTTAGGTGGGCGAATTTTATAAGATAAAAAGAGTAAATCATGGTAGGAAAACATGTCGGCTGGACATTGCCCATGCTTTGCGACATGATCTTTCGAGGAAATCATGATTAGGTCGAGCAGAGAAGGAGTAGAGTTTGGAAAGTTATGAGTGGCATTTAAAGGAAGAATAGACAGGTTACAAGAATTAGAGACAGAATAAAGAGACAAGGAGCGGAAGTCATTCTTCAATAAACAAGTATTGAAATCACCCATGATTATACAGTGACTGTAAGAGGGCAATAGATTGACCAATATGGTTTCAAAAGAGGAAAAGAAATCTATACGCAATGAAGGACAGTAATATACGCCGAGCAGGACTTTTGAATGGTTAAGTTCAACCTCCAGAAACAAATGTTCGCCAGCGTTAGACGGAGGCGGCTGTGATGACATGTTGACAATAGAAAATGGAATCTGTGATCGCAAATATATGGCAACACCGCCACCGTTTCCAACCGTACGATCATTTCTGATAAGTTGAAAACCAGGAAGGGAATAAGATGTGGATGGGAGGCAGGGCTTGAGCCACGACTCAGAGACAAGTACAGCATGGATGTTCTTACAGTCAAAATTTGCCAGCATATCAGTGAAATGAGCCGGAATACTTTGGGCATTGATATGAACGACATTGAAATTTTTAGGAACATCAGAAAACCAAGAACTAAGAGTATCTGATAGCGAAGGTATACTAACAAAACTATTATTAGAGCTACTCACTGAATAGTAACTATCCGAATCACTGACATAGTCGATATCACTCATATATAATATAATATATAATAAAATAAATATAATAATATACTATACAAAGTAAGATTACAAAAATACTTAATACAATATTATAAAACTAATTTAAACTGTAATACCTTACAGCACATATTACCACCTGCCAGTTGTGGTAACAAAAATGTAGAATAAAAATATTATAAAAATAATCTTAATGTAATATTTTATCTTAATATATATATAATAATATATAATTCAGGTAATAAGCTCAGACTAATAGAATAAGATAGACGGAGCGTGTAGAACTCGCGCGTGAAGCCGCCAAACGTCATACTAAATAGCAATGTCATACGTTTTCGTTTTCACGCGCAGTCGATTTGAGCCGCTAGTGAGTACGCACGTCTAAACACGTTTTGACAAAATATTATTATAATGCCGTATTGTGTAGTAAAACGTTGTAAAAAACTTCAGAGCGGCTCAAATCGACTGCGCGCGAAAACGAAAACGTATGACATTGCTATTTAGTATGACTTTTGGCGGCTTCACGCGCGAGTTCTACACGCTCCGTCTATCTTATTCTATTAGTCTGAGGTAATAAGTTAAGGCAATACAAATAAAGGAAAATATTTTAATATATATTTATTCTGTAGTCTCTGAAGTAAACTACTCTGTAAGCTTTTACATTTTAAAGTGAAAAGGTACGGTCTCTTTGTGTAGTAAAGCAGCGCTCTCTCAATAGAGCCGCTTGTAGTTTTATATTTATTGTATTATAATATTTAACAACAATAGCTACTCCACATCTTCATTATGTATGTTGTATGTTTATATTGCTTACTCATTAATTAAATACTTATCTAAATTTCTCATATGGTATATTGGTTTCCGTTCCTTTTTGTTACCACTATTGTAACTCATACCAAATTGTAAATGTTTATACTCTGGCGATTAAAAAGAGTGGCCCGAGTTTCTTGCCAATTCTTCTCGAGGCCCAACCCTAGTCAGCGAATTGGCCTTAGGAAAAAAGTATGCTGGCATTTGTTTTTATGACGTTCATAAGTATCATGGATTTGATCTAAATGAATAAATGAGTTTGACTTTGACTTTGACTTATGTAGAATTTTCTAGCATCATAGTAATAACAGAGAAAATTGACTGCATAGGTGGTTCAGTAGCTTAAGTCATCATCATCATCATATCAACCCATAAACGTCCCACTGCTGGGCACGGGTCTCCTCCATACATTTGGAGGGATATTAGCCTACTATACCACACTGGCCAGACGGATAGGTATAGGGTTTTATTTCGAGTTTTCCTTCTCTTGCAGTGGATATTGTCTGCCTGACTTACTCCCTTAGTCGACTCTTACGACACCCTCGGGGTGGAAAGGGATGGTCACATTTTGTATTCTTAATTCGTCACCACAAGGAAAGTAGTAGCTTAAGTGGTATATAACATTTACCACCGCGTGACATGTTGTGGATTCGATCCCCAAACAGGACGAATAATTTTGTGATAAAATTGAGTAAAATAATGTTTGTAAAGTTCCCCGCGACACATGGCTTGTTTCCTTGTGCAGGAATTGTCTTAAAAATAACATACAAGCGAATGAGACTGTGGAACGACTTTCATTTTACTTCTGTAAGAATCTTCTGATCACAGTCAAATAGTAACACACAGTCGTGTTTCTATGCATAATACGCACAGTCAAAACAGTGCGCTTTTAGGGATGCATTTGAAAATATAAAATTTATTTTCTTGGTTCCAGTAATAAAAAAATTTGGCGTTACAAATTTGGGTTAGTGCTGATTCCCCCCGTTATTGTTTCCCCCCAAAAGTTATTAAAACGATTTTATATAACTACACACATACATTATTTCTCGATAGCCCCCGAAATTTAAAAATGGGTACAGTCCAGCACAGCTCACAAATTACAAGCAGTAGTATATAAATCGTAAGACTAACAAAATCTGTGATTTAATTGGTGATTATTTGAAATAAATTATACGAAAATATAACCATTCCTTTTTCTTTGACTTGATTTTATTTGATAAAACGCAATTATAAAACAGATATATTTTCGAGGGGAAACAAGAACTAACCCACAAATTTAAGAGTTGGCAACGCACAACTAATGCCCGGTGTATTGCAATCACCCAAAGAACTCTTAATCATCAAAAGAAATAAAGACTGGCATAGCTCTAAGAATTGCCATAAGTAGCAATAAGTAATGATGGTCGTTTAAGCAGACGGGTTTTGGAGTGACTGCATTTTTTTTTTTATACTACTTGGGTGGCAAACAAGCATACGGTCCGCCTGATGTTAAGCAGTATCCGTAGCCTATAGACGCTTGCATTACCAAAGGTATCACTTGCGTGTTGCCAACCCATTTTTTCACACCAGGGCTTTAAGATGGAAGTACGTGTAGGTACGTACCCTGGTATAGAAATACGTTTCTTTCAAAACGCATTCCTAAATGAGCGCTGGAGACCTGTACTCACACACAGGAACACAACTACACCGCTGTGTGTAGTCAATTGGCTGTGGTCTTCTGTAAGGTGGAGGTCCTTCCCCAGTCGGGCTTGCGCGCTAGTATGGTGCCCTACCTCTCTAATAATCTGCATATCTTAGTACAAATAAATCACGCTATTTCTGCCATAAATTAACACGTTTGTCAAGCATTATTACACGTTTGACTCAGTGCACTCAACCAAAATACTGCCCATCTATAAATAAGTTTCGTCTTAGCAGTTATTACTGATAGTCTCATTTCTCCATGATGCTTCTTCAATGACGCTTGACAGTAATCACGTATTTATCACTACTCTCTTATTACAAAAAAAATTACACAAAACGGCCATATTACACACACACTTCAACTGTTTGCGTTAAATGACTTCTTGCATATATATTACATTATTATTTTTATGAAAAATATACTTTAGCAGCCATTTTCTTTTAGATTTTTACAAACGAATTAAATGAATGAAACAATTTAAAAAGGCTTTGCGAACCCCAGGCGTCTCCTTTCTTTTGTCTTAGATAAAAGTTTATGAGATGTCATAATCACGTGAGTGAATTGAGCGCCAATGGCACAGATTAAATATACTTTTAAAATACTCGACCTGTGTTCAGCCTGACGCTTAGTCGATTTTATTCGATTCAAACAAATAAAATGTTTTTTTTTTTTCTTTATATATTTAAACACATATTCGAAGTTATTTATACCTATTATATTCTGTTTTATAAATGTATGGTGTACAATAAAAAGTTATCTATATGTTTATTTATTTATATAACTGACCGTGATCTTACTAAGGCCTGATCAGAAAATTAGCGCTGCAGTATAAAATGCCGCAGCACAGAGCTGAGATTGAGAACTTTTCTGACGTCACACAGGATATATATATCTTTTTTGTGTTCTATCATGTGTCTATCTTATGTCTACCATCTGTTATCCTGTGTATGTTCGAATAAATGCTTTCTTCCTTTCTTTTCTTAGCTAACTTACCTTCAATATAACACACTTTCTCCATCTCCATCACCCAAACCACACACGTGAGTAAAATAAAATCAAGAGTTAAAATGCCCAAAAATTTTCGTAAGATTTTAATATAGAAGCCGAAAGGTACTGAATGAATTTTGAAGGAGGTTCCATGGAAATTTGCGGAGTGGGTATTGTATACAGAATGAAATATTCACCGCGTGGCCGACGCCGCAGGCTCAGATGAGTGTTATTTTATTGTATCATAACCGTGAGACTCAGGTGAATGAGCTTCATCATCGCTTTACTTGAAGCTGAGAAAAAACCGGATTTGTTTTAGGTAAAAGTATTAAAGTTCTTTAAGACAACTGTTAAAAGAGAATAGGAAAAAAGCAATTGGAAGAGCTGCGTCTTTCAGGTGATTTTTCAAGAAGCTGGTTCTATGACCTGGTGAAGGTTGTTGGCAGCTGGTGGACAAGGTCAGCTCCGGAACTGATTTTGATTTTATTTTTTTGTTTAAAAGATTGGTGTCGTTAGTTTTGACAAAATATGACCTTAACTCTTGTAAAAGTTTTGCTGTATGAAGTCTCAGTTTTAAAGAAATAATTAACATTGAAGAAACAACGAGTGGAGCATTGAGCGGCCATTAACTTCCAAGGCGAATATTACGTTAAATATTGAGCTAGAGCTTTCAATTCTTTTTTCGTCAAATGTTGACATTTTGTTTCTTTAATTTACAAGAAGAATTAGATCTCTAACCCAAATAGTTGCTGAAATCTCCATGGCCGCGCAATCCTGCGCGTTTCGTTCGCGCGGCCACCTCAAAATCCTTGTAACTTTTTTATTTTTATTTTGACAAAAACAATTTTTGCACACCATACACACATTTTCGATCTTGACAAATTCCGTCAAAATCATTGCCGATTTTTTTTTCGGTTTTTTTAACTTGGCGGAGCAATTGAAACGCACACGATACTTGTTTGCAATTTGACATGCTTTGATAAACCTAAGTATTATAACCAAAACTGTCATAGATTATAAGGATTCTTAGCTACTACTTATATATGTCTATATACCTACACATACAAGTAGTACTTGATGTGGCTTTAGAGCCGAATAATCTCAGTTTGCATAACATGTATACAGTAGGCTTCTAAGCTTAACCAAAAGCATTCTGTATCTCTGCAATAATATGTCTGAGATCTCTGTTTGTATGTATGTATGTATGTTTGTTTTTTACCTTTTCTAGTCTTAATGGCTGAACAGAACTTGATTAAATTTTTAAGGAGATTGTAGCCTATGGACGCTTGCAATATTAGAGGTTTCACTTGCGTGTTGCCGACCCATTTTTTAACACCAAGTCTATAAAAGTTAAATTTAAAATTCATATTTTATTCAAACCCTAGAAAGATAATCTACGTCCGCGAGACGTATGGCGAAATATTTTTTTGTTTTCTTTTCCCTTATTATTAATCGCAGCGTGCTAGTCGCTTGAGTCAACTCAATCGGCGGCCAGAGCTCACGCGGAGCAGCAGTGGCACCACGGTAAGTACGCTCAATTAGTGGATATAGCTATATCGTGCGTCCGCGAGACGTATGATTATCTTTAATGCAACTTTAGAAAATTATTTGAAGTAATTGCTTATTGCTATTTACAGTTACTTATTGTTATTTTCAGGTATTAATTATTATTATATCATAATGGCAAACCGAAGGGTGTTGAATAATTTTTAAATTGAGAACATTTTGAATCAAAATGGAGAAGAATCGGCATCAGAATGTGAATGCGACTACGAAGACAACCTCTAAGAAGACGATGTGCAGAGCAATACGGAAGACGAATTGATCGACGAAGCTGTGGATATGCTCGACTGCTCTGCTGAAGATCTTGCAAAAAAAAGGAGATATTGTACGTACTGTCCATCCAAACTCCGCAAAATGTCAAAATTATCATGCGTGAAATGCAAAAAATCCGTGTGTGGAGAACATCACAATTACGTGTGCCATGAGTGTATATAACAAGCAGATTTGAGATACTAATTATTGTAGTCGGTATTGTGTAAGTAATTTCAAGCGAAAAAGTGCCAAATATGCAAATTTAAAGATTGAAAGTGATTTTAAATGTTCCTTTAGAAGATAAGTTATTTTTTGGTTGGTTTGTGGAGAAGTTAAGGATTTTTGTTTGTAATTATCCAATTATAGTCTATTTTTGCTAAACGATCGTCTCATTTCCCTAAATAGTATATAAACAATCACTAAAACTTATAACACACGATAAAAGTACATAGGCTTAATAAAAAACCATAATTAACTAACACACGTCTGGCAGACGTATGATTATATCTTTTACGCTAGTTCCTCTATGATTATCTTTCTAGGGTTAAGGTTACAAAGTAACACTTATGAAGGTCATAAATTATAAATAAGCCAGAAAGATGATGACAGCTAAATTTTCCTACGACTAGTTCGCTGACGTAGAGCCTTGAAAATAACTAGTAAGAAAATTAGGCCACTCTTTTTAATCGCCAGATAGTTACAATCTTTTGTAAAATACAAGTATGGTAGCATGCAAGCTGATGCAGTCAACACACGATACTTACTTTATTGATAAAAAAGCTAATCGTTCTTAGTTATCGTGCGAGATTAAAAAAAAATGTGGTGTTTAAGTCCCTGAGATAGTAAAACGTTTCTTTCAAAACGCATCCCAAAATGAGAGCTGGGGACCTGTGTGACGCTGCTATCCTTTAAGAAAGGTGTTAAAATCGGTCGGCACATGCGATTGATTTTCACTATTGGCGTTGCAATTGTCTATCATCATCATCATCTCAACCCATAAACGTCCCACTGCTGGGCACGGGTCTCCTCCAAAAATTTGGAGGGATATTAGCCTACTATACCACGCTGGCCAGACGGGTTGGAATAGGGTTTTATTTCGAGTTTTCCCTCTCTTCCGGTGGATATTGTCTGCTAGACTCAATCCCTTAGTCGACTCTTACGACACCCTCGGGATAGAAGGGGGTGGTGACATTTGTATTCTTAATCCGTCACCACACGGATTCTATAGACTATAGACTGCGGTAATTGGTTACCGTCATCTGATCGCTTATTATGTTTGTTTATAATCCTTACT
Source organism: Trisateles emortualis (assembly GCA_947095525.1). Taxonomy (NCBI): domain Eukaryota; kingdom Metazoa; phylum Arthropoda; class Insecta; order Lepidoptera; family Erebidae; genus Trisateles; species Trisateles emortualis. Next base: position 12,345,156 of record OX352753.1, read on the forward strand.
AGTATAAGATTATAAATGTGAAAGTTTGTAAGAATGGATGGATGGATGGATGGATGTTTGTTTGTTACTCTTTCACGTAAAAGCTACTGAACGGATCTGGATGAAATTTGGCACACAAATAGATTATGGTCTGGAATAACACATATGCTACTTTTTGTAGCGATAACCGACATCCACGCGGGCGGAGCCGTGGGCAACAGCTAGTAAATATTAATAAATATTTATTCAGATAATAAGACATTTAGATACAATATAGTTCTTAAATATAACTTAAGGTATATATAATTTTTGGTGCCTGTACTAGATATTAAAACCTGTGCTACATACTCCTTAGTAGTATAAAAAGGTCACATACGGCATGTATGTGACCAGAATATCGTTCTAAAATCTCGATGAAGGTTCTCCTTCATACTAAGATAACCTAAAATAAAGGCTCACCACAATTTTCCAGTATAATAGTATTGTAAAGTAAACAGTCGATAATAATTTCTCGACAACGCAGTGAGGGTCCCGCGTTAAATCCGGTACCGTTGAATATTTTATAGAGTCGTGACGTGCGATGCCCGGCGCACGCTGTAAATTATGGAATAGTGTTGTGCCCAACCGTTTTTTATCGATAATTTGTATATGAATATTTAAATTTGTTACGGTTTATAGCTGTCAGATTTTTGTTGTTGTGCTTTTTATTATTTGTTTTGTATTGAATATTAAAAAAGATACCACTCTCTTCCATGTTCATTTTGGCGAAAAATAATTTTGCCCTGAGTTTCTGTGTAGATTATTGTATTGTTATTGACCGTTCATTGTTTCAAATTTTCAAATCATTCAGACATCTTGAAGTGGATGAAAATTGCATTGATTTTTTTGTTACATACATGAAGATAATAAAATCGTGTTAAAAAGACACCTCGCTTGAAAGATGGATATTTGGCTGTGGTTTTTTGTAAGGCAGTGGACCTTAAAGAAGACGCCAACCAAAACGCGAGAAACTGCTTACCATCAGGTGGGCCGTATGCTTGTTTGACACCTTGGTAGTAAAAAAAAAGGACGGAGCTATACACGCTATATAGCTCCGTCCCTTTTTCTCGCTCGAACTACTCACGTATTAACACGTCATGGTACGGCCACTATAGTTTGTATTTGTTTGGTTGTGATCTTCTTTAAGGTCCTCCGCCTTACAAAAAACCACAGCTAAATATCCATATATCTCTCCCCAGTCAAGATTGCTCACTTAAATAGTGCCTTCTTTTTTTTTTTTTAAATACAACTCCCGCACTAGAGAACAAGCTCTGTGTCGCGGGGGACTTTACAAACATATAACACAAACATATATAACATATATATCAACGGACACAAATTACATCCAGACCCAGAAAAACTCTTTGTGGGTCAAACAAAGTTTTGTCCCTATGTGGGAATCGAACCCACAACCTCGTGCACAGCAGGCGCATACTGCACCCACTGGACCACCGAGGCAGTCGATAAATCGCAATTCTATCGCGCATTTTACTATCGTGACATAAAGTTTTAACATTAAGTATAGGTAAGTAAGGTAATAGTGGCACTGGAAATAGACTGAGTTAACAAAATTAATAGTATTCACCTGCTGTCGAGATTGTACTAAATATCTCATCCTTTGTAAAAAAACTGACGTAACTTGAGAAATGCCACCAAGCAATTTTGAACTTTAGCTGTTATGAATAAGATATAAATTGCAAAACAAACACGCTTCAACTTAAGTCATATTTATACTGTAGGTTCGATATATCGCTCTATTGAGAAAAGAAAATGCATTTCTAAAAGTGAATAATCTAAAAAGCTTCTATATATATATTCTATATAGTCCATTTATTTTTGCCTGACGAAAGAAAGCAGGGACTTAGTGGTAGTAGTATTTCATGCGTCCATAGGCTACGGTAACTGCTTACCACTAATCGGCCGGCTGATTCTCTAAGAAACAGCGATGGCAAACTGACAGAGTTGTGATTGCTCGGTGACGGCGCAATCTATAGACTAAATCGTCAAAAAGGGCTCTTACGGAATACCGATTTTAAATCTGACAGCCAGATTTTGCTCGGTTTTTGCGGTGGCTCGGTTTTTGCTCTTACGAAATACCCCTGCGGGCCTTATAATAATAATAATTTATTTATTTAAGACAACATGATTCAATAGTGTTAGTAAAGGCTTAGAAAAACTATGTTAGTAATAGATGTATTTTGCGACAATTTAGTTAGATGGCCGATAAGAGGACAATTCCCGCTGTCGGCTACCATTCTTATGATACTGTTGGGGCTGTCGCGCGTTCTGGTGAGCAGAGATGCTGCCTTATGCCTTATGCATACCACGCATTTTTTATATTACTTTGTTGGCTAACAAGCATACGGCCCGCCTGATCGAAAGCAGTTACCGTAGCTTATAGACGCTTGCAGCACCAGATGTATCACTCGCGCATTGTCGACCCTTTAAAAACCTTTAAATTATCAAGAGAGGTAGGGCACGAAACAGAATACAGCCCGACTGGGGAAGGACCTCCACCTTACAGAAAACCACAGCCAAATAACTACACAGCGGTGTAGTTGTGTTCTTGTGTGTGACTACAGGTCTCCAGCGCTCATTTAGGGATGCGTTTTGAAAGAAACGTATTCCTATTCCAGGGTTACTTCCATCTGAAAGCCTTGGTGTACAAAAGTGGGTTGGCAACACGCAAGTGATACCTCCGGTATTGCAAGCATCCATTGGCTACGGTTACTGCTTAACATCAGGCGGACGGTATCATTGTTTGCCAATCAAGTAGTAAAAAAAACTTAAATTCATTTCTTGAAGAACCCGATGCATGCGTCATTCGGCAAAATTTCAGCAGTTCCATCTATCTCAGCTATGAACCACTCATACTTACCCAAAAGCTCTTACACAATATCTAAAGGAAAAGCGCATATTTTCTTTACTATTCACAATAAAATTGTACTATGTTAGCAATGTGCATTTGCAGACGCAAAATTTCAGCCGTCGACAATTTCGAGTTGAATTCTTTCTATTTTTATATTGCGTTCTTTCAGATTTATATTAGATCGGGTATGCGACTTTAAGTTAGGTTTCATAGAAAATTGATATGTGTCTGTGATAGCACGCTGGCTGGACTTACGACAGTTATTGTGGTATTAATCTTTGTATACCATTGCGAGGTTTATTTTCTTCATCATACTACTTATGGGACCTTAACCCTTATAACTCCTTTCTTGAAGAACCCCATGATATAGTCTCTCGGGAAAACCTCGGCAGAAAGCTCATTCCACATTGATCACATTTTTCGAGCCACTTTTCCACTTAAGCTCCAAGCAGACATGTTAATTTTAGTATCAGAGATCGGCGATTTTGCGACTGTATCGATGCATTCGATTCTGCATCACGTTTAGTTGACTCTTTGCTTATTCTTCGTAATACTTGAAATAATTAACCATATTGATGCGACTGGTATCCGAAATGTCGCGTTCGTTGCTGTGTCGAGCTTCGCCGTGTGTGGCGTTTTTAAATAATAATAATAATAAAAATCTTTATTATCCTTCACAAAAGGCATCTTAATAGCTACATACATATAGTAAGGTTAAACAAGTTGTTCGATTAAGCTTTGCATTTGTGAAGGACTGGTGCCAGAAATAATATATCATATCTATGCCACTGGTCACCAGGCCCACCATTTTGCAATTTGTGTGCGCATCACGTTTGAGTGCGGGGGTTTGATTTTCCTTATCTATGATACTAACTAATAATAAGATACTAGATAGGTTTAATTTAGAGTCTAATATTATGTTAACAAAAAAACAAAATTAAAACAAACTATAGACTATGGAGCTATGTGGGTTTGAGTGTGTGTGTGGGTGTGTGTGTCTTAATGTGCGGTGTGTAATGTTTGGACGCAGCATTAAGTTTCTAAAAAGCTTCTAAATCGCAGATCATCTTCAAAGTAGCATGTCTGTTGTAGCCATGATTGCAATTTGTCAAGCCTTACATATACAGTAATTTACCTACCCTTTCTTAACTAATCTAAGTAACAACCACAATATATTCCAAGATGTTAGTACAAACGCAGAATGGTTATACATTAAAAACCGCGAATTGGGGGCTGATGTTGTTTCCTATTCGCGGCAGGGTGCCGCCCGAGCGGCGCCACGATCCAAAGAGTAGCTTACTTTACGAAGAAAGGACAGTAAAATTATTTGGAGTTTAATACCTATTACAAATGGTTCTCAAAGCAGTTCATTGACTATTCAGCAGAGGTCCACGCTCGAGGTTTTTCTCTTTGACAAAGAGCTATGGAACGAAGTATTCTGGGGATTAATCTTGCAGACCGAGTTAAGAATACTTGAATTTGTTCCAGCACAAAAAAAACGGGGAAAACTTAATATTTGCCGCATGTTAGATGATTAATGGCCCAAACTCACTAGCCAAATTAAAATGGCGAGACGAGTTGATCTCATTTAACGAAGACTGCTTCTCAGAAGAGAGAAGTGGAAGGAGAGTGGGAAGCCCTTTGCCCTGCAGGGACATTACGTCGCAGACCCAATGCACAAAACAATAAACAATATTATTAGTGTTTAGTTTATATGTATGTTAGTTTTTAAGGTATATATATTATTGTAAATTGAGTTCCTTCAACAGCCTACAAGAGCTACATCATTTAGCCTACATTAGCTCAATTTCGGACCAAAGAAAAGGCCTTTGTCCAGCAGCAGACGTCTTTAAGATCAGATGATGATGAATATAGATACCAATTTATATGCTAGTAGGCAGAATACTTAAAATATATTACATCTTATAAACACATTTACATAATCTATGACATGCGTCTCGCAATGTTATGCGCTATTTTGTACAAAATTTATTGCCATATGTAACATTTCACTTACTATATCAAATCCTACTCTACGTCTATAGACTTAAGGTGTATTTTAGCATGGTAGCCATCCAAATTGAGCTAGTATTTGTTATGGTAAGTAAGTTAGACGTAATGCGTTCACGTTTAAGGAGATATATTATTGTGGGCTACGGTTGAATTTGGGGGGTAAGCAGAGGGTGTGTAGTACTTTGTTTTCTTGATTTTGTACTCATGAAATAAAATAATGTTGTATTTAAACCAACGTTGTTTTTTTCGATGGTGAGATCTTTTACGGGTTTTAAGGGTAAACTTTTTTTGGGTCAATATAATATACTATAACTAGCTGACCCGGCAAACGTTTTGCCAAATAAAATAGTGATATCGCTATTAAAAAATAGGGATCGATGGTAGAAAAATGAATATTTAGGGTTTTATGTATTTTGTAATGCCATATTTTAAAAAAATGTCAAGAAAAATACTACCTAATGTACCCCCAGTATAACCTATTCTCAGACCTGCTGAATATACATTATGAAATTTCATCATAATCAATTAAGCCGTTTCGGAGGAGAATGGTAACTAAAATTGTGACACGAGAATTTTATGTATAGAGATATTCCTGTTTTATAAATTAAAATTAAAGCAGCATTACAAATATAGATACTGGCTTTTTCTGTCAATAAATTTACAATAAACTCTAGAGGTTAGAATTATCATTATTAAAATTATAAAAAAATACAAAGTGTTTCTTAATATTAACTTATAGCTAACAGTGTAACATAAATCATTTTAGATTTTTCCGTACACTGAGATCTATCATCGTGTTCTCAAATATGTAGGGTATACTATAAAATAAAATGAAACATTAAGAAGGTAGACTATAATACTTTTAACCTTAGTCTTGATACGGCATGAACGATATCGGAATGCAGAAAACATACGTAAAAAATCGGCATTCATGTTATGTGTTTAAACCCGTGCTTTGCAAAGTATATTGCAAAGCACGTAGCACTGCACACCGTACCTTTGGTCCTACGCCTGCTCTCTTTCTGGTCGTGTTAGATTGCTGTCTCATCAGACTATGACAGTAAAATAAAGAGTTCACCTGAGTTTCTGCAGCCGGAGGTCGTGGGTTCGATACCCACACGGGACAAAACTTTGTGTGATCCAAAAATGTTTCTTTCAAATTTGGATGTAATTTGTATCTGTGAATTGTATGTATGTAAAGTCCCCCGCGACACGGGACTTGTTCCCTAGTTCAGGAGAAGCATAAAACAAAACTACAAGCTTAAAAATCCATCTCAACTCATAAACGTCCCACTGCTGGGCACGGGTCTCCTCCATACATTTGGACGGGTATTAGCCTACTACACCACACTGGCCAGACTGGTTGGTATAGTGTTTTGTTTCGAGTTTTCCCTCTCATGCAGTGGATTTTGTCTGCCTGACTTACTCCCTTAGTCGACTCTTACGACACCCTCGGGATGGAACGGGGTGGTGACATTTGTATTCTTAATCCGTCACCACACGGACAAAGCTTAAAAATACAAACGTACAAATAGGTAGTCCAGTAATTAATGACTAATGAAAAACATTTATCTGCACTGCCAGTCATCTATCAATCATGGATTATTTCATTATTTTATATATAACGGATACGACACGACTTGTATACGATTTTACGCGGCATCGTCGAAGAAACTGAGTTGATAGAAAGACAGTAATACGGTTAAAAGTGTCGCTGGTTTAGTGTTTCTTAGGTGCGATTACTGATCATAACGTGTCAGAGAGGTAGGGTACCATACTAGCGAGCAAGCCTGACTGGGGAAAGACCTTACAGAATAGCGGTGTAGTTGTGTTTCTGTGTGTGACCACAGATCTCAAGCTCTTATTTAGAAATGTGTTTTTAAAGAAACGGTTTCATTATCAAAAGGATCCTCCATCTTAAAGCCCTGGTACGTAAGCGGTATTGCAAGCGTCCATAGGCTACAGTAACTGCTTAACATCAGGCGAGTAAGTAGTATAAAAATAGTTTCAATTCTTAGGTCTAGGTGTAGTTTGTGTCCGTGAATTGTATGTTTGAAAAGACCCCGCGATACGGGGCTTCAAACAAAGAAAATGTAAAGGCTAGCTCTTAGACTACATTTAACGGTGTCTAGCTAGCTTTGTCAAAATCCCAATGTTGTACACTTTACATTATTTGACTGCACGGTTAGTTCAGTGGCTTAAGTGGGTACCTCGCCTTTTACCACAGCGCGGTGTGTTGTGGGTTCGATCCCTCTAGGGACAAAAAATTGTGTGATCGATAAATGATTGTCCCTAGTCTGGATGTACTTTGTGCCCGTTAATTGTATGTTTGTAAAGTCCTCCGCTACACAAGGCTTGTTCCCTAGTGTGGGAGGTGTCTTTAAAAGAAAAAAAATACAAGGCTAGGCATTCTAAAAATGTTCACCTTAAAAGGTATTCCCAGTGAGGGTTATTTTGAGAACCTGTTGCAGCAATGATTGGTTCGTATTCATTGTGAACAGAAATAAACTAGCAGTCTGCTTGTTATCCAGGGAAAATGGGTCAATTAAAATGCGGGCTTTTGCGGTATATACCGTGATTTATTTGGCAAGGCTATAGATTACTCTTACTCTAAAATTGTGTGTGCCATGGATTGCATTTATATTTATTTGTATATGTATGTCGTAGTGGGCCTAGTGTGCTGGGCCGGATACCACGAGGCGATGAGGCGCATGTTCGAATCCAGCTCTAGGCTCGAATTTTGCCATATTGCTTTGAACACATATGTCTTCTTATTTTTTGTTTGCTCGTTTTTATGCTCCTTGAGTGGCAAACAAGCATACAACCTGCCTGATGTTAAGCAGTTACAGTAGCCTATGGATGTTTGCAATACCAGAGGTATCATTTGCGTGTTGCCAACTTATTTTTTATAGCAGGGCTTTAAGATGGAGTATCCCTAGGATAGGAATACGATGACTTTTTTATGGAATTATATAATTATGATAAAATAATTTATATTAATAATTTACAAAGTTTCTTCAAAAATGTCATGGACATCTTTTTTGTTTTATTAATATGTTTTATTCTTCGCGTGACCAAAGGGCTGACATGTTTCTTGCACAGATAATCAGCATTGCCATTCAACGTGGCAATGCCGCCAGCCTTTTGGGCACTTTTCCGGTTGACAGTCTAAACTATTGCCTTTTATTTAATTAATTAGTTTTTCATATTTTGGTTTAGTTAGTTTAATTAAGTTTTTAATATTATTCTTGTATAAATAGCGTTAACCTATGATTATATTACCCACTGTGTATTATTATTACTACATTAATTATATTGGACATTTAAATTATTTTATCAACGTACGATTGACAGGAAGAAGAAGATAAATAATTATTTTATTATTAATATATATAGTTATTTTTTATCATTTACAATTATTATCAATTATTATTTATGTTCAATTTTAGGTTAAGGAGGTTACGATTTAATTACTATCTACTAAATATAACCTAAATCCTCTCCATCTTTTCCCAAAGTTAAAATAAATAAATATAAATATCGTACGATGTAAAATCCTTACTAATCTTTCAAAGATTGCCTATTAGTTAGGGAGTCATTACGTTCTGTCCAGGACATGTGTTATTTTTGCTTAGCTGTCACTAATCTATCACTAATCAGAACCAACTCATTACTGGAACCCAAAATGAACGGGAAAATACTGGAGTAATCAAGGAATTCTCACACATTCACAGAAGGTGCTTCGTAATCGGTGGAATTGAGGGATTTCTTTTTCGGAGATTTGTTTTGAAGATATTTTTTTGGTGCGATTTATTTTTTTATACTACTTGGGTGGCAATCAAGCATATGAGTATGAGCTCCCTGATGGTAAGCAGTTACCATAGACTAGGGTTGCTTGCAATACATGGAACACCACTCACCTTTTGTCGCCTCAAAAAATTGTGATACCCGAGCTTTGTGATGATGTGCCCCGGGTATAGGAAAACGTTTCTTAAAAAACGCTTCCGTAATGGCACTGAAGATCTGTACTCACGCACAGAAACACAACTACACCGCTGTGTGAAGTTATTTGGCTGTGGTGTTCTGTAAGGTGGAGGTTCTTCCCAGCCAACGTGCTCTGTAGTATGGGTGCTTCTCTTATTTTTAGAGATTTATATAATGTTGAAGATATTTTTTTGGTGTGATAGATTTTTATTATAATGCTTGATACATATTTATGGAGTGAACTGAGTGTTGTGGATTTTTGTGGTTATATTGACACTGTGAGTGAGCATTGAAAAAGAAGTTTTGGAAATTCAACTCCTAAAGAGAAAAGGGGTGAAAGTTCGTTTGGTGTGAACTCGGGCAAAGCCGCGGTGGGCTACTAGCTCTACTTATAAGTGTGGATGAGTTTCACCTCATTCCACTACGATCCACCTGGTATCATCTGGTATGGTCCAGACATATTTTTTTCACCGTAAGATTCCAGAAGAATTTCTTTCCACGTACCTACGATTAGGCTATGGAATGAACTGCCTGCCGAGGTTTTCCCAAGAGACTATAGCGTAGGTTCTTCAAGAAAGGAGTTATAAGGTTTTTTTAAAGGGTCGGCAACGCGAGTGACACCCCTGGTGTTGCAAACGTCCTTGGGTTACGTTAACTGCTTACCATCAGGCGGGCCATATGCTTGTTTACCACCTTGGTAGTATAAAAAAATGTATTTTTGGACATGTGGGTTTATTTACAATGTTTTCCTTCACCGTTAGCAGATAGTAAATCATTTAATAAGTAGATACGAATAATTCCACAAAATTAAATTATTTTTTTTATTACCACACTTCATGGTTCAAACAAAACTCACCCACTTTGACTACCACATCTTCTTTTTATTAACACACTTTTGACAAAAGAATCTCAAAAACGGTCAAGTAAAAAAAATGTGGTCAATTACCATTCGACCACAAGTTAGTATTAGGTATACCATTAAGAGATTTTATACATTTTTCATACTATTTAGGTAACAAATACCTAAGCATACGGCCTGCCTAATGCTAAGCAGTTACCGCAGCTTATGGACGCTTGCAATACTAGAAGTATCACTTGCGTATTGCCCATCATTATTTTGCGCCAGGGTTTTTAAGATGTAGTTTCCCTGGGGTAGGAAAACGTTGCTTTCATAATGCATCCCTAAAAGAGCGCTGAAGAACTGTAGCCACACTCAGGAACACAACTACACCGCTATGTGTAGTTTTTTGGCTGTGGTCTTCTGTTAGGTGAAGGTTGTTCCCCAGTCGGGCTTGCTCGCTAGTATGGTGCCCTACCTCTCTTATTTTTTTGTACGGCCCGCCTGATTTTAAGCAGTTACCGTAACCTATAGATGCTTGCAATAGCAAAGGTATCACTTGAGAGTATTAGAGTAACGTCTATTTATGTTACAAATGCATCAAACTTGGTACCCCCAAGAAACCAATTAATTAAGGCGCCAATATTATTCAAAAGGTTATCAGTTCAGTACCATGCATATGTTGCAGTGATATAGCTAAATCTGTTGTTTTGATAAACTCCTATAAATTCATAAATGTGTATAGAAATTGCTTTATAACGTGGCTAAACCATTTATACCATTTTTTGCCACACACATAAAGGTACAGAAAAAAATACATTTACTCAAAAAATTAAGAAAGTTAGTCCACCATACTAAGAGAGGTAGGGCACCATACTAGCGAGCAAGCCCGACTGGGGAAGGACCTCCACCTTATAGAAGACCACAGCCAAATGACTACACACAGCGGTGTAGTTGTGTTCCTGTGTGTGAGTACATTTCTTCAGCGCTCTTTTAGGGATGCGTTATGAAAGCAACGTTTTCCTACCCCATTGACATCATCATACCCTGGCGCAAAAAAATGGGTCGGCAATACGCAAGTGATACCTCTAGTATTGCAAGCGTCCATAAGCTGCGGTAACTGCTTAACATTAGGCAGGCCGTATGCTTATTTGTTACCCAAGAAGTATGAAAATAAAAAAAAATTTTTTTTGAATAGTTTTAAAAATTAAGCTGCTTATAACTAAAACTATATTTCCATCTCAGCCGTAAGACGTCCACTGCTGGACATAGGCCTCCCCCAAGGTTTTCCACATCATTCAGTCCTGATACAAAAAAAATGTGACACCCCTGGTGTTGCAAACGTCCATAGGCTACGGTAACTGCTTACCATCAGGCGGGCCGTATGCTTGTTTGTCACCTTGGTAGTATAAAAAAAAAATATTTAGCTTAATGCAATTTGGTAAATGGCGAGTTAACAACTTAAGCCACCGAACCAACTGTGCAGTCAAAATAATATCATAAGTCATATAATAAGTCAGTTATGATTCGTGTTCAATTCTTTTTCTATAATACTACTTTAGGAATATCTTGAGACCACTTAAATACGGCTTTTTGATCCCAAAATAGGGGCAGCCTCTACTTAGGCAACCAGGGGCAACAAACACCCAATTATATTTCTTAATACATACTTAATACAAACAAATTACACCCAGACACATAAAAAAAAGTTAAATAATCTTTCAAAGATTTGTTTAGCAGTCACTAATTACTAGACCAACCGACTAGTCATTTGACAATAAATCTGATATTACAATTCCACCGCTACATGAATACACTCCGACACTGTTTAGTAAGTAAACTAATGCATGGTGGAAATTAATCGAAGCTGAGACGGAGGTATTGAGAGCGCTGTTAATATTACGTATTTGTATTTAATATATTAAGTTTCTATGTGTGGGGTGGGGTTTATTAACGGTATTTTGGTTGATTTGTGTTTGACGGATATTGTGTAGCAAAATTATAGAGGTAAATAGGAATGGCTGCTTATTATACACAGTTAGTAGCTTTACTCATAATTATTATTCAAATTGTTTATTTCTTTAGTAGCAAAACGTTAAATTTTACAATAAAAATAGTCACTATTCACATATTGCTTTATACTTTAATAGCAATATGTAAATTGAAGCAGACTTTAACACCATACTTTTTTTTTCTCGCACGACCAGTACTAAGTACGATTACCTTATTAACCGACGAAAAAAAAAAGAGAGGTTCTCAAGTCGACCCGTATATTTGTTTTTTTTTTTTTTTTTTTTTTATGTATGACCACGCATAACTTTTTACAGGGGCGTCCGATTTCGATAATTCTTTTTTTATTCGATAGGATATACTTTGAAGTTGGTCCCATTTTAACGACATTCAGCTTTTATGATGGGATCCATGAGGAATTGAGAGAACTCCTCAAATATTATAGGCAAACATATAACGATTTTGATATTTTCTACTATAAGTCAAGCATTTGCATTCAGAAAGTATCATTTGGTGAAGTAAAACTGATGAAGAAGACCACAAATGACTGCCAGAAGTTCTCAATATTAAGCATTTTGTGAAGGGCGATAGGATAATATAGATATCGAATAAGATAGTTACAGCGACTGTCATAAAGTAAATTCAATGTTTTTGATGAAAATGGTACCATTAAACTAATCTGATGATTGAACTAGGAAGGCATAAGCATCGGAACTCCATAAATAAACAATGTATTCTAGCCGTGTTTGAGCTTATTGGAGTGGTCATAAGATGCACTCTGATTGTAAATTATTAGATTTTCGGAAACTCCGTATTTTCAACTAGAAATAATACCCCTCAGTTAAATAAATAGGGAATAATTGATTGTTTACTCATAACATTTACATTTGTTTACCGTTTTTGTTAAAATTTACTAAACATATACAGTTTTAATGACACTACATCATCAAGGAGACCTTAAATTGATCTACAACCGACACGGAAGACAGTTAAGGGCACTCTTTAATAGTTTATAGCAGCTACTTAACTACTAACAAACCATCTAACAAGCAAATTATTTATTACGTAAAGTGAAATGGTAATAAATAAATGTTTAGCGCCGACTTAAAATAAATTAGTTATTTTCCATTAGTGCAGCAAAAATAAAAATCAAAATCTTTGTTTGTAATCATTGAACATGGTTTATGTTTTGCATTGAAGAGTACAAATTAAAATCTAAATCAAAGTACTCTGATTATAATTAAAACATTCATTGACTATATTATTACAGATTAGAATAAACATATTTAATAAATTTTGTAATAAATATAAAAATAATAATAAATAATGGTAATTAATTCAAAATGTTCGATTATAGATTCTAATAAAAAAAAACTTCGGCCTGTCTACTGAAAACGCGGCCAAGAGACTGGCAGCATTGCCACGCTGAATAGCAATGCTTATTCTTTAAGCCAAATATAAACCAGCGTTCTGGTCACGTGAAGCGTCGATTAAACGCTTCGACAGAGCTTTGAAAAGACCGCGAGCACTTGCACCCCACCCAAACGGCTCAAAAACATAATCTCCGATGAGAATGCTGTATTTGCGCCCCTTGAGAGTCTCCGCAGATGCAACAGCAGCACCACCTGCTGTGCTTGGGAGATGGGATGGCGTGATGGCGTAGACACATGCTGCATCCCACATCAAAGGCCTACCCATCTTCCAGGGCAGTAAAGACATACCATCAGGTCTCTTACCATCGTTGTGTAGGTACACAATATATATACACAATTGGATTCCCGTACAGCTGTAACGCCAGTGGTGACAAGAGCGCGTCAGAGTATGTCATTTAGGTTAGCGTGCCGAGATATATTTTAAGAGAGGTAGGGCGCTATACTAATGAGCAAGCCCGACTGGGGTAGGACCTCCACCTTACAGAAAACCACAGCCAAATAACTACACACAGCGATGTAGTTGTGTTCCTAAATGAGCGCTGGCGACCAGTACCCATACAGGTCTCCAGCGCTCATTTAGGTATGCGTTTTGAAAGAAACGTTTTCCTGTCTCAGGGATACTCCATTTTAAAGCCCTAGTGTAAAAAGGTGGGTCGGCAACACACCCAAGTTATACCCCTGGTAAGTATTGCAAAAGTCCATACGGTAACTACTTAACATCAGGCGGGCCATATGCTTGTTTGCCATCCAAGTAGTATAAAAAATATATGCGGCCTGCACTCCTGCTGCATGACAGGTCGTGGTGTCCAAGGCTATCGACGGCTTCACCGCAGCAACATCTATGCTGAGAAATAGAAGAAGCGCCTAGACGAAGGATAAAAGTATTAAAATATTAATGTCAGGATATTTTGAGCAGCTGCGTTAGCCTAAAAAAAGGTTGTTTTGTGGACTATAAGACGATATTTGGTTCAGTGGCATAAGTGGTTACCTCGCCGTTTACCACTACGCGGCGTGTTTTAGGTTCGATGTCCATACGGGAAAAAAGTTGTATGACCCATGGTGGTTCCAATGGTTGTCCCTAGTATGAGTGTACTTTGTATCCGTCAATTGTATATTTGTAAAGTCTCCCGCGACACAGGGCTTGTTACCTAGCGAGGGACTTGCCTTAAAAGAAAAGGAAAATAAAGATTTTGATTTTATTGTTTAATCAAAGGTACAAAAATAAGGGTAAGTAATAAAAAAAATTAAACTTCTAAAATACAAAGATATATTGACTTTTTAGAAAAAATCGCGTTCTCCATCTTTGATCACGAAATAGATGTTATATTCGTATTCAACACCCCCGAAAAGCTCGAAGAGGACACCATAACAGGTCACTTGTCAAAAGTAGGAACTCGTTAAAGGAGGTTACTCGCTAATCGGATTCGGCTGGGTAGTGTTTGAATGGCTTAGCCATATCTCCCTGTCCTAACTGTCGCAGTATCTCAAGACAAAAATGTTTGACCCGTGTATGTTACCAGTGATGAACATTATACATCTGAGACGTGGTCGTATACTAACGCTGCGCTGTGTTAAACCTTAATAATAATAATATTTTCGAGACAACTCACACATCGCTATCTGATCCCAAACTAGGCAGAGCCTGAACTATGGTAACCAGACAACTGATAAACATACTTATATATTTCTAAATACATACATATTATAAATAAATTACACCCAGACCAGGCCTGGTTCACTCCGCTGTTTAGGTATGAATCTACAAGTACCCGGCCGCAACATTTCCAGGGGTATTATTTAGTCGAGTGTCGCGCGCCGGTAGCGTCGTCGGTTCGACGTAAGTTTACCTACGAAACGCACACGAAGCCGTAATTCGTCACCGATTCGTTTTCGCTTTTAAATATTTTAAAGAAAATAAAGGCATAAAAATATTCCACAGTATTCGGCTGCTTAAATAGTGATAAGGATCCTAACCTCTCGTTTTTCAATATTCCAAAGGATATTGCAAAGTAAAGAAACACGTTATCATTTAGAAAAACATAATTGGTAGGTACCTATTTGTAGCAAGATTTTGATATGTAGACTATAGGTACAGCACAGTTTTTGTAGAGACGTATTATTTATTTGTCCAACCAATTAAGTAGGTACTTATGTAATTGGGAAAATATATTATAACCGCCTATCACTCAATAGTTTTAAATTTCAACTGGACAAATGGCTCCAAACAAACCAATGACAAACTCTAATACCTATTTTTAATTTAATCAAAAACATAATCATGGGCGGAGCCGCGGGCAATAGCTAGTACCCATTATTATAATTTGTTCTTTAGTGGTTTGACCAGTCCTGTGATGTGGACACACTCTGCTCGTTCTTATAATTTAATTACTAAGTACCTACATTGAATATGTCCCCACATGTCCAGATTTATTTAAAAAGTCACTCGTTTACAAAAGTATAGTAAGTACCTACCTAAACCTAACAGGTACTTCAGATCAAAATTGATCTCTAAGTGACAACCATAATGTCCAGAAATACGCAATACAAAGGGAGCCAATTTGTAGGTAAATAAACGAGTAGGTAAGTTTTGTTCTGGGGAGCTGAATTGCGCTCTATTGTGTGCGAGCAAAGTTGATATTTGTTTAAATGATTTAGCGAAGTGAACCTTCTGTACCTGTACTATTAAGTATTCTGTGCCCAGACACAGAACAAACATTCGTGGTCATCACACAAAGATTTGTCCTGGGTGGGAATCGAACCCACGACCTCCGGCGTAGCAGTCAGAGTCACTAACCACTAGACCAACAGGCCAGTTAATGCTTATGTATACATAAGCATAAGGATTTATTTGCGCTGTGTAAATCTTTATGTAAACGTAAGCTTATGTTTACATAGCATAAGGATTTACACAGCGCAGTGATCTCAGTCAAAAGACGTGCACTGGTAGACCAGTGCGCGTCTTTTGATTGAGATCATAAGGATTTTATAACCAATTTGTGATGTATAATTATTGATTTGTATATGTAAGTCACAAAAAATTAAAAAATAATATCTTTTTAACAAAAAATTGAACCGACGAAAAAAAAAGGATTTGAAAAGTAAAAAATAATAAAGTTTTGAGTCGGCGCCAAACTAACGTATATGCAAATTAATCTATACCTACATATAATACTTGCCGTAACTGATTCACCAACGCAGAGCATATACATAAAGTGAGATGATGGCTTGTTTGTTTGGCGCCGACTCGAAACTTTATTATTTTTTACTTTTCAAATCCTTTTTTTTTCGTCGGTTCAATTTTTTGTTAAAAAGATATTATTTTATCAATATAGTTAGTATCGTGTTTTGACTGCATCAGCTTGCATGCTATCATACTTGTATTTTACAAAAGATTGTAACTAAAACTAAAAAAAAAGAGTGGCCTGAGTTTCTTGCTAGTTCTTCTCAAGGCTCCACGTCAGCGAACTAGCCGTAGGAAAATTTAGCTGACATCGTCTTTCTGGTTTATTCATAACTAGCTGTACCCGCGACTTCGTTCGCGTGTTCAGTCTTTTACTGGAAATCTCAAAGCTACAGCTGTTATCCCTATACAAACTTTCATCGGCTGATTTTCATCTTTAGTGGTTACATTTAAAAAACCTTTCTTTGCGGATGCCTATATCATAATAGCTATCTTAGTGTCTAGTGATTTAAACTGTGCGTTTGTTGATTAGTCAGTCAAGTTTTTCTTTTAAACATTTAGATTCTGCAATTAATAAACTTCATGAAGAAATATTGCTTGTTTGTATGATTGTTCTGCTCTTCAAATTGTCTTAGCGCAAACGTGAATAACATTAATTGGCCCATCGCCTAGCTAATAGTTTGAATTTATGTATTGTTATGTATTATCTGTGCCATACCCTGTAGAAATCTCTAAATCTATTACATTTCGTTTTAGATTGGTCACTTCTAACCGGATAGGTACTGTTACACAGTTTATGTGGGCTAAAAATTTATTATATTCTTAAAGGGCATAATGGTCCATCGTAGTGCTCAAGGATTTCAGAAATTGAACTTTCCTTTTAATCCATTGCTCTTTTAATACAGTTATAGTACTTTACATAAGCTTTCGGAACAAAACTGAATGAAAAACCAGTAAGTTGAACCCTATTTAATATTGTCGACCATATTAGTGAGAGTTCAACGTAAATTCGGTATATAGGTGTCTGTTAATTATTATCTTTATCTCTGAAACTATGCATTTTTTACTTTGTACATTGTTTAATTACGAAGTTTCGGTGCCTATATCCGGCTGTATCATAATATTAGTTCAATTGTAACATTTTAATTTGCTCATTGCTCATTGCAAATGTGATTAGTTACTGTCATTTAATTACCATAATTGAGATACATTTTGTCTGATCTCCATCGGAAAAATATTTATCATTGAGAAGTCGGCCATCTGCAGTATTCTTTATTAGTTTCACTAACGAATTGATGCTTCCTGAATGCATTTGTTTTATTCATTGCAGTATGCCTATAGTATTTGAGGAGGTTACTCACTTCCCTACGGAACCCATCACCAGAACTGGATTTCTTAAAAACTGAGAACAATATGAAAGATTATCCATCCAATTACAAAAAGATTTTTAAGAGGATTTTAAAAAGAGGGATGGACCTCCACTTTACACCACAGCCAAATAACTATACACAGCGGTGTAGTTGTGTTCCTGTGTGTAAGTATAGGTCTCCAACGCTCACTTAGGCATTCGTTTTGAAAGAAACGTATTTCTATCCCAGGAATGCTCCTATCTAAGCCCTGGTGTAAAAAATGGCTTGGTTACATGCAAGTGATACCTTTGGTATTGCAAGCGTCTATAGGCTACGGTAACTGCTCAACATCAGGTGGGCCATATGCTTGTTTGCCACAAAAGTAGTTCCATCTTAGCCATAAGACGTCCACTGCTCGACATAGGCCTCCCGCAAGGTTTTCCACATCATTCGGTCCTGAGCTGACCTTGTCCATTGGTTTATCGGCGTTTACCAGGTCGTCGGTCCACCTTGTTAGAGGCCTGCCCACGCTGCGTCTTCCAGTTCGTGGTTCGCCACTCTAGAACCTTTATGCCCAAACGGCCATCGGTTCTGTGAGCTATATGCCCTGCCCATTGTCACTTAATTGAGGCAATTTTTCGAGCTATGTTGGTTACTTAAAAAGAAAATATTACAAATCGGCTCTTAAATGACGATGTTCAGAGATAAAAAAAAACAATGCAATGGAACCTCATCTTTAAAAATTCAGTTAAAAATATATATCAGTTAAGTATGCCGACGAGACAGAGGCCGATCATGCGTTTCGCTGTGAGTGATTTTTTTGGTCGAAGATAGACACATAGTATCGCGGAGTTTTTGAGATCTATTTGCAAATAACATTGCCTCCAACGGCAGGATTTTTCCGACTCGCTCAACTAACATCGTAATATTTCAGCCAATTCACGCTCGCAAAACTATAATGAAAGAATCACGCCGTCTACTGGTCAAAATCATATGAAATTTTGTTTGGTAGTTATTGAGTTTATCGTGACCAGACAGACAGATTCGGTGGAGTGTTTTCTTTTCTGTGCTGCTTTTCTGATTACCTAAATTAAGGTATTGTTAAATGTTAGCGCCTACACAAAATGAAATAGCATTCATTTTATAGTAACATAATTATTATAGTTTGTGTTTAAGTTTTATTAGGCGTTTAATTTAGTCAGTGATTGTCTTAGGTCTTGGCATGATTAACGCATTTTATTCGTACTTATAGTATATTTATAAAGTTTTAGTTTTATCAAACACGATTTTATCACGAGCTATGTAAACAGCCACATGAATTTAATAGAAAGCTGTTATTTTGATATTACAAACAGACACTTCAATTTTATTAATGTGTGTATAGATGTATAGCTGATATGTGTTTATGACTTCGTTTGCGTGGACTTCAGGGATTAAAACATAGAGTTTCCTGGAGTTGCTAAACGGAAAATTGTTTAAAATCAAAAGAACCCGGGGTATAGAAGATTATCACCTGCACCGCATCCTGTTAAAATGTCTGCTTCTATTACATTTCGTTGTAAAATGGTCACTTTTTTTTTTTGTTTTTTTTTTTTTTTTTTTTTTTTTTTTTTTAATACTACTTGGGTGGCAAACAAGCATACGGTCCGCCTGATGTTAAGCAGTATCCGTAGCCTATAGACGCTTGCATTACCAGAGGTATCACTTGCGTGTTGCCAACCCTTTTTTTTACACCAGGGCTTTAAGATGGAAGTAACCCTGGGATAGGAATACGTTTCTTTCAAAACGCATTCCTAAATGAGCGCTGGAGACCTGTACTCACACACAGGAACACAACTACACCGCTGTGTGTAGTCATTTGGCTGTGGTCTTCTGTAAGGTGGAGGTCCTTCCCCAGTCGGGCTTGCTTGCTAGTATGGTGCCCTACCTCTCTTAAAAAACACTAACAAAACTTTTAACCTAGTACCGTTAACACGTGATGTACCAGTCAGCTGATCTCTGTTTAATATCGTCGCCCATATTGATGAGAGTTTAACTTAAATTGGTGATTGCTATATCTCCGAAACCTCGCATTATTTTTTAAATTTATTTTCATATAAACTTCAAACGTGGTTTTACAAACTACATTTTAAAAAGTTTCAGCTAAATAAATCGAAGCGTGTTTCTTGTATAGCACGTGTGTTATTAAAGTGACCATAACTTTTTTATTTGTGAACCGATTGGAATAAAATAAAGCCTATAATGTTATGGGCCACAATATATAAGTGAAAACCGCATTCAAATCGGTTGCGTGGTTGCTGAGTTTATCGCGCACATACGCGGCCACAAACAGACAAACAGACACAGACAAACAGACAACGTGAATGAAAACATCGTATATAAATTTTTTTTACAAAAAAAATTCAATGTACAGACGCGACTTGGTTACGATTTTATTATATGTATAGATTTATGACCTTCATAAGTGTTACTTTGTAACCTAAATGAATAAATGAATTTTGAGTTTTTGATAAATAGTTGTAGTAGTTTGTTCAGAATCGATAGATTCGAGTATAATATTTTTGAAACCATGTTTTATTTTGTACCAATAATGTATGAAAATTGTTTATAGTAGGACAACTTAGGGTCATATCGGGACAATCCCACCCACATGCCCACCGCTGTGACTTCTGTGAGCCAGGATTAACAGCAGAGTAACCAACTGATACACCGAGCTTTGACACTCGTGCGTCCCGTAGACAACTAAACCTACTGTCTTGGATCCCGAAACGAATTTAATCAGAAGTAAATAGGAGGAGTTAGAAAGAAAAGTTTCCACTTCCCACCATAGCAAAGCGGGAGACAAAATAAATCTGTATAGTTTTGTAACCTATGAAAAAGAGCACCAAGGAGGACTTAAACTACGGGACCTATGTGAGCTAAGTAACTTAGACCCATATATTAATTTTACAAATGCAAAATGATACTCAAACTGAATTTCGACAATCGTAGGTATACGACAAGATTTTACTTCGACAACATGGAACTCCGACACGTCTTCATTTTGACAATATTTTAGTTCGGAATATCTTAAACCCGATACTCCTGTACTCCGACAAAATAAATAAAGTAAATTATGTGGCAACTACCTAAACTATTTGTCGCCTATGTGGAAATCGAATCTTATCAGAGCCTCTAGACAAGTGGCATAAGCGATAGTCGAATAGAAAATTCAAAAAATAAAATGTATGGAATTTGACGTGAGTCTACGATTTAATGTCGTAAACTTACGTCAAATCCCATACATTTTCTTTTTTGACTTTTCGATTCGACTATCGCTTATGCCACTTGTCTAGAGGCTCAGGAATCGAACCCGCACCACGCAGCACAGTGGTAAATAGCATGATAACCACGAACTAACGGTGTAGTCACATATTAGACACACTTCTAAACAATACGCTAGTTACAATAGGTATATGCTTAAGCATAATGTCTATAGCTTAACTGGAGTGAGCGTTAAGTAAGTTCAACGTTCTAATGCTTTGTGGGGTTAGGACACACTAATGCGCAACGATCGGTCGTGACGAGATGATTTATTTAGTAACTAGTTGTTGTCCGCGGCTCCACCCGCTTGGATGTCGGTTATCGCGATAAATAGCCTATATGCTTTTCCAGACTATAATCTATCCCTGTGCCAAATTTCATCCAGATCCGTTCAGTAGTTTTTGCGTGAAAGAGTTACAAACATCCATACTTTTACTTAACTTTCGCGTTTATAATATTAGTAAGGATTTCTTTGTCGCTGTCACGTTTGTGCTGATGCTACTTCTCAGTCTTGGGGTTAAAAATAAATAAAATAAGCCTTTATTGCTGTATCTACTAGGCGTCTACTTTGTCCGCGTGGTAATTTGAAATATTTAACCCGATTTTGCAACATATCTCACTACTGCTCCACTCCTATTGATCATAGCGTGATATTGTATAGTTTATAGCCCTTCTGGATAAATGCACTATTCAGAAAAAAAAATCTAATCGAATCAGTACTTTCAACCAAACAAACAAACAAACTCTTCAGCATTATAATATTAAAGTATAGATTTACTAATTATTACACTTAAAAAAAAACTCCTATCTGAAAAAAGTGTTGGGGTTGAGTGTAACAATTTTTGGGGTTAAGTGGATTATGCCGATTTATTTCATTTCGGTGACGTCACAATAAAAAAGTGACAGTTGTGTTGCACATCAGATATAAAAAATCTTAGCTTCAAATACTTGTAAACACACAAGAACACAACTACACCACTGTGTGTAGTTAAACATTTTTTAAACTCCCACACTAGGTAGCAAGCCCTTTTTAAGCACTTTACGAACATATAACTCACGGACACAAGTTACACAAAAACTTGAAACACAAACCTTTATAAATCACATAAAGTTTTGTCCCATGTGGGAATTGAACCATGGAAAAAATAGCCTACATTACTTATACGTCCATAGGCTACGGTAACTGCTTACCATCAGATGAACCTTAGTGAGACGACTAAATCGGTCCGACACGATCAATCGTTAATGTTATACAACCCCCGCAGACCTGTTCCAAGTTCCTCTAAAGCAACATGTTCCAACTTGTCCTGCTAAGACCGATTCATCATTATACTCTGCAAACTGTTGAGGGTTTCTACACTGAGTACCACCTTACTGTATATTGTTTTGTTATTGTTCACGGTCCATTATTTCAGATAATATAATATATTGAAATAATTTTGTGGACTTTATATTAATTACAATATGTAATGCATATGGCCTTAGTTCAACAGTGAACGTCATCAGGCTGAGATGATGGTGATGATGATGAAGATATGTCAGATGGTCACTCTATAAGGATTGTTTCTTTTTTTTAGAAAATACTGAATATTTTTATGGGATTTTCTATGGATATTAAATAAGTGTAATTGTACAAAATAATGATGTAAACCTAACAAACACTCATCAAAATAAATTCAGTATTTTCTGAAAAAAAATTAGAGCCACCTCGGTACCTTATCTGCTTTGCATACTGTACTCATCATCATCTTCATCATGTCAGCCTGATGATGGCCACAATGGCCGATTCTGAGCTGCCTGCGTCCAGTGCTTTCCTGCAGGTCTGATGATATCATCTGTCCACCTAATGGGAGGTCGTCCCACGCTGCGTTTTCCTGCATGTGGTTGCCACTCAAGAACCTTTTTCCCATCGGTTACCGGTTCGCCGAGCGATGTGGACTGCCCATTGCCACTTAAACTTGCTTAACAACTAATCAAATGATTTACCATCTGCTAACGGTGAAGGAAAACATCAACAAAAAATTCAAAGACAATGTCTGATTCACCGAACCGAATTAGGCAGCGTGTATGAATTAAAGCCTTTATTAATCAATATTCTAAAATAAGAGTAGCGGTTTATTTATTTATTCTTTATTGTACACCATTATAATACATTATACAGTAACTTAAAAAAAAAAACTGTGTAATGTATTATAATGGTTTATTTATTGTTTATGTTGCTATGGTTACCCGAAACAGACAGGCGGACAAAATTTTATATTTGGTATAGGTACGCATTTAGTGGTTTTTTTTTCTCTACTACTTGGGTGGCAAACAAGCATGATGCCTATGGACGCCTGCAACACCAGAAGTATCACTTGGTAATTCTGTTGTTGCATTACAGACATTTTAATTGCTTTATATTTAGATGTCAGGCTTTATTTCACAATTAATTAAAATAAGTATTTTAAGAGAGATGGGGCACCATACTACTGAGCATACCCGGCTAAGGAAAGACTTCCTTACCTTACCTTACCTTACAGAAGACCTTGTTCCTGTGTGTGAGTATAGGTTTCCAGAGCTCATTTAGTGATGCTTTTTTAAAGAACGTTTCCCAGGGAATTTCCATCATAAAACCCTGGTGTTTATTTTTGGATCAGCAACACGCGATACCTTCAGAATTGCAAGCGTCCATAGGCTACGGTAACTGCTTATCACCAGAGCCTCTAGACAAGTGCGATAGTCGAATCGAAAAAGTAAAAAAAAGCAAATGTATGTGATTTGACGTAAGTTTACGATATTATATCGTAGACTTACGTCAAATCCCATACATTTGTTTTTTTGACTTTTCAATTCGAATATCGCTTATGCCACTTGTCTAAAGGGACAGGTGGGCATTGCATATGCATTGCATTGCATAACGCATACCAATTTCAAAACAACACATTCTCTATATCAATAACACATAATTAAAACTTTAAATGCATAATTCATTTCACATTAAATTTGATGTGCAAATACAATACGTCAGAATACATAGAATTAATAATATCAGTTTCAATAGATAAACAAATTGTTATTTAAACGCATGTATAAATATTATATCAAATCCGCTCCCAACTGAATACCGAATAGGATACCAACAGAAATTCTGTATTCGATGTTGGACGAGTTGAAAATGTATAGGGATTGTTATTAAACTGCGGACTTCGGTACAATTTTAGTTTGAATTTTTTTTTTCGTGAGGTAGCCGAGGTAATAATGTGAAAATTTTTTTTTTTTTTTGTTTGTTTTCTATTAAGTGTTACTGATTTTTTTCTCGTTTAGCCAAATAAAAAAAATGTAGTAAAACACTTAACGCCATACATAGCATAATAATGTCACTATATAATAGTATGTATGTTTCGAGGTGGGGGCCTGGTGATCCGTCACACAGGATTTTCCTAGTACGGACTCCAGTCTCTCACAAAGGATTATAACCTGACTGACCTTGTACACATACTTTGTAACCCTTTGTGAACAGATAATAAATGAATATTATTATTAATAATATTAAAAGCAACCCATATATGTCCCACTGCTGGGCACTGATCTCCGCTCCTCTATCAAGAAAGAGAGAGAGAGACACACTTATTTTCACACGCTGGCCTAATGCGGGTTGGTGAATCAGACATGTCTTTAGAATTTCTTCTAAGACATGTGGGTTTCCCTTGGTTTTTTCCTTCACCGTTAGCCGAAGTAGCCAAGTAGAAAAGTAATAGGAGTTATTAGTTTGATAGTATATAGTGAAGAGATGTGAGTTTGATGGTGATTTTTACTTAATGGAATGTAAAAAAGAAAAAGAATGAAGAAAAACGTTTCACCTCAGCCAAAAGACGCCCACTGCTGGACATAAGCCTCCCCCAACAATTTCCACAGCATTCGGTCCTGGCCCTCTAGACAAGTGGTATAAATGGTAGTCGAATCGAAAAGTCAAAAAAGAAAATGTATGGGATTTGACGTAAGTTTACGACATTAAATCGTAGACTCACGTCAAATTCCATACATTTTATTTACTTACTATTTTATTTACTTAATCCTACTATCCTACAAATATTATAAACGCGAAAGTTTGTAAAATGTATGCATGTATGTTTGTTACTCTTTTACGCAATAACTACTAAATGGACTGCATGAAATTTGGCACAGAGATAGTTTTTTTTTTAATTCTACCAAGGTGGCAAACAAGCATACGGCCTGCCTGATAGTTAACAGTTATCGTAGCCTAGGGACGTTTGCAACACCAAGGGTGTCACTTACGCGTTGCCGACCCTTTAAAAACCTAATAACTCTTTTCTTGAAGAACCCCATGTTATAGTCTCTTGAAAAAACTTCAGCAGGAAGCTCATTCCACTACCTAATCATACGTGGTAAAAAAATCCTCGGAAATCTTACGGATTATATAATCTAAAATAGCGCACAGTCTACTTTTTATTGCGATAACTGACAACCACGCGGGCGGAGCCGCGGGTAACAGCTAGTAGGCAATAAAATTAACAACACGGGAAGCAAAAATGATTAATTTATCTTCCTTCATTACAATGTTTACATATATCTCCCAATCACGTAAGTGCTTGCTTCTTTGCTAGTCAATCAAATATATATATATATATTTTTTAAAGACAACTCCCGCACTAGTGAATAAGCTCTGTGTCGCGGGGGACTTTACAAACATAAAATTAACGGACACAAATTACACCCAGACTCAGAACAGTTATTGTGGGGTCACACAAAGTTTTGTCCTGTGTGAGAATCGAACCCACAACCTCGTGCACAGCAGGCGCATACTGCTACCACTGGACCGCCAAGACAGTGGAAATAAATTTGGATATAAATTTGGATCATGTTCTAAGTTACCATTAATACCTACACCTGTCGATAGCAGGTGTAAACTTTCACCTAGTGGCGGCGGCGTTCTGTAGCCTCCACTGGGATGTTCCTGTTCCCAAGTCCTCACACACAGAATTTGATATCCGCCTCCGAAATTTTAGACACTCAATATTTGTTTACAATATTTGTTATTTAGATGATATACTATTCATAGTAAAGCCGTGTTTAAACAAAATGGGATTGAATAAATTTTATTTTAATCCGTACAATTTTTTTGTTAAGAAAAATTTTGGGGACTGCCGATAGAAGTGAAAACTAAGTAACTTGTGAATTGTATCGTCGAGCTATTTTATTATTCTTTTACGATTTATACACATAATAATTTATGTTTTTATTTGCAAGTAATTTACAACTACAACTATAAATCTAACAATAAAAACAACACAAAAAAGAAGGGGGAGGACTGCTTAGTAGGCGTCGTAAAATTCCTCCGCATCGATGTCTACTGAAAACGTGCCCAGGAGACTGGCAGCACTGACTTATTCTTTTTGAATATGAAAAGTGTTTGATGACGATGACGCGAGTTTCATGATTTTTGTTCATTTTTGAATATGGAAAGCGTTTGGTGACGATAATGCGAGTTCCATGATTTTTGTTCACCCAAAAAGTTTGAATATGGAAAGCATTCGGTAACGATAACGCGAAGTTCATAAGATTTTTGTTCACCCAAAAAGTTTGAATATGGAAAGCGATCGGTGACGATAACGCGAGTTCCATGATTTTTGTCAAGAAGTCTTCAACGCGCCTTAAGAAGTTTTCACATCAAAAACAACAATAAATACCGCGCCTAATTATGACTTTGATTTCCACACGGAACAATTTTTTTTATGTTTTCCTTTTAAATGTTTGTTATTAGTCGGAGTGTACTTTATGCCCGTGAATTATATCCTACTAATATTATAAATGCGACACTTTGTAAGAATGGATGGATGGATGGATGTTTGTTACTCTTTCACGTAAAAACTACTGATCTGGATGAAATTTGGCACAGAGATAGATTATGGTCTGGAATAACACATAGGCTACTTTTTACAGCGATAACCGACATCCACGCGGGCGAAGCCGCGGGCAACAGCTAGTGCTTAATAAAATGTTTTTTAAATTTGATTTATCAATTCGTAGCATAAAGTAATTTGTAGCTGAAGTTATAAAAATTTGGTTAGAGTTAATACAAAGCACATCTAGTCAATAATTAAGCTGAAATATTACTCATTGTTCGACCTAACATCTTAGAATGGGCTAATTAAGTTTAGAATCTATTTTAATTATTACCCGTGCTATTTAAATTTCAACTTTAAAATATTAAACATAAAGTTTGTATTTGTTTAGCGAAGATGGAATTGTATAGCGACAGTGATAGAGCGTCCAATCAGAGGGTGAGACGAATTGAACTATTAATTCATTCAAATTGTATTAGAAAATGTAATTGTATGGTGGCTATTGTTGCTACAAGCGGGGATAAGTTGGTATATCCTTACTAATATTATAAATGTGAAAGTTTGTAAGAATGGATCTTGGATGGATGTTTGTTACTCTTTCACGTAAAAACTACTAAATGGATCTGGATGAAATTTGACACACAGATAGATTATGGTCTGGAATAACACATAGGCAATAACCGATATCCACGCGGGTGGAGCCGCGGGCAAGAGCTAGTGTTATATAATCTAGTCAAAGATATATTTATTTAAATGTAGGTCTATTCGATATTATATTGTATAAATAATATTAATTACGAGTTTTTTTATACTATTCGGGTGGCAAACAAGCATACGGCCCACCTGATGTTAAGCAGTATCCGTAGCCTATAGACGCTTGCATTACCAGAGGTATCACTTGCGTGTTGCCAACCCATTTTTTTACACCAGGGCTTTAAGATGGAAGTAACCCTGGGATAGGAATATGTATCTTTCAAAACGCATTCCTAAATGAGCTCTGGAGACCTGTCCTCACACACAGGAACACAACTACACCGCTGTGTGTAGTCATTTGGCTGTGGTCTTCTGTAAGGTGGAGGTCCTTCCCCAGTCGGGCTTGCTCGCTAGTATGGTGCCCTACCTCTCTTAATGATTATCCCTGGGATAGAAATACATTTGTTTAAAAACTAAAAGTTTCTTTAAATTTTGATTTCTGCAGCCCTTTTCCGTATGAACTTTCAAATTAATGCATAATAATAATAATTTTATTTTAAGTAACCAGTACTCATATTTTATAGTAATACATATACATATATATATATATCTTATTCTATGTTAGTAGATGTACATACAACGTGTTGGCAGAGGCCTATGTAGCAATGGACTGCAATAGGCTGATTGATTGATTACAAGTCAGCATGTAGGTAAACAGCCATCACCGCCTCACTACTCCTTAAGAAATGGCACAGCAATGATCAATGTACCTACAATCCAGTCTCTCCACAATCATAGCCAGAATGCTGTCGCAACTAGCACAGATCTACCCAATTTTCTTTTAATATATTTTTTTCGACACTTGGAAAATTGTTTTCTATTTTACTTGAACGTAAAAATAAACATTAGCATTCGAATACCTTTATATTGTTTTTCTTTTACGACTTGTACGAAATATTTTACAAACAGGAAGTGTGATAGGCGCATAAATAAATGCACAAAAAATCAAGCAATCTGCTTTTTGGAACGCACCTTCAAAGGAACCTCCCACCTCACGGGGCTACCTTTGCCACAATCAGTCTTTTGTACAAGATGACAAACTTATCTATACCGTCTACTATTGTCACCATACACCTTATGTCTATAATATTAAGGTTCAAAATAAGATCTTTTAATATTTTGAATGGTAGAAGCGTTATGGTTTTGCAAGCTCGTATGTTACGTCATATTGCCCGAAGGCGCGAATCAAGAATTTTGCGCGTCGTTTCGCGCCAAAACAAAAGATCCGCCATCTTGTGGTGTTATACAAAGCAAAGAGGTTTTTTACACTTTTAAGAATTGGAAATGCATGTCTTTCGAGTATATCAGTGGTCTAAGCCATTGAGTTACTTTGTGTAAGTAATGTAGGTAGAGTTTATAGCTATAAGAATATCATTGAATCCAATAATATTTTCTGTGTATTTTAAGTGTCTTTTTTATGTGTTTAAATTTGGTGTACAAAAAAGAATTATCTATCTACTATTTTTCCGAGCTTTCATTTGCGTGTACAATACCACGGGAACAGTGTTTATTTTCAGTGGTTTTTTTTACTGTGCCAAATTTGTTTTAGATCCGTTCAGTCGTTTTGGCGTGATATTTTTTTTGTTTTGGAAAGACAACTCCCGCATTTAGATCATTGTCGCGGGTGACTTTACAGTAATGCAATTAACGGTTACAAATTACACCTAGACTTAGAACAACTCTTTGTGGGTCACACAAAGTTTTGTCCCTATGTGGGAATCGATCCCACAATCTCGTGCTCAGCAGGCGCATACTGCAGCCATTGGCAATCGATTGATTAACAACCATTAATACATCTAAATTGAGTTACTTTGTAATGTAGGTAGAGTTTACTTACTAATAACCTCCTCTTTTTGAAGTCGGTTAAAAATACGTATAGAGGTAGGTAGAAGAGTATTACACCTATTTAAATAGATAAGTTAAAATGTAGACAAAATAAGCGCTTCTTTCACTAATAAACTGTTATGCAGTTTGACGAATTTAAGTTATATTTTTTTAGATAACAATAAAAAAACCTATGAACAAATGTGTTTGAGTAACATATGTACCTAACAGAGATATGGCACCATACTAGGGACCAAGCCCAACTGGGGAAGGACTTCCACTGAACACAAGACCTCGGCCAAATAACTACACACTGCGGTGTAGTTGTGTTTCTGTGTTTAAAGTTTTGAAAAAAAAAACCTTTTCCTATCCCAGGGATACTCCATCTTAAAGGTCTAATGTAAAAAAAAGAGTCAGCAACTCGCAAGTGATAACTCTGGTATTGCAGGCGAAAGGCTACGGTAACTGCTTAACATCAGGCGGGCGGTATGCTTATTTGCCACCTAAGTAGTATAAAAAAACTCGGGTTTCATTACAAGTATGGTGCTCTACCTTTCTTGAATTTGAGGCACAAAGTTGAAGTCTTTTCGAGCCGCGGTCCAAGTTAGTTGCCTAAGTTACAGCCTGTCTGAACTTAGTTAATTAGCAAGCCTAATTACAAACTAGTATCCTAATAAGCTTAAACGTTGACATGTTTCCATCATAAGGAGTCCATAAGAATTTAACTAAATTTTTGACTTGCTGTTTTTTTTATATAAGTACTACTTAGGTGGCAAAAAAGCATACGGCCCGCCTGATATTAAGCAGTTACCGTAGCCTATGAACGCTTGCAATACCAGAAGTATCACTTGCGTTGCCAATCCATTATTTTACACCAGGGCTTTGTGATGATAGTATCCCTGGGATAGGAATTCGTTTCTTTCATAACGCATCCCTAAATGAGCGCCGGAGACCTGTACCTACACACACACCAGGGACACAAGTACACCACTGTGTTTAGTTAACTGGCTGTAGTCTTCTGTAAGGTGGAGGTCCTTCCCCAGTCGGGCTTGCTCGCTAGTATGGTGCTCTACCTCTCTTATGATTTATCATCATCTTAGTCGAAAAAATTGTGTGACCCACAAAGGGTTTCAGTCTGGGTGTGATTTGTGTCCGTTAATTGTAAGTCACCCGCGGCACTGAGCATAAATTTTCTAATGCGGGAGTTGTCTTTCTTAAACGAAAAAAAAAATACCACGCCAAAACGACTGAACGGATCTAAAGCAAATATGGCAATGAAAATAAACACTGTTCCCGTATAATTGTACACGCAAACGAAACATCGGAATAATAGTACGACTGCCTCGGTGGTCCAGTGGCCGCAGTATGCGCCTGCTGTGCACGAGGTTGTGGGTTCGATTCCCACACAGGATAAAACTTTGTGTGAGAATTGTTCTGAGTCTGGGTGTAATTTGTGTCCGTTAATTGTATGTTTGTAAAGTCCCCCGCGACACAGAGCTTGTTCTCTAGTGCGGGAGTTGTCTTTAAAAAAAAATATTGTACACCAAATTTATTCACATAAAAAGACACTTAAAATGCACAGAAAATATTATTAGATACAATGGGCGGCCTTATCGCTAAATGCACATACTACGGATATATTTTCATATCGAACCCACAATCTTGTGCACAGATGGCGCATACTGCAGCCACTGGCAATAGATTGATTAACAACCATTAATACATCCAAATTTTCGCATTTATAATATTAGTTTTGGTATACAATAAAGAATTATCTATCCAGGTATCCATAGGTAAATTACGTCAGAAGATTCCACAACTCAGACACATCCTCAATCACAATTTTTCTCGCTCTATTTCGGTAGGTGTTGACATTCACATTCGCACCGAGCTTTCATTTATTATTCACACCTCCACTCACACACTCAACAGACGTCCCATTTTAACCCCTATAGGTTACACGTCTATAATGCTGCTAAATTGTAAATGACCATTTTGACTTTGACTGAACTTTGAAATTCGCCTGTTTTAAATTATTCATCTTAAATTGGCTACGTATTGGAGTGTGTGGCTGTTAAGTTGAATTATTTAACAGTTTCAAGCGTTGAGAGCCGTGTTCGGTAGCATTTAATTTGATTGCTCTACGATTTTGTGGTGTGAAATCTTTATTTTTATCTTAGAAATAATCTGCTGTGATAATTTTATTGAAGTGAAAAATTCTTTAGGCGCTTTGAGCACTTTTTGGGTGAACAAAAATCAAGGAACTCGCGTCATTGTCAGCGAACTTATATTACATTTTCAAACTTTTTGGGTGAACCAAATTATGAAACTCGCATCATCGTCAACGAACGCTTTCCATATTCATTTTTTTTTCATTTGTGGCCGCAGTATAGTAGTACAAAGAGTTGTTCTGAGTCAGTCAGTGTAATTTGTGTCCGTTGATTGTATGTTTGTAAAGTCCCCCGCGACACAGAGCTTGTTTTCTAGTGCGGGAGTTGTCTTTTAAAAAAAAAGAAAAAGAAAGTATGCGCCTGCTGTGCACGAGGTTGTGAGTTCGATTCCCACACAGGACAAAGCTTTGTGTGACCCACGAAGAATTCGACTGCAGCTATTAAGAAAGTTGGAACTACATTTTGGCGATTTTCGTTTTATTGCACCAAAGGTCTCAAAATAACTATAGCTATGACTTCGCAAAGTTTCAAATTTCTAAATATTGGCTATCACAGTTTTTCTAGATTAATAAAGTCGGATTATTTGAGAGCGTCCGATTAATTATGTAGGTAGGTATGTTACTACGCTGTTCGCGGGGCAAGGGCGCCCGCGAACCGCGCGGATATGCCATTTCGTTCATCGTTAATCGGACAACTGCACGCGCGTGTGTCATATTTTTATTTAAATGTTTTACGTCTTATATCAAAATACCTTAAAATTGCTATAAAAATGTTAAATTCAGGATTAAACGGTAAAGATTGTAGTATGTCTCAGATCCTACATGGTTAACTGATTATTATTTTATTGCTTGTGTCGGACGTACCACATTCTACAATATTATGCGCTTTCAGTTCATACATTTCTATCGGATATGGTACTACTGACATTGTTAAACGTTCTTATTTTGAAATCATTTGTCAGATATGGCAATACCGACTTTTTTATTCGTACATTACTACATTTGGTTGTTGGATGTGTTAGTACCGACTTTATTATTTGTAAACAGTGATATAATTTAGGTCGGATATGGCATATACTGCAAAGTTAAGGGAGACTTGGCTTATTTTTTCTTGTCTCATGTGACATTTTTAATAATAGGTACTATATTTTCAAAGTCTAATTACTCTTATCTGACCACACGAGTTTACTCACTCCCATTAATGACTGATATCATTGTGCATAAAAGCCTCCGAGATACAGGAGGTTTTCGACTGCCGCCTTCTGACTTCAGGCTATTGCAAGAATTTCTTAACATTGTTTTTATACGAAACATACCGACAGTTTAGTTAAGTAGACGGCAGATTTTTTTGTATAATTATGGTATCTTTTTTTAATTTAGGAGAAAAATCTCCACTCCCCGAAGGTTTTAATGAGGATCTTATACAGTTGCAAGACCTGCTAGACGATGAGGTATTTAATGATAGTTGTAAGAACCTACTACCTACCTACCTTTGGACTTTAAAAGCTACCCGATATCATTACCGGTCACTCCAGACATTGCCGTTTTAACATCTACTTCGGTAATTCCGTCAATAATTTCACCAGAAGATCTAAATTGTAAAACTGGCTCTTCCAATAATGACTATGAAGAAACTACAAATTATTAATATAACACCCATGCCGTCATCTATTTCAATTGACATGACTTAAATACAGAGTGATAGTATTTGAATATTGCTCTACATAGACCCAAGAAAATAGTGATACAAAACAAAAACAGATAATACTGAAGAAAATACTATAGCCTTTGCTAAACATCAGAGTTGTAAATATATAGCTCGAAATTTTAAGAAAGCCAATAAGTAAGAAGCTAACTTAAACAAAAGTGTTATCACAGCTACGTTTAATTTTCGAAAACTACTAGAAACGCCATATGGTGATGTTAGCGTTCTTTACTACAAAAACTTTATCGTTTACGAATTGGCCTCAAAATTAGGTACTTGCACGAAAGCATAGCCAAACGGATCTCCGTTTGGCTATGCTTTCGTGCAAGTACCTAATTTAATAAATGAAGTACCTAAAATTCCCGAAGATCTCTTCGGGAATTTTATTTAACATCACGTTGAAAGAGGCGTCAAGAAATTTTGATTGTGATCCGACAACTATGCGGGTCAAAACCGCAATCGAAATGCTTTTTCACTACATCTATTTGTAGCCAAAAACTTGGGAGTTACTGTTACTCATCCCTTTTTGGATCACGCCACAATCGGAAGATCCTGCGGCCGTAAATCTATCTGGTGTAAGAGTGGTAAGTATTGCTTGGCTCGGTGGGCTAAGACTAAAAAATATCTGTACATAGTTTATGAGTTAAAACAGGACAAAGTTTTTTTAACTTCAAAGACTTGCCAGCTAATAAAAACTGGACCAAAAATATGGCAAATGAAAAGGTTGTTTGGACAACAGTAAGGGTTTAAGTGAGTGCTGAACAGTACGATCGTATACGATATAAATATGATTTAGATGAGGACCCCTGTAAAATAATTGTTGTCAGAGCTGGTAGGCAAAATTAGCAACGACTGAACAATGAATTTGAACTGAAAAAGGCCTTTTTAGACCTTTGCCTATCAGCAAAGACAAATACAAAGACTTGACGGACAAAACAAATTGAATTCCCTAAGATTTTCATTTTTTATATAAACTTTTCTGTCTCATGACCAGTGTATGTTGCCAGTGATAAAATATGGATCTGAGACATGGTCGTTCACTATGGGCCTCGTGCGAAGGCTCAAAGTCACCCAAAGAGCAATGGAGAGAGCTATGCTTAGAGTTTCCCTGCGAGATCGAATCAGAAATGAGGAGATCCGTAGGAGAACCAAAGTAAACAACATAGCTCGAAGAATTGCCACCATTAAGTGGCAATGGGCATGGCACATAACTCACAGAACTGTTGGCTGTTGGGCAGAAAGGTTCTTGAGTGGTGACCACGAAGTGAAAGACGAAGCGTGGGCAGGCCTCCAACAAGGTAGACCGACGACCTGGTAAAGGTTGCGGGCAACCGGTAGACAAAGTCGGCTCAGGATCGAGAGTTGTGGAAATCCTTGGGGAGGTCTATGTCAGGGGACGTCTTTTGGCTGAGATGATGATAATAATATTAACTTTTTTGATATCATAATAAAATTGGGATCTTGCCAAAATTAGAAAGTATTGCTTGTTATGTTATTATAATAATTAAGTACGATTTGTCGCAGTGATCTCAGCACTTTAATTAATGAAGCAAAGATTGTTTTTTAGTTGTTAGTGTTTGAGTTTTTATAGGTACTACGCAGATGGTAGTACGAGTAATTAATAGATTTTTACCTTTAAAATTGCCGTTTTTAGTTAGTTCTTTGTAATAAACGACTATTTACTAGGTAAAGGCCTAATATTTTGTGATCTAAGTCACAGTGATTTCAGTTAATCTCAGTAGTAAGTTCTACGAGTTAGTTTTTACTTAAATAATAATAATTCGAAGTCAACAATTGTAACCAAAGCTAGAAATAGTGGATATTTAAAACAAAAAAATAACTTTTTACTTACAGAATTGTGTCCGTTAATTGTATGTTTGTAAAGTCCCCCGCGATACAGAGCTTGTTCTCTAGTGCGGGAGTTGTCTTTTTAAAAAATGAGAAAAAATGAAAAAAAATAATATCAAAATTTAGTTAACTGTAAAATTTAATATTCTGTAAAGTAGAGACCATATTATGACAGCTTTTGTTCAATTATCATGACAATGTGAATGTATACAATACCAACTTCTAAATTCCTTTTGATATTAGTAAGACATCAGTCAATTCAAAGGAGCCATTTAGAATTACATTTAAATTTATATTAATAAAACAATTAGAATTTTTTCCAAGCTTTTTTTGTAGTGCTTAAGGTCTATAAAGTGTAGCATAGCCCACAACCGACATAATTTTGTAACTACGTATCGAAAAAAAATGTAGGATATGGCAGTTCCCACACAATAGCATAGCTGAATTTCAAGTAACATAGTAGGATGTGACACTTTCGACTTGCATAGTACGTAAAACATTGTAGGATATGACACTTCCGACAAATTTGCTAGCATCTGTTTCGGTTAACAGTGTAACATCTGCTTTTTATAGCATTTCCTATATATTTTTTTAATTTTTTACACAATGACCTGTACTAGCATTTAAAACTATGGTACTATGCGAAATTTGGTTTAAATATATGGCGATTTGTCAATTTGGTGCATGTTCAAAACTTTATTAGGCCGTACTGTAAAGTAGCGTTTTTGTAGATCCAACGTTGTTAATAGCTACGGTCGAATTGTTCTGAGTCTGGGTGTTATTTGTGTCCGTTAATTGTATGTTTGTGAAGTTCGACGTGACACAGAGCTTGTTCTAGAGAACAAGCTCTGTGTCACGTCGAACTTCGGGAGTAGTCTTTTTTAAATGAAAAATAAATGAATGAAAAATAATAATTTATATTATTATAGTTCGACGATACAATTCACAAGTTAATCGTGAAGCGTTTAATCGAGGCTTCACGTGACCAGAGGGCTGGCTTATTTTTGGCTCAAAGAATAAGCATTGCCATTCAACGTGGCAATGCTGCCAGTCTTCTGGGCACGTTTCCAGCAGACGTCGATGCGGAGGAATTTTATGACGCCTACTAAGCAGTCCCTCCCGTTTTTCGTGTATTTTCTATGTAGGTATATAATTATATTATTATTTATTTTTTCCTTTTTTTTTAAGAACTGTAAATATATTAGGTATATGGTATATATAGATGTAAATAATTGAAATATTTAACTCATTTATATATTTAGATTAAATACATGATACTTGATTCACAAGTTACTTATTTTTCACTTGTATCGGCAATCCCCAAAGCCTTTTTCGCATGTTTTTTTATTTTTTAACCAACATTACATTTATTTTAACAGCGGTAATTCTAATACAATACTGTAATTATAAATTATCATTCTTCTTTATAGTATTAATTTATTTCTATAAATGTACCTAATTACATATTGAGTTTTAATCTCTAGATGATTTTATAATAAAATTCAGTATAATATTTACTATGGTTGTTTAAATACATTCATGCTCCTAACTCAATTCTACGCTATTCAATAAAGCAAATATTAGTTAAATTACAAGTAAATCTAATCTCAGGTTAAGCTAACACAATTCCTAGGTTTAGATCTATAACATTGTTAGAGCTAAAACTGAATTCAGGAGAATTTCTGCTTCACGACGTCGCCGTCGCCGCTTCGTTGACTTAATTATTACAATTGTCTACACCGACCTCTAACCAATCTAGGGTCTACAAAAGAGATGATAACATCGAAGATCTACATATAGCTGTTTCGATACTTTAAAATGCTTCAAGTACCTTCAAATATGTCTAGACGCTTTTGAAAAACCTTTGTGTCTACAAAAGCATATGTTTATTATATCATCTCAACCCATAAACGTCCCACTGCTGGGCACGGGTCTCCTTCAAACATTTGAAGGGATATGAGCCTACTATACCACGTTGGCCAGACGGATTGGTATAGGGTTTTGTTTCGAGTTTTTCCTCTCTTCCGGTGGATATTGTCTGTTAGACTAACTCCCTTAGTCGACTCTTACGAAACCCTCGGGATAGAAGGGGGTGGTGACATTTGTATTCTTAATCCGTCACCACACGGAAACTATGTTTATTATATAACACAGTATAATCAGATAATATCTCATAAATTAATTAAAAATTAAATGAGATAATTACAAGAATAGTTATTAAAATAATTTTAACAAAAAAAACCGACTTCAGTACGGCAAGTTGCAGTTTTTCAAAAACCTTACAAACGGCTAGATTACATTGTTTAATTATGAAGTTCCGTTGCTTAGCTACCTTAGCAACCATATTGGAAACCACAGATATAGATGTATATCTATATCTGTGTTGGAAACTTATTTAATCGCCATCCGTAAAATACTTATTATTGAGAACTTCAGGTGGCCATCTGTGGTCTTCTTCATCAGTTTTACTTCATCATATTATACTTCCTGAATGCAAATGTTTGATGTGTTGTTAAAAATACTGAAATTGCTATATGTGTGCCTATAATTTTTGAGGAGTTCCCTCAATTTCTCATGGATCCCATCATCAGAACTTTCTTTTGATGAAAATGGGACCAAACTGGAAGTATGTCCTCTCAGACAAAAAAAGATTTTTTGAAATCGGTCCATAAATGAGGGAGATCTGAGGTAACAAACATAAAAAAAAATACACACGAATTGATAACCTCCTCTTTTTGAAGTCGGTTAATAAAAGTAACCTAAACTATTAACAAACAATCATGTATCCTACCTGTAAAAAAAATATCTGATTGAGGCCGCAGTTTTGAGGAAAGGCCCGAAAATACCTTCCACTTTGCTAAGCTGTATTCATAGTAAATGTTCATTTGCAATCAATTCTGAAACTCACTTTGAGATTGAGAAACATTTATTTATTAATTTAAATCAATCGCATGATACTTATGATACAATAAAACTTATTAAACGACCAATACTTTAATGTTATAAATGCACAATGCATCGAAATGATGGGGTATTCCTCCAAGCGCACCATTCAGGTGCGCTATGATTTCCTTAGCGCACCGGAATGGTGCGTTTCGAGGAATACTTTAGGTGAGCTTCTTTAGGAGCGTTTCAAAATGGGTGCGCTTCGAGGAATACCCCGAAATGGTCTCTTCTCTGGTACCTACAGGCCCTAGAGGCACTTTCCGCTAGGTGGCCATAATTGTGCAAGATAAAACTATCCAATTTTTTTTTACATAAGAACCTTCTCCTGACAATAACAAACACAACAAAAAAATAATAACTGAAATCGGTCTAGCCGTTCACGCGTGATGCCGATACAAAAGGAAATAGGGATTCATTTTTATATATAAGAAAATATGTACTTTAAAACAGCTGAACCGATAACAAAAATCATTCCGATGAAATATGAAGGATGGACATAATGCTAATTAATTAAGCACCAAAACTGCGAATTGATTAATCAAAATAGACCGTATATATGAGATATTTCAATGCTATTTTACGATTCAGCTAGGGGCCATCTAGCAAATTGTGTGACGGTTGTGAAATATTGAACAAAATACTAGTATATCGGGTTAATTGTTAAAACTCGTCATCACTTTGTTACACAGGTTTCGGACACCAATTTCACAATTAATTTGTTCTTTTTTTATATCAATTTGGATATAGTGTCCGAATAAGAGTCAGATTTCGAACGAAGTCATTGCCGAAGGTCAGGAAAGGCATACGTAAGTGATACCGCTAGCATTGCCAGCGTCCATACCTTACGGTGTCAGTCCGTGTGGTATTATTAAGAATACAAATGTCACCAACCCTTTCCATCCCGAAGGGTGTCGTAAGAGTCGACTAAGGGAGTAAGTCAGGCAGACAATATCCACTGCAAGAGAGGGAAAACTCGAAACAAAACCCTATACCAACCCGTCTGGCCAGCGTGGTATAGTAGGCTAATATCCCTCCAATTGTATGGAGGAGACCCATGCCCAGCAGTGGGACGTTTATGGGTTGAGATGATGATGATGATGATGATGATGATGATACCTTATGGTAACTGCAGACATACAAGAGAAGTAGAGCACCATATGAGCGAGCAAGCCCGACTGGGGAAGGACCTCCACTTTACAGAAGAACACAGCCAAATAACCACACACAGTGGTTTAGTTGTGTTCCTGTATGTGAGTACTGTGAGTAAGTCTCCAGCGCTTTTTTAGTGATGCGTTTTGACGCATCGCATCACTAGCCTGTCCCAGGGTTACTCCATCTTAAAGCCCTGGTTTAAATAAACCAAAATGGGTCGGCTACACGCAAGTAATACTTCTGGCATTGCAAGCGTCCATAGGCTACGGTAACTGCTTAACATCAAGCAAGCCGTATGCTTGTTTGCCACCCAAGTAGTATAAAAAAGACGAGCCATATGCGTATATAAGTATAAGTATAAAAAAAATGTTTTACTAGTTGCATGTATATGTTTGGCATTGTGCTTATTAGGCATTTTGCATACTACAAACAATTATGAGTCATGATAAGATTTGCCCCGTGTGGGTACCGAACCCACGACCTCCGCCTTAGCAGTTAGAGTCACTAACCACTAGACGAACATTCTTCTTCTTCTTATCGTTTGGTTAGGGGCCAAACTGGTGACTAGAGTTATTTAGATCGCCCATATTTAGGCCTCTGTCGTGATCTGACGACTGATAACAGTCGGGACCGACTTTTAACGTGCCCTCCGAAGCTCAGATGAAATACCACCATGCGGTCACCCATCTACAGGGTTACCGCGCCCTTGGTAGCTTAACCCGCTGATCGTTTACCGAACAGCGAGTGCACCTAGCTATGAGCGCCTCAGACGAACTTTCCAGTCAAATATTAACCACTAGCTGTACCCACGACTTCGTTCGCGTGTTCAGTCTTTTACTGAAAATCTCAAAGCTACAGCTGTTATCCCTATACAAACTTTCATCGGCTGATTTTCATCTTTAGTGGTTACATTTAAAAAAACCTTTCTTTGCTATTATTATATAGGCATCCCCTATATCATAAAAGCTATCTGAGTGTCTAATGATTTAAACTGTGCGTTTGTTGATTAGTCAGTCACGATTTTCTTTTAAACATTTGGATTCTGCAATTAATAAACTTCATGAAGAAATATTCCTTGTTTGTATGATTGTTCTGCTCTTCAAATTGTCTTAGCGCAAACGTGAATAACCTTAATTGGCCCATCGCCTAGCTAATAGTTTGAATTTATGTATTGTTATGTATTATCTGTGCCATACCCTGTAGAAATCTCTACATATATTACATTTCGTTTTAAATTGGTCACTTCTAACCTGATAGGTACTGTTACACAGTTAGTTTACGTGAGCTAAAAATTTATTAAATTCTTAAAGGGCATAATGGTCCGTCGTAGTGCTCAAGGATTTCAGAAATTGAACTTTCCTTTTAATCCATTGTTCTTATAATACAGTTATACTACTTTACATAAGCTTTCGGAACAAAACTGAATGAAAAACCAGTAAGTTGAACCCTATTTAATATTGTCGACCATATTAGTGAGAGTTCAACGTAAATTCGGTATATAGGTATCTGTTAATTATTATCTTTATCTCTGAAACTATGCATTTTTTACTTTAAACATTGTTTAATTACGAAGTTTCCGTGTCTATATCCGGCTGTATCATTATATTAGTTCAATTGTAACATTTTAATTTGCTCATTAAATGTGATTAGTTACTGTCATTTAATAACCATAATTGAGATACATTATGTCTGATCTCCATCGGAATAATATTTATCATTGAGAAGTTGGCCATCTGCAGTATTCTTTATTAGTTTCACTAACGAATTGATGCTTCCTGAATGCATTTGTTTAATTCATTGCAGTATGCCTATAGTATTTAAGGAGGTTACTCACTTCCCTACGGAACCCATCATCAGAACTGGATTTTTTTAAAACTGAGAACAATATGAAAGATTATCCATCCAATTACAAAAAGATTTTTAAGATAATTTTTAAAGAGAGGGAAGGACCTCCACTTTACAGAAGACCACAGCCAAATAACTACACACAGTGGTGTAGTTGTGTTCCTGTGTGTGAGTATAGGTCTCCAACGCTCACTTAGGGATTCGTTTTGAAAGAAACGTATTTCTATCCCAGGGATACTCCCATCTAAGCCCTGGTGTAAAAAATGGGTTGGTAACACGCAAGTGATACCTTTGGTATTGCAAGCGTCTATAGGCTACGG
Organism: Trisateles emortualis; assembly: GCA_947095525.1. Lineage (NCBI taxonomy): Eukaryota > Metazoa > Arthropoda > Insecta > Lepidoptera > Erebidae > Trisateles > Trisateles emortualis. Next base: position 12,386,563 of record OX352753.1, read on the forward strand.
TAACTGCTTAACATCAGGTGGGCCATATGCTTGTTTGCCACAAAAGTAGTTCCATCTTAGCCATAAGACGTCCACTGCTCGACAGAGGCCTCCCGCAAGGTTTTCCACATCATTCGGTCCTGAGCTGACCTTGTCCATCGGTTGCCCGCGTTTACCAGGTCGTCGGTCCATCTTGTTGGAGGCCTGCCCACACTGCGTCTTCCAGTTCGTGGTCGCCACTCTAGAACCTTTCTGCCCCAACGGCCATCGGTTCTGTGAGCTATATGCCCTGTCCATTGTCACTTAATTGAGGCAATTTTTCGAGCTATGTCGGTCACTTAAAACGAAAATATTACAAATCGGCTCTTAAATGACGATGTTCAGGAATAAAAAAAACAATGCAATGGAACATCTTTAAAAATTCAGTTAAAAATATACCTATATCAGTTAAGTATGCCGATGAGACAGAGGCCGATCATGCGTTTCGCTGTGAGTGAATTTTTTGGTCGAAGATAGACACATAGTATCGCGGAATTTTTTAGATCTATTTGCAAATAACATTGCCTCCAACGGCAGGATTTTTCCGACTCGCTCAACTATCATCGTAATATTTCAGCCAATTCACGCTCGCAAAACTATAATGAAAGAATCACGCCGTCTACTGGTGAAAATCGTATGAAATTTAGTTTGAGTTTATCGTGACCAGATAGACAGATTCGGTGGAGTGTTTTCTTTTCTGTGCTGCTTTCCTGATTACCTAAATTAAGGTATTGTTAAATGTTAGCGCCTACACAAAAAGAAATAGCATTCATTTTATAGTAATATTTTATAGTTTGTGTTTAAGTTTTATTAGGCATTTAATTTAGTCAGTGATTGTCTTAGGTCTTGGCATGATTAATGCATTTTATTCGTACGTAGGTATATTTATATAGTTTTAATTTTATCAAAGATTTTAGCTGCAACAAACAGACAGACAGAGAGATAAAACTGTTTAAATTGTATTTCTGTTGTAAGTGCTATGTAAACAGCCACATGAATTTAATAGAAAGCTGTTATTTTGATATTACAAACAGACACTTCAATTTTATTAATGTGTGTATAGATGTATAGCTGATATGTGTTTATGACTTCGTTTGCGTGGACTTCAGGGATTAAAACATAGAGTTTCCTGGAGATGCTAAACGGAAAATTGTTTGGAATCAAAAGAACCCGGGGCATAAAAGATTATCACCTGCACCGCATCCTGTTAAAATGTCTGCTTCTATTACATTTCGTTGTAAAATGGTCACTTTTCACCTAGTACCGTTAACACGTTATGTACCAGTCAGCTGATCTCTATTTAATATGGTCGCCGATATTGATGAGAGTTCAACTTAAATTGGTGATTGCTATATCTCCAAAACTTCGCATTATTTTTTAAATTTATTTTCATATAAACTTCAAACGTGGTTTTACAAACTACATTTTAAAAAGTTTCAGCTAAATAAATCGAAGCGTGTTTCTTGTATAGCACGTGTGTTATTAAAGTGACCATAACTTTTTTATTTGTGAACCGATTGGAATAAAATAAGGCCTATATGTTATGGGAAAGTTGCCACAATATATAAGTGAAAACCGCATTCAAATCGGTTGCGTGGTTGCTGAGTTTATCGCGCACAAACGCGGCCACAAACAGACAAACAGACACACAGACAAACAGACAAAAATTCTAAAAACCACATTTTTGGCCTCAGTAACATAAATACAACGTAAATAAATTGTTTTTTCGAAAAAAAATTCAATGTACAGACGCGACTTGGTTACGATTTTATTATATATTAACCATAAAGGCAATAAATCATATAAAATACTTTTATACTTATATATTTTCACGAACAAACCTATTCCGACCAAGTCAACAGTAAATTATGCAAATTCAAATCAAACTTGTGCAAACTCTTAAACTACTTCACCTTAAACTTTCATCGGTTTTGAGGAAAAAAGGTTTAAAACAACGCTCGGAACTGAGAACAATTTTTGAAGTAAACTTATTTTTATACTGCTTGGTTGGCAAAAAAGCTTACGGCTTGCCTGATGGTAAGCAGTCACCGTAGCCTATGGACGCTTGCAATACCAGAGGTATTACTTGACACCAAGGCGTTTTTAGGTGGACAGATGATATCATCAGAGCTGCAGGAAAGCACTGGTCGCAGGCAGCTTAGGATTGTCCAATGTGGAGGCATATGAGATGTCATCAGGCTGAGATGATGATGATGAAGGAGTTATGAAGTATCCGTGGCATAGGAATACGTTTCTTTCAAAACGGATCCCTAAGTGAGCGTTGTAGAGCTGTCCTCACACAAAGGAACACAACTACACCGCTGTGTGTAGTTATTTGGCTGTGGTCTTCTATAAGGTGGAGGTCCTTCCCCAGTCGGGCTTGCCCGCTAGTATGTTGGAGGAATACTCCCATCTTAATGTCCTGGTGTAAAAAAAATGGATTGGCAACACGTAAGTGATACCTCTGGTATTGCAAGCGTCCATAGGTTACAATAACTGCTTAACATCAGGCGGGCCGTATGCTTGTTTGACACCCAAGTAGTAAAAAAAAAAATTACAGATTAGATACACTCCCGCCACATTCCTTTTTTTTTATTTTTTTAAGTTGGATTAAGATTTGTCAAAAAATAATTGAGATTCTTCTTCTTATCGTTTGGTTGGTGGTCAACCTGGTGACAGAGTTATTTAGATCGCTCATATTTAGGCCTCTGTTGTGATCTAACGACTGTTAACAGTCGGGACCGACGTTTAACGTGCCCTCCGAAGCACGGAGACGCTCAGATGAAATACCACTATGCGGTCACCCATCTATAGGGTTACCGCGCCCTTGGTAGCTTAACCCGCTCATCGTTTACCGAACAGCGAGTGCACCTAGCTATGAGCGCCTTGAGATTTATACACCTTGTCTAGCATTGTATTAGTTCAAGAAATATTCGTTTCGTTAGATCCTAGCGCCATCTAGGACACGCAACGAGAACTTCGTACAAACATGTGTACCTAAGTTTCGTTTATTTTGTTTGGGCAAATCATCAAAATGTATCGTAGCATCGTTGCGACAAAAACAATATTCTTTTAAATATAACTATAATGGACAACGGGTCTAAATAGCGTAATATTTTGAAGGTTTTTATACATCGTGACCGTGGTCAAATATTACGCAATTTAGACTCATTATCCATAATAGTAATACAATGTGTAGGAATCGTGAAAGTTTAAAAGAATTTATTCTTGTGAATGTCTTGTCTGTGTAAAACAGTTGCATCATTACTAATACTATAAATGTGAAAGTTTGTAAGAATGGATGGATGGATGTTTGTTTGTTACTTTTTCACGTAAAAACTACTGAACGGATCTAGATCTAATTTGGCACACAGATAAAATATGGTCTGGAATAACACATAGGCTACTTTTTGCAGCGATAACTGACATCCACGCGGGTGGAGCCGCGGGCAACAGCTAGTATGTCATAAGTCCTTATAAAAATCAAAATAATTTTTCACATATTATCCAGAAGATGTTTCTTTTTAATTTCGTGTTCCACGCATGCGTGGTTTGCACCATCCCTGCCATCGTTTTACTAAAACTAATATTAGTGATTCCATTAATAGGAGAATGAAATTAATTTTATTTTACAGTTTTCTTGGCCGACTAAAGGAAAGGAGATACTATTTTCATATATTTCTTAGGTGGAAAATAAGCATACAGCCCGCCTAATAGTAAGCAGTTACTTTAGCTCATCATCTCAACCCATAAACGTTTCACTGCTGGCCACGGGTCTCCTCCATTAATTTGGAGGGATATCAGCCTTCTATACCACGCTGGCCAGACGGGTTGGTTTAGGGTTTTGTTTCATGGTGCAGGTTTTGTCCGGGCACGGGTGCTTCGGGCATTACCTGCACAAGGTCGCTAGGAGGGAACCGAGTCCCGTTTGCCACCACTGCGACTGCGGCGACGACTCGGCGCAGCATACGCTCGAGTCATGTCCGGCTTGGGCGGGGCAGCGCCGGAGTGGACGGCGGTCGCCTTCAGCGAGGACGTCATCTCGAAGAAGGAGGCGGCGGAGCGGATCAGACAGAAAGTATCCTCGCTGATCCGATCCGTCGCCGGCGAACTGGGCGGCGTCGGCGCGCGTACGAGCGTCTGATGCCTAGTGAGGCTGCGGGGGGATTGGGGCAGTAGAGTCTCACCCGCAGCCTTCCGCGAAGGGACAGTGTCCCCGGTGCACCCGGGCGCTGTCACTGGAGATGGAGCCCGCGTAAAGCGGGCAGCCGCTGGGTGGACCACTGACGTCATATCAGCTTCCGGTGGTTCACCCATGAAGGCGGTTATAGGTGCACAGGGGGGTTTTGGCCCAGGGGCCCACCTGATAAGCAGTTACCGTAGCCTATGGACGTTTGCAACACCAGGGGTATCACTCACGCGTTGCAGACCCTTTAAAAACCTTATAACGCCTTTCTTGACAAACCCCATGCTAAGTCTCTCGGGAAAACCTCCACAATCTAATGGTACGTGGTAGGAAACTCCAGAAAATCCCAACACCTATTTTTGGCCCGATCGAACCCGGGACCTCGTGATTAGCATCGATCCTGGGTGGAAATACTAATGTAAATTTCACTTTATGATTTTTTTAATACTACTTGGGTGGCAAACTAACATAACGGCCAGCCTCATCAGGCGGCATCAATGGGCTACGTTCAACGTTTAAGAGAAGTAGGGCACCGTACTAGCGAGAAAGTCCGACTGGAGAAGGACCTCCACCTTACAGAAGTCCACAACTAAATAACTGTTCTACATACAACGGTGTAATTGTGTTTCTGTTTGTGAGTACAGGTCTCCAGCGCATTCAGGGAGGCGTTTTGAAAGAAACGTATTTCCATCCCAGAGATACTGCATCTTAAAGCCCAGGTGTAAAAAAATGGGTTGGCAACATGCAAGTGGTACCTCTGGTATTGCAAGCGTCCATAGGCTACGGCTGCTTAACATCAAGCGGGCCGTCTGCTTGTTTGCTACCCAAGTAGTGTAAAAAAAATATTTCAATCCCTTATAGAGTTAAGAATATTAATCTCGGGTGTAGCCACTATATCCATTCTAATATTATAAATGCAAAAGTGTCTGTTTGTGTGTTTGTTACCATTTGACGACTAAACGAATGGAACGTATCTTAATGAAATTTAAGTAAAAGATAGATGGTATCCTGGATAATCACATGCGATACTTTTAACACTGACTAACTTTTTTTTTTTTTTTTTTTTATACTACTTGGGTGGCAAACAAGCATACGGCCCGCCTGATGTTAAGCAGTATCCGTAGCCTATAGACGCTTGCATTACCAGAGGTATCACTTGCGTGTTGCCAACCCATTTTTTTACACCAGGGCTTTAAGATGGAAATAACCCTGGGATAGGAATACGTTTGTTTCAAAACGCATTCCTAAATGAGCGCTGGAGACCTGTACTCACACACAGGAACACAACTACACCGCTGTGTGTAGTCATTTGGCTGTGGTCTTCTGTAAGGTGGAGGTCCTTCCCCAGTCGGGCTTGCTCGCTAGTATGGTGCCTTACCTCTCTTAAAAGGAGTAAATGCCTTGGTGTGCGCCTCCTGTGCACGAGGTTGTGGGTTCGATTCCCAGGACAAAACTTTGTGTGACCCACAAAGAGTTGTTCCGAGTCTGAGTGTAATTTGTGTCCGTTAATTGTATTTTTATAAATACCCCGCGACACAGAGCTTGTTTCTAGTACTAAAAAGAAAAAAAACTTACGTCCACGTGTGTGGAACCGCGGACAATGCCTATTATTAAATATTATATAGCTACATCGATTACGTTGAATTGTTATTATAACAAAAAAGTAAACAATATAAACTTATTTTGTGTACTACATATGTATATACAAACTGTTTTATTTTAGTCATGTACAATATTATTATTTGTAATAATAATATTTGTATAAGACTAACTTAAACTTTTATAAGATGCCTAGCTAATGATGACTATCAAATTCAAATACTAATAAGTAGTACAGTATTCAAAGCAGGAAGTATTCATACAGTACCAATAGGTATATGGGCTTGGTGCTGAATCTAAGCCCATATACCTATTGGTGCTGTAAGTGAAATAGCTTAGATGCGGAAACCATTGGTGCTCAAAAATTGGTGCCGAAAGAGGAATACTTCCAAAGCAGATAAGATACCAAGGTCGCTCTATAAGGATTTTTTCAGAGAATACCGAGTATATTTTTATGAGGTTTTAATTCTTTAACTAAAAGAATTACACTCATTTAATTAATCTCAGCCAAAAGACGTCCACAGCTCGACATAGGCCTCCCCCAAGAATTTCCACAACTCTCGATCCAGAGCCGACCTTGTCCATCGGTTGCGCGTGGCCTGTACCAGGTCGTCGGTCCACCTTGTTGGAGGCCTGCCCACGCTTCGTCTTCCAGTTCGTGGTCGCCACTCTAGAACTTTTCTGCCCCAACTGCCATCAGTTCTACGAGCTATGTGCCCGGCCCATTGCCATTTAATACTTTGGTTCTCCTACGGATCCCCTCATATCTGATTCGATCTCGCAGGGAAACTCCAAGCATAGCTCTCTCCTTTGCTCTTTGGGTGACTTTGAGCCTTCGCACGAGGGCCATAGTAAATTTAATAACCATAGCAAATCTCCTGAATTCAGTATTTTATGGAAACGATAAATTATGTAGTTCAAACCCAGAATGTTTCCACCTCTATGGTGTTATCGGTAGCGGCGCGGAGGTCGTTCAAAGTGCAGCTGGCAGATTTGACATAAGTTTACGATATAATGTCCCAAACATTTGTTTTCTATTCCATTCGATTCGACTACCGTTTATGCCACTTATCTAGAGGGGCTGTACAGTGTACACTTAACTAAATATAACGTGGAGCCGATCATTTCTAGGGCTAACTATTTGTTTTGGATTGTGTAAGAACAATTCTTAATTGACTCTTAAAAAGACTACATATTTTTATAGTAGGTATTAAAAAGACCAAGTATAGTATAATAATAAAATTGTTGTATATATGTCTTATCCCCCCTCCCCCCCAACTATCCTTGTCCATGGTGTGACGGATTAAGAATACAAATGTCACCACCCCATTCCATCCCATGGATGTAAGAGTCGACTAAGGGAGTAACTTATGAACACAATATCCACTGCAAGAGAGGGAAAACTCGAAACAAAACCCTATACCAACCCGTCTGGCCAGCGTAGTATAGTAGGCTAATATCCCTCCAAATTTATGGAGGAGACCCGTGCCCAGCAGTGGGACGTTTATGAGTTGAGATGATGATGATGATGATGATGTCTTATCCAGATTATATTTCCTTGGTTTCGGAACTACCAAGTGGACCATGAAAGTCGATTACTTCCCACTCGGCCACCACCACTATCCTTACTAATATCACAGATTAATAAATAGTTACTACGTCTAATATTATAAATGTGAAAGTTTGTGAGTATGGATATATTACATGGATGTTTGTAACTGCCTGCAAACCACTGCCTTGGTGGTCCAGTGGCCGCAGTATGCGCCTGCTGTACACGAGGTTGTGGGTTCGTTTCCTACACAGGACAAAACGTTGTGTGACCCACAAAGAGTTGTTCTGAGTCTGGATGTAATTTGTGTCCGTTAATTGTATGTTTGTAAAGTCCCCCGCGATACAGCGCTTATTCTCTAGTGCGGGAGTTGTCTTAAAAAAAAAACTCTTTCACGCAAAAACTTCTGAACAGATCTGGATGAAATTTGGCACAGACTTAATAATTCTTTATTGCACACAAATTATAGAAACAAAAAAATACTCAACAAAAATAATGTACAAAGGCGAGCTTAACTTATTATAACAGCAAACCAATAGTGATAGAGGAAATGTATAAGAGTATATGAGCATTATGAAGTGTGAAAATATAAGAAAAAGTACACGAAGATAGATTATAGTCTGGAATAGCATATAGGCTATTTTTTATCGCGATAACCGACATCTACTTAACTAAGTATAAATAATGTTTGCTATCAAAATATAATTGGTGTAAAATAAAGAGTTTTTCTATTCCATTCTATTCTATCTACGCGGTCAGAGCCGCGGGCAACAACTAGTATTTTAATAACTCTGCATTAATTAATGACTTTAATTAGTCAGCAAGACATGACATGTAATTGTATTTAGATATACTCTTCACCTCTGTTTTGTAATGTGCGTCAAATTTCAATGTAATGTGATCAGTAGAATTGGAGCTAACTCACTGTGACAGACGAACTAAACACACAAAGTGCTCCAATAAGGATTCCGTTTTTTTGTTCGAACATACAAAAATCTAAATAAATAGGCAATTCATAGTGTTGGAAACTTAAAATAACTTTCGACATAAGAGAGGTAGGGAACCATACTATCGAGCAAGCCCGACTGAAGAAGGACCTTACAGAAGACCACAGCCAAATGACTACACACTGTGGTGTAGTTGTGTTCCTGTGTATGAGTACAGGTTTCCAGCGCTCATTTAGGAATGCGATTTGAAAGAAACGTATTCCTATCCCAGGGTAACTTCCATCTTAAATTCCTAGTGTAAAAAAATGGGTTGGCAACACGCAAGTGATACGTCTGGTAATGCAAGCGTCTATATATATAGACGCTTGCATTACCAGACGTAATCTAATGACACACTTACTCCAGATGTCACTAAGAACGAATAGACTTGTAAGATGCTTTACTAAGTGTAAATAATGTAAAGACCAATTAGTCTTATAAAATGCACTTGTAAAACCTTCATTCTGACAATTTTTTTATAAAGATTTCTTACAAACGTCTACAATAGTACTTCATAAGTATGAATGCTCTTTTAGCAGAAAATGTCTTCTAACATGCCTTTATAAGATAAGCCTTCTTAATCAGGATGGATATAAAACTTTTATAATGTCTTAATTTTTTTTTTTTTTTTTTTATACTACTTGGGTGGCAAACAAGCATACGGCCCACCTGATGTTAAGCAGTATCCGTAGCCTATAGACGCTTGCATTACCAGAGGTATCACTTGCGTGTTGCCAACCCATTTTTTTACACCAGGGCTTTAAGATGGAAGTAACCCTGGGATAGGAATACGTATCTTTCAAAACGCATTCCTAAATGAGCGCTGGTGACCTGTACTCACACACAGGAACACAACTACACCGCTGTGTGTAGTCATTTGGCTGTGGTCTTCTGTAAGGTGGAGGTCCTTCCCCAGTCGGGCTTGCTCGCTAGTATGGTGCCCTACCTCTCTTAAATATTTACTTAAATACTTATAAAGGACTCTTTATAAAGCAATTTTGCTAGTTGGATAGGCTACGGTTACTGCTTAACATTAGGCGGGCCATATGCTTGTTTTCCACCCAAGTAGTATAAAAAAAGACTGTACACTGACCTTCAAGAACAGCTTATCTTAAAACATAATTTTATTAGTTTATCTTAAATGTATTTGTAAACAATAACCGAATATTTTGGTTTATTATTTGTAAACAAAACCCTTTGATTTTGTTATATTGATATAAAAGAGTGAGTCTTCTTATATTGGTCACAGTCCAAATTTACTCACAGAGGCAACGCCCGTCCGTGTAATGCAATTACAATAATTCGTGGTGTCACAATAGTCATCAAATATAATTAAATAAGCTGTTGCTTGCTACTTTAATGTTGATAAAGATAGTTAATTTGCAAAAACATGTGTAGTTATAATAAGTACATCGTCAATGTCTTTTAATTGGTGTAGAATTTTAATTGTATTAACGTGTTTTACCAAAGTTTGTCTATGTTTAATAAAAATAAACTTACAGTGTACATCGACAATAATAACATAATAGTTATGTAATTAATTCTGACATAACAATAATTATTAAACTGTGGAATTGATAAAGATAAATTGTTTAGTTTTATCAAAATCTGTCCAATAGTTTTTGCGTGAAAGAGTAACAAACTTTCATCTTCGCGAAACTTTAGTGTTTAGAATTTGATAGTAATATGAAGTTCAATTTATTCGAAATGAGTTTACAAGTTAAAGAAAAAGTAAGAAGTACATCGGGGAGTAAAGTTTATGTGTTGCCTCAAGTCCAAGCTGTGATTTTAGTTATTATTTTTATTTGTAAATATGGATGTTGTGGTAAGTGGTTTGTTAATTTGTTTTTATTATAAGTTTTAGTAGCTTACTCAGAATACTGGCATCATAGCCATGCCAAGAGGCAAACAAGCATACGGCCTGTGGTTGGCAGGTACCGTAGCATATGCACATTTGCATTTGCTCACCCTGTAAAAACATTTAAACTTCCTCACATCCTTGCACTGATTTTGACCTTGACTGAATTTCTTACCACGTACGATAAGGTTGTGGAATGAGCTCCCTGTCGAGGTTTTCCCAAGAGACTCTAGCATGGGGTTCTTCAAGAAAGGAGTTATAAAGTTTTTAAAGGGTTGGTAACGCGTGAGTGACACCCCTGGTGTTGCAAACGTCCATAGGCTACAAATAGGTTTTTAATTCTAGTGTCACAGTATATGTTATAATAATCCAGCAACTTTGTGGTGGTAAAGAGAGGCTTTCTGAACTAGGCAAAGCCTGTATCTCAGAAGAAAGCGCTCAGCTGACAATCTATTTATTTATTTTAATAACCTAAGAAAACTGCGTGTTACTGTTTGAGTTAGAAATTAAATGTGTGTGTGTGTGTGTGTGTGGGTGCGCGTATGCGTGCGTGCGTGCGCGCGCGTGTTTGCTTGTGTGCTACGGTAACTGCTTACCATCAGGCGGGCCGTATGCTTGTTTAATTAAAAAAAAACTCGCAGAGGCCCTATTATTATTATAATGAGGCTATCTTGTTACGGATTAAGAATACAAATGCTACCACCTCATTCTATCCTGAGGATGTCGTAAAAATCGACTAAGGGAGTCAGGCAGACAATATCCACTGCAAGAGAGGGAAACTCGAAACAAAACCATATACCAACCCGTCTGGCCAGTGTGGTATAGTAGGCTAATACCCCTCCAAATATATAGAGGATACTCGTGCCCATCAGTGGGACGTTTATGGGTTAAAGTGATGAGGCTGTCTTATTACAGCTAGTCAGCCCTCGTGTGGAATGGAGCGACCGTCAGCTGATGTATTAAGTGAAGGTACAGCTAACATCGAGTCTTTTCCATGGCTGGGTCTGCTAATCTACCCGTTTGGTAAATACCTTTATTTTATTTTCAGGTATTCATATTTTCTTTACTGATAAGCGTCTAGGAACTTAGACTTTTTATTATAATAATATTGTTGCGCGGTGTTGTGGGTCCGGTTCTCATAAAAATTGTATGATCCATCAATCTGCCGTCCTATAACTAGAAAGCCGTTAAGCCCAAAAAGTAGTTTTGGAGAAAACAGCAAAAAAGGCGGCAACCGTTATTTCTTAAAAAGTACAATACTTAGCTTGACGGGTGTTAGGCAGATTATTGAATATTATTTCCGTGGATCATTTTAAGGTTTTAGTTATTAAAAAAAACTACACCTCGTTAAAAAAAACGTTCTTTTTCGATTTAGCTAAGCATTTTAGATAATTTTTGGCTCTAAATCCTGTACTAAAAGGTCGCTAACGTTACCGTAACGGCTTTTTAGTGAAGTAATTTTAATAAATTTATAGGCTCCTAAATCTTAGTTAAATTTATTATGCAATCCTTAACTAGAAAGTCGCTAAGTCGTCTAACGGCTTTATTGTCGAAACTTTTCATCAATCTGAAACTTAATATATTTTGTAATAAGCGGCTTAGACTCTTTTAAGCTAAGTAGCGTTAATAGAATAGGAAACTGAATATAAGATTATTCTAATAATACTTAACTAAAAGGCGGCAATACTTACTTCGCTTGAGTTTAACTTCCTTATTGCTAAGCATTTGACAGGATTATGTGAGAAATAATAATTTTTTAAAGTATTAAATCAAAGTTTAATAAAAAAAATTAAAACACAATTAAAAATGCCTTCTTTTAAAATTCCAGATAAAAAGGAAAATTTTCAATACAAAATTCGTGATTGCGTGAGTCGAGCAAACTTGGCGATTAAACTACCATATATATATAATGGATTTAAGTAAAAACATACATACATACATAAAGACTTGCATTAAAAATGTTAACAAATTGTAACGGGAAGACAAAGTAGCTAGCTAGGTCCTTCTTACATTTGTAGGTGCGTTATCAATGCGGGATATTTATAACGAAATGCATAAAGATGTTATATTGTCTTGATTTTTGTACCTGTTGGTAAACAAATCGAGCAAAGCTTCTAAGAGTAGCTATACACATAAGCGGGTCGGCATTAATCGGCACAGTCGGGCAGTAAAATCGAATTTATATATGTAGATGATGTTCGAGGAAAAAGTATAAGCTTTGAGTTTGCTTTGTTGCCGCACAGATTATGCCGGGCCGCTTATGTGTGTAGTAACCCTTATGTTCTCAAAACTTTGAGACGCAATTTACAGAACGCCCCACGTCCGCACAAACCATGCGATTCTGAAAGCGCACGTTGAAATATAAGCGTTCGGCAAGCTTTCGGTATTGCGCATTGCGAGCATACGGCGCGGGTAGCGCCGATACCGCATCGACTAATGCGAAAAGAACTTAACCAAATATTACAACTCGAACCGTAAGCTGCTAGTAGGTGTGTGCGAAATTTCAGACATTAGTATAAGAATTAATAACGAGCATCCAATATATCACATTTATAAAATTAATGATGATGATGTCCTCCTAGACGTATCCGTCGTCGGCGACCTCTACTAACTCACGGCCATACGTCTCCGCTCATGTGCATTACGTCTTAAAAAGACGGTCACACAAAGCGCAGTGAAACCCTCCTTGCGCATTAGGTATACTCATAAGAGGGCCTGAATTGAGTTTTACGGTGCTGGCGTTTGGCGTCAAGGTCTTTAAGACGGCAGTTTTCAAACTCTTCTATACCTCTGTGAACAGCCTTATGCCAGTCTAACCTGTGGGTAGCAAGCTCCTCCCATGAGTTTGGAGACACACCGGTTACAGATAAGTGTCACTTAAGAACATCCTTGTACAAAGATACTGTCTGAGCTGCCTTTTAATAACGAGGCTCTCCATGCCCACTTTATCCGTCCGACGAAGTATTTCCGTGTTGGGAATCCGATCCTGCCAGCGTATGTGAAGTGTACTGCCTTGGTGGTCCAGTGGCCGCAGTATGCGCCTGCTGTGCACGAGGTTGTGGGTTCGATTCCGGCAAAACTTTGTATGACCCACAAAGAGTTGTTCTGAGTCTGGTTGTAATTTGTGTCCGTTAATTGTATGTGCATTCCTTTTCCTTCTCAACTAATCTATCTTTCAAGCTGGTATCATATTTCTTTCTCTTTGTGGATGATGGTGGTGCTAAATTTACTAAATTTATAGAAATAGAGCAATCAATAAAAGATAAAGATGCACGTCTTTTCTTAGGTAACCGATGTCCAATAATCTCTTCTGTTCTTGTAAATTCTTGAGTATGTCGTCGCGTTATTAATTTTTCGGGAAACGTTTTAGTTATTGATGTTCTTCTTTTCAATATTGGGTTACTTTTAGGGTTTAAAACTGTATTTTGCCTTTGCATGTCATAACCATATTCAGTATCATCACTTAAAACTTTGTCACATGGCTGGCCTTAGTCCTTATCCTTAACGGAGTCATCACTATCATAATCTTATATTTCTGGTATAACGCAGTGAGAAGAAGATGGCATCGGAGAAGGAGGGGGTATCGATTCGTGGCAGTATAAAGAATGTGTTTCAAGCTGTTGCTGAGTTAATGTTTCTATTGTAAGCTTCAGAGTTTCTTCTGGTTGGCTGTTTTTATATGTTATTTGTGTTTCATTAAATTTTTGAAACTCTTGTGATGTCATCGAGTAAGGTTCTTGGTTAAGAAGATTAACTAAATCGTTACTGTTCATGTGGGGGTACTTTGATTCTTGGCTAATATTAGAGCAAGTGGAATTGCGTGTAGATGGCATACTTTTAGTTTCAAGGCGTTGTGCAGTTAGAAATTCCTGGTCCACCAACACACTATTCATCATAGTTTGGATCCTTTGGATCCTTTCCTTCCGGAATATATCCTAAGCTCGTCAAACGCAAACAAAAATCACAAGCGTTTAACTGCTTTTTAGTCGAGTATTGTCGTTTGACTGCTCTCTAGCAAGTGATATATTATTTAGCTAATACTAATTTCAATACATAACTTAAAAGCCGCTAATGGCGTATAACTGCTTTCTAGTATAGTTTTTCTTTATAACTGCTTTATAGTTAAGGTACGATGTTCAGGTGGTTACTTATATGACACAATACATGAAGGTAGTTAAAGACACTTAACTGCTTTTTAGTCAAGCATGACTAGATAACGTACTTTTAGTTAAGTAAAATTAGAAAAAATAATACATCAGTTTGCCGTTGAAGTAAGTTAACGTCTTTCTAGAGAAGTATTGTGGCTTAGCCGCTTTTTAATTAAGGAAGTAACGAAATTTATGTGGTTTAACTGCTCAGCAATGTTTTGTATCTCTAAAACTAAGCTAGCTAGCAAAATGAATCTTAGACCAAAAGATAGAGCATCGAAAGTTGTATAAGACTACATTAAAAAGTGAAAAACGGCTAACTGTGGCTTAACGGCCTTTTAGTTAGTGGACGGCAGCAATGATTGTTACGAGTCTGGGTGTATTTTGAGTCCATTAATTGCATGTTTATAAAGTCTCCTTGTTGTTTTTTAAAATTATAAAAAATTCTAAAGAAAATATTAAAGGCTAAGTAAGTAGTTGTAAATGGATATTCTTCCGACGTATTTATACCCACATCTGGAGTTCCACAAGGATCTCACATCGGTCCTGTGCTATTTGTAATGTTTATCGATGACATCAAATACTCAATTTGAAATTCTCATTTTGAAATATACGCTGATGACTTAAAAATATCTAGAATAGTTAATTCCAAAAGTGACCAACAGCTCTTGCAAGATGATGTTGAGAACTTATTTAATTGGTGCAAAAGTAACGCTATGCAGCTTAATATCGATAAGTGTCATCATATTAAGTTCTCCCGCAAAAAATATAAATTTCAAACCTGTTATACAATGTGTGGTCAAAGTTTAAAATGCGTCACTGAAATTAGAGATTTGGGTATTTTAATAGATTCTGAAATGAGATTTCACTCCCACGTAGAAAAAACGGTATTTGAATGCTACAAAATGCTATCTTTTATTAACCGCAACACAAAAGAGTTTAAATCCACAGCCGCTTTGAAATCCCTCTTTTTTGCCTTAGTACGTAGTCATGTCGAATACTGCTCAATAATTTGGTATCCTACCTACCTTAACTTTAACGTGTCGAAAATGTACAAAAACGATTTGTAAAGCGACCCTCAGCAATAACTGGTATAAAGCGTAAGGTTAAACACTATGACGATAGATTCAATAGATTTAAAATGAAATCATTACACTGGCGCAAGGACTTTTTGGGTTTGACATTTTTATTTAATAATAATAATAATAATAATAATAATCATTTATTTCAGGAATTACATATTTTACATAGTACTTAAAATACAAGTAGATTATATATTCCCATAGATATATACCTTACAAACTAACATATATATTATTATAAAACTTATAACTAAACACATTTCACCGGTGTTGTGTTACACTGCGTAGTATTGTGCAAACGTCCGCGAAAACGGCGAAACACAACACCCTGCGGCCAAAACTCGTCCTTAAAGAATGTGTCGAAACTATGAGTTGGCACCCGCACCACAAACGAATTAAAATTCGTATTATGACGCGGTACCAACTTTTCGACCCTTAAAGTCCAGTTAACCTTCTTCTTGATGTACTCCACAACGTCCTCAGCCTTTGTGGAGTGATGCAGACGGGACACGTATAGCTGCGTCGTAGGTGTTGCAGGACGCAGCTGTATACCAAGTCCAATCACCGCGGTACCGCACTGATTTTTACAAGGAGGCTTCTTTTTCTTCCTCTCGACCTTGATGAAGCCGTCCTTGTCAGTCTCCTTTTCCGGGACCCGCAGTTTTGCAGGCTTGTGAATGACTTCACAGCGACTCTGTTTACCCCTTTTTTGTTCCGGCCGCTCCGAGGATTTGTTGATAGCGGCAATATCAGCGTAGGCACGTTTTGGGGTCGTCGTACCTACACGATTTGATGACTCTGCACTTGTCGATGCAGGAACGGCGGCGTCACACTTTACATCGCATGCAATGTTGATAGCCGGTGACGAAACTGCACTCGTCGGCGTAAAACTGCTGATGTTAAATTTTTGTGTCCCACGACGACTGTTTACATTTGCGGTGTCAGGTGACCTACTGATTGAAATAGCGTTGCGCAACAACACTATTTCAGCACGAAGTCCACATATGGTGTTTTCCGACACCTCCAATTTGGTTTGCACCTCAGCCATGCTCGCTTTCAAGACTGTGATGTCCTTAAGCAGCCTGGTTACATCGACGTGGTCGAACGTGACAGGGGGCAACCTATGCAGCTCCTTTGCCACGAAAGCGGGCACGTGGTCAGGGTCGGTTACCTTTAACAAGGTGATGATGTCCTGCACACTCTTCTCTGTGCCATCCCTTCGTCGTGATGGCATCTCGTCCAGCTTATCAAGCGTCTGGTACAGCAACTTCTTGCCACTGCTTATCTCTTCTTCTTTGAAGTTTGACTTGCAGATCTGCAGAATGCTGACCTCGTCCATAGTATCAATGGCATGCTGTATAAATGCCAACAGCTCGTTGGCTATGAGCTGCTGTGAACTCATAGCTGCGGTATCGGGCAGCGGCTATAGCCGCGCAACACGTGAATTTACAAAATTCGTGTAGAACAGGAAACACGTCCGTACGCTAGCGCGCAATGACTGCGACTGATTAATACATTGAGAGAGGGTGTGGACTGTCCACAGCTATTATAGTTAATCAATTGAATATAAATGTACCTAGACCATCTACTAGATATCATAATTATGTGCCTATTTCGATCAAATCAAGTAAGAACAAATACGGACACAACACGCCTATCTCCTGTATCCTCAGAAAATGTAATGACATTTTTCATGAATGTGACCTTGATGTTTTCAGCGGTAATTTGAAGAATGTATTTATAATAACATGAAATAACTCTATTTGCACAACATTGTATCTATACTGGAATAATATCACACTAACCTAGTTACTTATATTTAACTTTTTATAGTTTAAGACACTGCTGTGCTTTCCTTTAATTTAGATGCATACGAGACACATTTTTTTGTTTATTATTATGTTTCAAGTAAATGCCATGTATGTATTTACTTGGTTAGCCAATAAATAAATAAATAAAAATACACGTTTGATACGAAAAGTAATTGTTATTAGCCACCTAAAATCATATAATATAACTTTCAATACCAAGAATGCATGTAATGTATTGTTTAGAGATATAAAATAATAAGAAAGTAATAATAAAATTCTTGTGTGTGTGTGTCTGTGTGTGTGTGTGTGTGTGTGTGTGTGTGTGTGTGTGTGTGTGTGTGTGTGTGTGTGTGTGTGTGTGTGTGTGTGTGTGTGTGTGTGTGTGTGTGTGTGTGTGTGTGTGTGACTTCATAATACCTCTAATCGGCTACAATTATTTTCATGTGCTCTTTTATTTACTGTAATATAATTGCAGGAAAGGAGGTTCGACGTAAAGAGCCCAAAACTAAGACTACTGTGGTACTGATAACTATTCAACTAGCATTAGCGACTGCTCTTGAAATAGACAAGTTTCCTAAACATGACTTTAGGTAAGTATTTATCATACTATAGGTAAACTGTCATATGCTCTAACTCCCTGATGGTTTGCGGGACGTGGGGAGGGTGATGTTCTTGACTATACACGATACGATGCGATGACTCGATAGCTTGAGATCTTCTAACCTTAAGATTTTTATAACATATTAGCTGTCGCCCGCGTGGATGTCGGTTATCGCTGTAAAAAGTAGCCTATGTGTCATTCCAGACCATAATCTATCTCTGTGCCAAGTTTCATCCAGATCCGTTCAGTAGTTTTTACGTGAAAGAGTAACAAACATCCATCCATCAATCCATCTATTACAAACTTTCACGTTTATAATATTAGTATAGATATATTTTTTAATAGAATGTGTTTATTCTTGTTTTAACGTTTGATTAACATTAATGCAAACCATTTGGAGGGTAAAGCTTATGACGGTTTAGGAATAGCTGTTATCTGCGGATCAAAAATCTATCAAATCTATCCGACGTAAACTTTACACAAAAATTATAAGCTACTTTTAAACCGACTTCAAAAAAACGAGGTTATCAATTCGTGTGTATTTTTTTTTTAATGTTTGTTACCGCAGAACTCCCTCATTTATGGACCGATTTGAAAAAAATATTTTTTTGTCTGAGAGGACATACTTCGTTCCAGTTTGGTCCCATTTTCATGAAAAGAAAGTTCTGATGATGGGATCCATGAGGAATTGAGGGAACTCCTCAAAAATTATAGGCACACATATAGCAATTTCAATATTTTTAACAACATATCAAACATTTGCATTCAGAAAGTATAATATGATAAAGTTAAACTCATGAAGAAGACCACAGATGGCCACCTGAACTTCTCTAATAAGTATTATACGGATGGCGATTAAATAAGTTTCCATTATGGTTGCTAAGGTAGCTAAGCAACGGAACTTCATAATTAAACAATGTAATCTAGCCGTTTGTAAGGTTTTTGAAATTCTGCAACTTGCCGTACTGAAGTCGGTTTTTTTTTGTTAAAATTATTGTGTAAAGTTTCCGTCGGATAGATTTGATAGATTTTGATAGGTTGTAATTTTTCGTTTTTTTTATACTACTTGTGCGACAAACGAGCATACGGGATCTAAGAGAGGCAGGGCACCATACTAGCGAGCAAGCCCGACTGAGGAAGGACCTCCCCCTTACAGAAGACCACAGCCAAATGACTACACACAGCGGTGTAGTTGTGTTCCTGTGTGTGAGTACAGGTCTCCAGCGCTCATTTAGGAATGCGTTTTGAAAGAAACGTATTCCTATCCCAGGGTTACTTCCATCTTAAAACCCTGGTGTAAAAAAATGGGTTGGCAACACGCAAGTGATACCTCTGGTAATGCAAGCGTCTATAGGCTACGGATACTGCTTAACATCAGGCGGGCCGTATGCTTGTTTGCCACCCAAGTAGTATAAAAAAAAAAAAAAAAAAATACGGCCCGCCTAAGGGCAAGCAGTTACCATAGCTTATGGACGCTTGCAATACTAGTGATATCATTTTCGTGTTGTTGACCCATTTATTTACACCAAGGCTTCAAGATGAAGTATTCCTGGGATAGGAAAATTTTACTTTCAAAACACATCCCTAAATGAACGCTGGAGACCTCTACTCCAAACAGGAACACAACTACATCCCTGTGTGTAGTTATTTGGCTATGGTCTGTAAAATGGAGGTCTTTTCCTAGCTGGTAATCTCTGTGCCGAATTTCTTGCGTTCTGGCGTGATTCAGTAGCAATCACGCCAGAACGGCTGAAATTTAACTTGGTCCATCCAAACTTATAAATTTAACTTGATCGCTCCTAGAATAGACGTTTGACTTAAATATATAAAATATAAGTATAGGTACCTAATTCTCCTATATTTGCCTAAAAAATCATTAGAATTTGTAATTTGTTTTGGGATTGCCGAAAATGTTAAATAACTAATAATAAATAACGGATATGTGGGTTAGAATAATTCTTCGGGGTATTCCACTACTATTAAAACGCACCATACAGGTGCGCTATGATTTCCTTAGCGCACGTGAATGGTGCGTTTTGAGGAATACTTTAGGTGCGCTTCGAGAAATACCCCAATTCTTCTCATATGATTCTAACATTACTTTCCGAGCGTCTGTATATTATGTCAATATAAAATAACAATGTTTATATTTCGATTACTTTTTAATATCACTACGAAGTACTTTTTGGTATCATACTATAATTATTACTAGACGGAGCGTGGGACAGTTTCAAGGCGTCCGAACTCGACGACCGCTGCGAGTGAAGTCCGCTTCGGTGTGTTGTTCACACAACCGTTGACTCTGTCGAGTACCGCCAAATGGCACTTCGCTTCCGTTTACTCAATAGAGTGTCTCAATCTAACATAAATAATATTTCAGACGCAGATCTCGAGTGGTGTTAGGTCGCAACTGCAGTACTGGGCCATACCTCCGTGTGGTGGAGTATTCCTTGCATCCAGACTTTGCTAATCATTACTATAGTGCGCTGGCTCTCATACAGATAGATCCTATAGTAAAACAAGGTAAGACTTTTTACTTATTTGAAAATGTAAATATGTCGAAGCGCTTGGGAAGCACCGCAATAGGATATAATATGATGTACTACCTACTGGAGACATCTTTTTATTCTTCGTCATCAGCCCTTATCCACCCACTGCTGGGTATAGATATACTTTTTTAAATGGCATTTGCTCCCGTTGCTGTTCTGTTCTGCCCCTCTAGACAAGTGGCATAACCGATAGACAGTATATTATCATGGCAATCTCATTTAGACGAAGTTTGCAAGCGATTAAGTAAATTAGCATATGCACTCGCCCAGCTATCAAAAAAAGTAAATACCGAGACGCTATTAACTGCATACCACGGACTCGTCGCCTCGGTTTTGCGATATGGCGTAATTTTTTGGGGACAGTCGACAAACAGAGAGCTCGTATTTAAGATGCAAAAACGTTGCGTAAGAGCAATATTTGGTATAAAATCTACAGATAGCTGCATTCCATACTTTAAAAAGTTCAGAATATTACCTTTTCCATCAATGTACATTCTAGAAACTGCACTATTCGTAAAAAATAACCCTCCTCTATTTATAAAGCTATCCACTGTAAAAAAAACTCCAATGCGTGCGCAATATGTGAATCAACTATGTCAGTTGAGCTGTAAAACCGCATTAATGAAAAAGAGCTTTTTTGGTATAGCTCCTTAAATTTATAATAAAATACCGGATGCAATAAAATGTTTGCCTCTCCTTAAATTTAAAAAAGCACTTCATGAGTTCTTGCTTGATAAATGTTACTATAGGGTGGATGAATTTCTAAAAGATAAATCATTTTAAGACTGGATGTTATGCTACACGAGTACAATGGATTAGTTTTAAGTATTTTATAGTACCTAATTTGCTATTATTTGTATGCCTTGATGGCAAAGCATAGAGTACCTACTACTACTAATGTTACACCTCTATAAACCTATGTTTCGCAAATAAAGAGATTTGATTTGATTTGATTTGATAGTCGAATCGAAAAGTCAAAAAAGCAAATGTATGGGATTTGACGTAAGTTTACTACATTATATCGCAGGCTTACGTCAAATCCTCAGACTAATAGAATAAGATAGACGGAGCGTGTAGAACTCGCGCGTGAAGCCGCCAAAAGTCATACTAAATTGCAATATCATACGTTTTCGTTTTCGCGCGCAGTCGATTTGAGCCGCTCTGAAATATTTTTACAACGTTTTACTATACAATACGGCATTTTAATAATATTTTGTCAAAACGTGTTTAGACGTGCGTATTCACTAGCGGCTCAAATCGACTGCGCGCGAAAACGAAAACGTATGACATTGCTATTTAGTATGACTTTGGGCGGCTTCACGCGCGAGTTCTACACGCTCCGTCTATCTTATTCTATTAGTCTGAGGTCAAATCCCATACATTTGTTTTTTTGACTTTTCGATTCGACTACCGTTTATGCTACTTGTCTATGGGCTCTGAGCTGTTCTTTTTGTGTCGTCCGACTAATGGGCCGGTGGTCTTTTTGCGGCGATTATTCTCTGACTTCTTTAGTCCACCTTCCGTCTTGTTCTCTTTTTATTATAATTTTTAATTTAGCTTACTATGAAGCTTGGATGTGAATCACTTCTCGGTGTTCCATTTAAGCTGAAATTTACTTAGGTACTATATTCCTAAGTGCTGTCCCGAATGTGATGATGAAGTAATAAAGTGGCCATAGGAACTCTTTAACGATATTACATAAATCCGTCGTGTTTCTTTCTTTCTTTTCTATTTTTAAAGAAAAGAAAGAAAGAAACACGACGATCTTCTATATGATTTTTGTACGAAAATTGTTTTCATATTGTATTACTGACCAGATTAAGAAGTTAATTATACCGATCCTGGAATAAATTATTTAATTGATATTATAAGACTTAAGAATCAGATAATAAGTAGATTTGTTTGACCTTGGTTTCAATTAATATACCTACTATTCAGGTCTATCAAATACATAAAAATCCTATTTTTTTTCTTTTTTTTTTAAAAGATAACTCCCGCACTAGAGAACAAGCTCTGTGTCGCGGGGGATTTACAAACATACAATTAACTTACACAAATTACACTCAGACTCAGAACAACTCTTTGTAAGTGATACAAAGTTTTGTCCTGTGTGGGAATCGAACCCACAACCTCGTGGATCACCAAGGTGGTCAAAAGTGGTTTGTGCTCTTTAGAACTTAAATTTTACTATTAAGATATTTGATAAGAAGAAATTAACCATAATGTGTTTCATAATATTTTTAAAATTGTTATATTCAAATTGTAACTATCAAATTCTTAATGTGTTTCAGGTTTAATACCTATTTGTGCTCCACCAAAACACTTTAATGACACAGATATCTACGCGATGTCTTTAAATCATGGTATGTTACCATTTATTTTATTTATTTATTTATTTATTTATTTATTATTTGGAAGACCAACAGCAAATAACAACAATAATAATATTAACTAAATTGCAACATAAAGCCAATTAAAGGTCTCCACTTATATATAACTGGATACAACAATAATTGTGACCACGTAGATGTAACTAAAATTATATAAACTAATATACTTAGTATAATAGACACAGAAACATATTATTTATACCTTGCAAAGAAATCTGAACTGAGCACCCGTCTCACAGGTTCCACTTTAGTAACAAATATGTCTAAGTTTAATATTTTTGCCTGTGTATTTAAACAACTGCTCGCTCGCCACATAAACGCATTCTGCCTGTAGTTGGTAGACACCAAGGGAAGATGAATTGGAGTGTAATGTCTAAATGTCTTTGTTGGCACATTAAATTGGATTTGCGAAAGAAGCTCAATACTGTCTATCTTCCCAGTTAATATATTTAATAGATAAACCGTATCAGCTATTTGACGACGCATGACTAAAGGAAGTAAATGAAATTTAGCGCATGTTTTTAAATATTCTTGGGATTCGTACTTACATTTAACTCTATAACATAAGTATCTTATAAATTTACGCTGAATATTTTCAATACGAGATATATACGTATCATATCGCGGATTCCAAATTTGACTGCAATACTCAAGGACACTACGAACAAATGTACAATATAATATTTTGAATGTTTTAGCTTCTTTAAACCCGGCTGACACTCTCATCACAAATCCCAGCATTTGTGTAGCCTTAGTAACTATACTATCGATATGATCTTGGAAGAGTAGTTTGGAATCATGAATGACACCAAGATCCCGTACTTTAGACACTCTTTGAACCTTCTGACCCTGCAGATAATAATCGGTGGTGACTAAATTAGTTTTTCTACTAAAGGTAACCACAGAACATTTGGAGGGATTTAAGTCCAGCTTATTCATTATACAGTAATCACTTAACCGCATTAAATCCGCTTGCAATGCTGAAGCATCTGACAGCGATGAAATGGTCGAAAAGATTTTCATATCGTCTGCGAAGCATAAGATTTTTGAGTAATGGAAACATTTGTCGATGTCGTTCACAAAGATTAAAAACAAAAGAGGTCCTAAAATTGAACCTTGTGGGACTCCACTAGGCACATGAACCCAGCTAGATTGATAATTATTGATCACGACCGCTTGGGACCGGTTAGATATATATGATTTAAGCCACCTTAGCAAGTCTCCTCTGATACCAATAAGTTGAAGTTTTATAATTAGCGTGTCGTGATCAATTTTGTCAAAACATTTACTGTAATCCGTGTAAACAACATCGACCTGCCTACCGTTACTCATAGCTTCTGTTATAAACTCATTGAGGAGTATCAGATTAGAAGTGGTTGACCGCCCTCTTAGAAACCCGTGCTGTGAGTTAATAAAGCTATTTTTTAGAGCGGTGTATAACTGATTATATACTAATCTTTCGAATACTTTGGCTAGTATACATAATTTTGACACCGGTCTATAGTTAGTGACCTCTGATTTTGAGCCCTTCTTATGGATCGGTGTTATAAATGCACTTTTCCATACTGATGGTACAGTGCATTCAATTAAAGATTGTTTAAAAATTAAGCTTATAGGGACTGAGATGGTTTTGGCACAGCTGATTAAAAAAGTGGCTGGTATATGGTCTGGTCCGGCAGACTTGGTTGTGTCAAGAGTCTCAAGGATTTTTGTTATATCTGAAATGCTTATATCCACCTTTGTAATGTGTGACAAAGATTGAGTTTCGAGCTGCAGTTGGCCGAAGGGCGAGGGCGTCGACTGTGTAGGCTGTAGGAAAGTTGAACTAAAGTATTCTGAGAAAGCATTACAAATATCGTCTCCGGTGTTAGCTAACAACTGCCCGTAAGTAACAGACCCAGGTATGCCAGATGTTTTACGACGAGCTTTTACGAAAGACCAAAAATGTTTAGGATTACTCTTTATTGATTTTTCTAACGATGAGATGTAATTATCATAACATTCTCGCTCTAATCGTTTAACTCTCTCTCTCAACAACTTATACGATTCAAGATAAGATAGATTGCCATATATTTTGTATTTTCTAAAGTACTTATGTTTCTCTTTGATGCATTTTTTCAATGCCATTGTATACCACTGGGGATAAGAATTATTTTTATTTATTTTTGGTATAAATTTATTAATTAATTGTTGTAAATAAGAATAAAAATAATTAACTGTATCATCAATACTTTTACCAGACAGCTCCTTAGACCAATCAACGCTCTGTATATTCGAGTTTATCGCTGCATAATTCCCTTTTATAAACAAGTACTTAATACGCTCAGCGGGCTTAAAATCTGGCAATTCTGTGTATTTAAACTGAATAGTAAGTGATTTATGATGTGGGTCGATGGGCACTAGAGGCTCTAAACATTCTGAAACTATAATAGAATCATAGTTTGACAATACAAGATCTAATGTCCTTCCGAACTGATTGGTTACATAATTGTATTGCAGTAAGTTGTGAGTGTTTAATGCGTCTATTAAAGAATATTCGTCATTATTATTAACGTTACTGGCCAATAAAGAATTATCATAACCTGTAGGTTGCCACACAATGCCACTCAAATTAAAATCACCGACGATTAAATATCTGTCACTCGGATGACTAATCATAATTTCATCTAACTTCAAAAGGTAATTATTCAATTGGTTAGAAAATGATAGGTGTAAGTTTTGTTTACATAAATATAAAACACCTAAGTACAAATTAATAGGACTAGAGTTTCTTCCTAATTGCATGGGCAATTCTATCCATAAATCCTCAGCCGTGGAAGTGAACTGGGGTTGCAAAGTCGCGGATAATTCACTTTTTATTGCAATTAATACTCCACCTCCACGACTTTGGTCAGTAAGTATATAATTTCTATCGCGCCGCCACACTATATACCTACCATCAAACAATTCAGAATCACTCACACTATCCGTTAACCACGTTTCTGTTAACACGATTAAGTCATACGAACTAAGACACAGGTTTCTATAGAATTGTGTTGTTTTAGAGCGAAGCCCACGTACGTTTTGGTAAAATATAGTGATTACATTGCTGTTTACGTATAAATTGCTAGAAGTCATTATAAAACTTTGTTACTAATAACATTATATGCACTAATATAAGCAAAAGTTCCATAAATGATATATGCGGTATCACAATATTATAATGAAGTATAGGTGGGTAAAATATAATAAGGTTCGAAGATGAATAGAAATTATTGGTCGTAATGGAATGACACGCAAAAACATGAGTACGATTATACTTCCCTTTCTTATATGATAGTTCAGGTGCTACGCACAGCGGAACGAGCGAGACAGGTATATGATGCTGATTTTTTACTACAATATGAACAGGCTGATAGCTGTCAATAAGTGGGGTGACATCTAGAACTTTCCGTGAGACAGAGGCGCACAATTTAACACAGCTGTTGATTATATGAATTATTACAAAACATAAACAAAAGTCTAACAGATATGAAACGTTTGTAAATAGAATATTTAGGCATGCAATATTAACCGTCTTTTGTAAAAATACTATAGTTTTGCAGGTGATTAAGCGATTTTGTTTAAATCCTGCAGTTTATTAATAATAATCGCACGGGAAGTGTCATTCTTACGAACATGTATTTTTCCAAACTTCACCCATATGTAACTGAAACCGTTAAGTTTTACTACATCTCTGGCCTTGTTGAGTAACAATTTAGCTCCTGCGCTTAAGTGATCATTTACGTATATTCTCTGCGGCGAGTCTCGGTAACCCAAGTCTTCTGCTTTTAAGGTCTTCAATGCACGTGCGGACGCAATGAAATCTTCTTTCACGTAGCGGTTTATAAAACTCACTATGATTGATTTTTCCTTCGAGTTGTACGACGGAATTCTGGATATATAATTGATTTGTGTCTTCTGAATTTGACAACTGACTTGAGACCCGAGTGTATCGAGTATCTTGAATAGGTTTTCGTCCTTTTTTTCAGGTATACCTTTAATCTCTATATTATTGAGACGCGATCTTTGCTCACTGTTTGATAAAGTTTGTTTCATTTCTGCCACGCTGGTCTCCAGTGACACAAACTTATGCTCCAGAACATCTATTCGTTTCTCTGCGTCGGTAAGTCTCCCAGTAAACTCTTCAATCTTGTCACTAGTAAACTGACAAGATGACTTGAGATCACCTACTTCTCCTCTTAAACACTTGATGTCCTCCAATACAGTAGGTAGCCCGACAAGCTGCAGTTTGATATCTCGGATCTCCTTCAGAACGCTCTCCAATGTAACATGTTCCTTAGCTGAAGCTGGGGCTGGGGACTGTGCACTACATGGTGGGCACTTCCATGCTAGTTTGCGTTCGGCGCCGAGTCTTTTCCATCTTGATTCAGTGATGCTTGCACAGCCGTAATCGAAATGTTTACCGCAAGTGCCGCATTGTACGCCGTCGGCAAACTCATTGTTACAGATTCCGCACTTCATATTAATCCACAAGACTTTATTTTTCAAACCAAAAAAAAAAAAGGTTGGTGATATATGATACTAGGGCTATTTACGTGTGACTTGGACTACTGACCACAACGGAATTGTTTATAATGTGCACCTTTTTTTTGGTCGAAGATTGCTTAGCGTTATTCACATAGTAATTTTAAATATTTCAGATTGCTTTTCTTCAGCTATGATAAGTGTTTACAAAATGATGTATGTTGAAGAAACTGAATGCAGAGATTATTATAGAAGAGCTCATGTAAGTTGATTTTAATCAAGGTTAAAAAAATCCAGGGTAAAATATTTTACCCTGGATTTCTTTTAACCTTTTTTTTTGACCATTTGTTGAATTTGTAACATATTATTATAATATAACATAATTTGGCATACCTAAGCAACTTCCGTGACAATGCAATAATATATTTGATTTTAATCAAGGTTAAAAAAAACAGGGTAAAATAGTTATTTTACCCTGGATTTTTTTAACCTTGATTTTTTTATCTTGATTTTTTTCGATCATTTGTTGAATTTGTAACTTATTATTTATAATATAACATAATTTGGCATACCTAAGCAACTTCCGTGACAATGCTATAATATATTAATGTTGCACTATGGTAATATAGAAAATCTGAAGCTGGCCATAGGAACTTTCGCAACAAAAAACGATAGCTTCACCATATTATTATTTGGGTTTTTCTTGTTTTTTTTTAAATTTATTTATTTATTAAACAAACTTATTTATGACCTTTTATCATTTTTTAATTTATTATTTTATTATTAAATATTATTTTTGAATTATAAACTTATTATAAACAGACACTTCAATTTTACTTATTCAGAGTACAAAAAAAGTGCGTGTGATGCCTCTAATATTTAAAGCATCCATAGACTGTGTTTTTGCTAACCATCAGATGAGCTAAATGCTTGTTTATTACAATTGTAACATAAAAAGTACTGGAAATATTGGGACTGCCTCGGTGGTCCAGTGGCCGCAGTATGCGCCTGCTGTGCACGAGGTTGTGGGTTCGATTCCCAGGATCAAACTTTCCGTGATTCACAAAGAATTGTCCTGAGTCTGGGTGTATGTTTGTAAAGTCCCCCGCGACACAGAGCTTATTGTCTAGTGCGGGAGTAGTCTAGCAGTAGGGACTTTACAAACATACAATTAACAGACTGTAAATTAGTTCTTCTGTTTGTCTGATATAGTTAAATGTGGAAAGCATGTGGCCCAGGCATGTATCATGCGCTCGAAGCACCAGTGGTGGTCACTGTTTGTGGAGAAGCGGCACAATCCTTGTGTCAAAACAAAATGGCCTCTGGCACCTGGTAAGTTTAATAAAAATACTCGTTGAAACGACGTAAGGTCGTGCGTTTAATGCCAGGGTAACCATATTAGTGAGCAAGCCTGACAGGGGAAGGACCTCCACCTTACAAAAGACCACAATGAAATAATACAATAGCGGTGTAATTGTGTTCTCATGTGTGAAAAAAAGAAAACTGGTATACAAATATATGTATATATTAATACTTCTTGGGTGGCAAACAAGCAAACGGTGCACCTTATGTTAAGCAGTTCCCGTAGCCTATACATAGGATACATGTAATACCACCAGATATATATATATAAAACCGACATCTACGTGGGCGGAGCCGCGGAGCATATATATATATATTATACTAGCTGTTGCCCGCGGCTTTGCCCACGTAGATGTCGGTTATCGCTGTAAAAAGCCTATGTGTTATTCCAGACCATAATCTATCTCTGAGCCAAATTTCATCCAGATCCATTTAGTAGTTTTTACGTGAAAGAGTAACCAACATCCATCCATCCATCCGTACTCACAAACTTTCACATTTATAATAATTAGTAAGGATTGTACTTTAAGTCAATAAAGAGCCATCTATTTAGCTAAAAAATAATAATAATCATTTATTTCAGGAATTACATATTTAACATTGTACTTTAAATATAAGTAGGTAATATATTCCCATATATATATACCTTATAAATTAACATAAACATTATTATAAAACTTATAACTAAACACATTTCACCGGTGTTGTGTTACACTGCGTAGTGTTGTGCAATCGTCCGCGAAAACGTCGATACACAACACCGGCCAAAACTCATCCTTGAAGAATACATCGAAACCATAATCGGCACATAATTCTAAGCGCCTATCTAAGGAATGAACGTGATAAGTTAATGTATCCAGCCAGCTAGCTGCTAACCAGAGTATTGAAGTACCATGTCTGTTGCTGAATAGTTATGTTCTACTAGCAGTTGCCCGCGGCTCCGCCCGCGTGGATGTCGGTTATCGCTGTGAAAAATAGCCTATGTGTTATTCCAAACCATAATCTATCTCTGTGCCAAAATCATCCAGATCCATTCAGTATACGTGAAAGAGTAACAAACATCCATCCATACTCACAAACTTTCACATTTATAATATAAGGATTTTGATTCCAGTTAGGAGTTGGCGTTTACGGTCCTGGATGTGAAGCTCCAGCTAGGTTCCTCGACTACGATAGGCATGTACCATGGGTAGATGAATCCATGCGCAGCATGGGTCGAACAACCGTCACCAGAATAGACAAATCTACTGTTATTATAAGAAGAAGTAAGTACATACATACATCTCAACCCATAAACGTCCCACTGCTGAGCACGGGTCTCCTCCAAACATTTAGAGGGTATAGGGATTTGTTTCGAGATTTCCCCCTCTGTTGCGGTGGATAACACTTACCCTTAGTTGACTATTACGACACCCTCGGGATGAAAGGGATGGTGATATTTGTATTCTTAATCCGTCACCACACGGACAGAAGAAAAATTACCTCATTTTATCATTTAGGTTTCAAATAATACTTATGAAGGTCACTAACTAACTAAACTATGAATAAGCCAAAATGTCAGCTAAATGTTTCTACTAGTTCGCTGACGTGGAGCCTCGAGAAGAACTAGCAAAAAATTCAGGCCACTCTTTTTAATCGCCAGATCGCCAGACTGTTTTATAAACGGAGAGCCCAAAATCGGGCTACAAACTTCAAATTTGCATAAGTGTTACTTAAATGATGTAAATGAGTATTACCTATTTGCCCAGAGTTTTTTTATACTACTTAGGCAAACAAGCATGCGGCCCGTCTGATGTTAAGCAGTTACTGTAGCCTATGGATGCTTGCAATGCCAGAGGTATCACTTACGTGTTGCCGACCTATTTTTTGACACCAGGGCATTAAGATGGATCCCTAGGATAGGAAAACGTTTCTTTCAAAATGTTTACCTGAGCGCTGGAGACCTATACTCACACACAGAAACACTGCACCGCTGTGTGTAGTTATTTGGCTGTGGTCTTCTGTAAGGTGAAGGTCCTTCCCCAGTAGGCTTGCTTGTTAGTACGATGCCCTACTACTCTGATTCAAACTCAAACCTAAAACTTAAAGGCAAATTACAAATGAATGCAGCAATTAGCCAATCAGCGTTCATTCGTCACCAAGATATTATTATGTTATTCTGTCAATCAGTGCTCATAAGTTATGGAACTGGAACGATATACTTAAAATTGGTGTAAAAAAAAATGGGTTGCCAACACGCACCTCACGCTAACGTTCATATGCTACGGTAACTGCTTAAAATCAGGCGGGCTGTATGCTTGTTTAAAACTAGTATTTAAAAAAATGGCCGGATTTTTGCAAAGATCAGTGAAAATATTTAGGATGATAGCTATTTATTAGTTTCCTATTATGCAATTTTTTTCATCTTCTTAGGATTTTTACGTAAAACCGCTTTATCCAATTGTCCTGTGACATAATCAAACAGGTTAACAATAAAAAAACGCGAACAACAATTTTTTTTTAACTTTTTTTTCACGTTTTATATATTGTATCATAATTCAGTAGTAGGACCAATAAAATCAGTGTTTTGTGTTTATTAATCAAAATTGAGCCGCGGGTGGGGTCAACGTTCGCGCTCAGCTGTCGCCGGTGGCGCGCAGTGATGCAGCAGCGAGCAGCGCCTATCGCGATATCTCCCGCTTATTTCAGTCTATCATACTTACTAAGTTACTTATTTATTTAAAAAAAAAATAGAACTAATCACCAAAAGACGTTTAGTGTTAATTTGTGTTTAGATAGTATATTATTATTGTTCAGGCTCCGAGAGCGTTCCCCTTCCACCCAGTATTTATACAAAGCTATTTTTGTATAGTAAAATACCGAATCGTCAATGACATATAGGCTGACAGATTAACAATTTGTACATTATTTTGTTCATGATTTTTTACTCTTGCAGCTCGGTCGAAGCTAGCGAGATATGGACCATGTGACCCTGAAGAAACTATGAACAACTTTTTCACAGACTTCACTGAAATCGTGCATGAAAAATATAACATTCAAGGAACAGTTGTGTACAATGTAAGAGTTATTTTTGAAGATTTTTAGCTACTTGCCTAATAGGTTAATATTATAAATATAAAGACACTAGGGGTCGCCTTCGACTTCGTCCGCGTGGTAATTTAGAAAGTATATTTCCCCAATTTTGCATGATCCGCTCCTATTGATCAGCGTGATGTTATATAGCCTGGTTAAATGCACTATTCAACAAAAAAGTTTTTTTCTTATCGCACCAGTACTTTCTGAGATTACCGCATTCAACCAAACAAACAAACAAACTCTTCAGTTTTATAATATTAGTATAGATTAGAATATGTAAGGGTACATGGGAACAGGCAGCGGGAAGTGTTCGCCACGCAACAGATTTTGACTTCACTAAGTATCATTACTTCAAAAATGGTTCTTAATTCATCGGAATATGTTTTTTTAAATGTATATTGACCAATATTACTCGAAGACGTTTGAACCAAAGTAGAAAATTATTTTTTATTTCATGTATACTTTACAGGTGCTCCCATATAATTTGAAGCGATATCGATCGAGTTCTATTTTTAAAATCGACAAATATTCTTCTTCTTCTTCTTATCGTTTGGTTAGTGGACAACCTGGTGACAGAGTTATTTAGATCGCCTCTGTCGTGATCTGACTGTTAACAGTCGGGACCAACTTTTATCGTGCCTTCCGAAGCACGGAGACGCTCAGATGAAATACCACTATGCGGTCACCCATCTATAGGGTTACCGTGCCTTTGGTTGCTTAACCCGCTGATCGATTACCGAACAGCGAGTGCACCTGGCTATGACAAAAAAACATGTACATCGATGGTATTTTATTGAAGTCGGTTCAATTGTTTAAATTGTAAATTTTTATTATGATAATTTGTTGCAAAAGGATTATCTGTGTAATAGAAGAATAAATAAATATCATTTAAGGACAACATACACATCTGGTCATCTAGTCCCATATTAGACAAAGCTTGTACTATGACAACGAAGCACCTAGCAAATATACCTATATAATTTTTCTAAATACATACCTACTGAATATTATAAATGTACCTTTGAACGATTAAACGGGTGAATGGATCGTAATGAAACTGTACAAGAATTTAGGTGGTATCCTGAGGAAAGACATAGTAATCGCAAATCGCAACCCATATATGTATGTCCCACTGCTGGGCACGGGTCTTCTCTCCTCTATCAAGAGAGATAAAGGGTTTAGGCCTTAATCCACACTCGCTGGCCTAATGCGGGTTGGTGAATCTCACATGTCTTTAGAATTACTTGTAAGACATGTGGGTTTCCTCATGATGCTTTCCTTCTCCGTTAGCAGATGGCGTATCATTTGATTAGTACATAATTATAACTCCACATAGCAAAATTCACATTGGTATTACCACCCGGGATCGAACTCGCACTTCTTGCGTGCAAGTCGGTTACTTTCCCACTCGACCACCACCACGTTTTTAATAGGAACATAGTAATAAAAAAAACCTACTAAATCTGTATACAATATGTCCGCCCGTGTGAATAAGGGACAGGTTTTCGTATTTCCTTATAATAATGCTTGTTCAATTATTGTTTTCAGTTAACCTTATACGGGAGAATAGAATACTCTTGTATTGCACTGCAAGCTTGGTACACTAAAAATAATGAGGTGACGTTTGATTCTCCCGAATTAAAAGTAAGAAAATGGTGCTTTTCCAAAACACCTCTCTGCGCTGAGAGCACTTCTTCATCAATTTTTTTCTACGTTTCACTAACTTTTATACAACACCTCACATATAAAGTCAGTTGCTATGGTACGCAAATGAAGTCTGTAGAGGCGAAAAGAGTTTTATATTGGACTAATCAAAGAAGAACAAGGCCAACAATGGCAGGGTGGAATAGTAATTGGCAAAAAGAAAAAGATTGGTTGGATGCAATCCCATATCCATATCCACACAGTAATGCATATCCGTATTATTATCCGCGTCCACCCGTGACGCGCGCAATGAATGGAATGCTCGTTTATGCATTTGGGTATGGGAAGAAAAAATAGTACAACATTTGAACATTAGCGTTCAAATATTGTACTATTTTTATTATTATATTCTGAAAATATATAAAATTGATATTTAAATAGATATTTGTAAACATTATACAGTTATATTTATTTACTAGTGGACCTGGCAGACGTTGTCCTGCCTGAAAAAGCTGAAATACCGACAGCAGCGCCACCTACCGGGTCCAATTGTGAATCTAAACCATCCAGGGCCCTACCCGAACAAACACACAAAATTTCATCAAAATCGGTCCAGCCGTCTAGGAGGAGTTCAGTCACATACACACGCACACAAGAAATATATATATTAAGATAATATTTAGTAGGCACTGTTTTGTCTCTTTGAATATCCATTGTTTAAATACTCAAATATGTGTAAATGTTCAAAATAATATGTATTACAATTAATAACAATACTTTCCGATTCCGACTTTGATTATTTACTTGATTATTTCATGCTAATACTTGGTATTTGAATGCTTTGTGTTTGCAGCGTCGTGTGTTCGGTAGAATTTTGATTGTTTATATTAAAGAAATGTAATTAGTGCAAAATTAATCATTAGGAGTTGTTTAATAATTCATTTAAATGTTTATATTAATATTAAGCTATATTTTGATAATTATTGTATAAGCATCTTATTTATTTGTAACAAATGAAGTCGTTGTATTTACTATAACCTAATTCATTGTATGGCAAGTATAAAAGACGTTGAATTGTGTAAAAACAATCAGTTCTGTGTTAGCAGTTGTGCGATAATAAACTAAGAGATATTTAGTGTGTGCGTGTGTGTATTTATTGTTATGTAGTCACAAAGTGTAAATCCTGGCGTAACGCCGACATACACCTTAGTTAGTCCTTCACTCCTATGACTCCGACGCACCGTTGATATCATTATGCTCACTTTAATTCCGTAAATCCTTTTATTCATTCTGTTCACTGGATCATTTGACATATTTATTATAAGTAGGCTGTCATTATAATCATATAATTACGAATACAAAAAATAATTAATTATACAATAAATAAAGGCGATTTAAAATAGTGGTAAAGTAAAATGATTTTTTAACAATTATAATATTATTATGATTATTGAAAAGGTATTTTATTCGCGAAAAGTAGATTTTTTTTAAGACTACACTACTACTACATAGACTCAGCACACCCAAAGTCCCAAAAAACAACGACACAAAAAAAAAATCTTATGCATGCAAGTCAATCCAATTTGAACCGTAATTTGTTCAAATAAAGTCCACCACATTTTTATTACGATCCACTCCACAATGCTCTATTGTTTAAATCATATAAATTTACTAGTTAAATATAAATACTGTTTAATATAATGAGCAATGGAATCGCACAAACAAACTGTTGTTAAAAGTTAATCAAATGGTTTATTGTTATAACTAGTATAGTTTGTAAATAGTATTAAATATTATTTGATGGCTTCACTATCGTATTGGAATTTTTCTGTTAAGATAGTAGTAAGTTTTGATAAATAAATAGATAAATTTAATTATATTATAAATATAATTATTTGTTATTTTAATTGTTAGTCTCTGGATATCACGTAATTGTATATGGTAGGTTTAATTTGATTTAATGACATTAATTGTATTTGTATATATAAAGCATAATTTCTCTTTTATTGCATCTTTTATGATTGTATTATTATTGACATTTTGTACCTTAAAATGATCAATGTTTTTTTATAATTAACTATACTATTATTTTTATTATTTAATGACCTGCATATTAGAGCGGCTTCAGACTAGCTAAGCGCTGCAGTTGCGTTTCATAAAGCCATGGCGCGGCGTGGCAGCGGCAGTGGCGAGTGCAAAAACAAATGCAAAAACCGCGCGACGCTACTTATTCGGCATGTTTGTTCAAGCCAGCCCCTCTAGACAAGTGGCATAAGCGATGGTCGAATCGAAAAGTCAATAAAACAAATGTATGAGATTTGACGTAAGTTGACGGTATAATGTCGTAAAGTTACGTCAAATCCCATAAATTTGCTTTTTTGATGTTTCGATTCGACTACCGCTTTTGCCACTTGTCTAGAGGGGCAGTAGTGTTGAGTCAGTATCGACATCGTTTCTGACGAGTTTATATATTATGTACATGTAAACGCTCGTACGAGTTGCGCGTTTGGCAAAGACACGCCTTTACGCGCTTTCACGTGCTTCTAATGACCAACGTATACGCGCTTATGAAATGCAAGTCTGAAACCGCCCTTAAATATCTAATAGTTTAAGTATTTATGTATAGTCTGTAGATTTTTTGTGTTAATTATACATTTTTTAGTATAAAGTGTCTTTTTTTAAAACTACTTCTGTCGTTTTTTATTCACATTTTTTACTTGAGAAGCAAATAAGAGTACAGCCCGAATTACCGTACCCTATTGACGCTTATATATAATATCAAGGGTATCACTTGCGCGTTGTCTAGAGCCTTAAGATGGAGTATCCCTGATATTATAAAACCTTTTTTTCAATCCGCATTCCTAAATGAGCGCTGGAGACCTGTACTCACACATAGTAATACAACTACACCGCTGTGTGTAATTATTTGGCTGTGGTGTTGTATAACGTGGAGGTCCTTCCCCAGTCAGGCTTGCTCACTAGTACGGTGTCCTACCTCTCTTGTTTGGTAAGCAGTTTCCGAAGCCTATGGACGCAGGTGACTTTAGGACTTCAATCCCTCACCCAAAACCTATCTAATAGCGGTATCAAACGCACGACACGATGTTTTACGACAAGGACTATACGCCTTCGGTTAAAACACAGTCAAGCTTGTGTTGGTCTAGTGGTTAGTGACTCTGACTGCTACGCCAAAGGTCGTGGGTTCAATTGCCACCCATGACAAATATTTCTGTGATGAGCACGATTGTTTGTTCTGTGTCTGGGTGTAATTTATCTATAATATGTATGTATTTAGAAATATATAAGTATGTTTATCAGTTGTCTGGTTGCCATAGTACAGGCTATGCCTAGTTTGGGATCAGATGGTGGTGCCTGACTTGTCACTAAATATTATTATTATGTCTCTCTTTATCACGGGTAGTTTTCCCATCATTCAAGGAGAATACCCGGGCCTTTGGATGGCTTACGCGGGCACATAGATTTTTAAAAACCCACCTTATACAACTCGAGCGCGCACAGAGAGCAGTACTAAAAATATGCTGGTCTAAGCCCCACTTATATCCAACCACCATGCTATATGAATTTTGCAAAGTACTCACCATAAGACAACTATTTATTAAAGCCACCGTTCTTAAACAGCATTCCCAAACAGAATACCCTAGTGAATCTACTCGACGTAATCACCTTGTTGTCTCTTCACCCCGGACCCTTTCTGTATAAAAAACTGCATAAGAAACTACTGAATTTCAATGCAAATCGATATAAATATAGTATTGAAGACACAGAGTGGCTTCTTAAGCAAAGCTATGATGAGAGTGAAGCACTCCTGATAGTAATCTTTTACACACACAGCGGACACACACACACACACACACACCGGACACACACCGGACACACACACACACACACACACACACACACACACCGGACACACACACACACATAATAGTAGTATTTTCTTTATAAATTGTACAATTTCGGTTTTTGATAGAAATAAACGATTTATTATTATTATTATATATATATAGAGAGGTACGCACTACGCAGAGGCCCTTAGAGAATTTTAATTTAATTTTAAATGGGATGAGACGCTTACCATAGTCATGCCACAGCTGCACTATTACAGTACAGCTATGATCTGCCTATGGCAAGTGTAGAGCTATTGCAACATGTGAAATCAAATAAATTTGAGCTATGGGATTGGGTGTTCGATGCCTTCCGGCCGTCATCGCAACTGACTTTCGTAACCAGTTACGATGAAGGAATAAGTTTTCCTCACTTAAAACCAGTTATGGACTAGTTTACAATGATTATGGGATAAAACGTCGCGTGCTATCATTTAAATGTTGACATATACTCTAAATGAAAAATAGGCAGACGGTGACTTGCCTATACTCTAGATGGGCCCCTTCAAAACAACTGACATGGGCAACAGCCCACGGGCCTCAGGGCAACACCATAGTGCGTGGCTAGAGGTATTGAGCGGTGCGGCGCCGGTTTCACCATCGGGGGTCTCAGGCGGAGACCCGAGAGCGGGTTTCCCCGTAGTTATATCATTAGTCATATAGCTCTGGCGACCCCTCTCTGACCAGCCAATTAAGACAAGCCAGAGTTGAGAGTCTTGCGGGCACTCTTGTTAGCCCACTCCGGACAGCCAATAAAGGCAAGCCAAAGACGAGGCCCTGACCGTATTTTTTTTATACTACTTACAAACATTGGGTGGCAAACCAGCATACGGCTTGTTTGCCACCCAAGTACTTAGTATAAAAATCCCACCCGCCTGATGTTAAGCAGTTAATGTAGCCTATGGACGCTTGCAGTACATGTGGTAAATGGGAGTCGAATCGGCATTATATCATAAACTAATGCAAAGTATTAGGGACGTTCGGTGGTCAAAATAGTTAAGTAAAATAGAAACGTCAGATCATAACTGTTTATTAAGCACTATGAGGGTACATGTACCAACATAATAATAGCAAATACCCAACACCTCCTTATCTAATTAATGTATAGGTTTAACAAATCATCAGTACCTTGCATAATTGGTACGTACGATATAAATTATAATCTACTGTAATGTGCGCTGTACTTTACGACGGGGCCGCAGACTATATGTTTTTTTAACCGGTTGTTGTATAGCCTCCTCCGGCCGGGCCGGTGGCAGCGAAAGCTCATCCTCTGTGGCCGTTTTCGGCACACTTACCTCTCGCTCTGCCCTTGTCGCTTCGCACTGCTCTGCTGCTTCCAGACAGCTCTCATTAACATTGCTTACATCATTATTGTTATCATTACTGTTGTCATTTGCAGTTGAGGAGTTAGCGAATAACGGTTGCGCTTCGGGACGAGTATTTGATCCATGTGCCGTCTAGTTGTTCCATTCGGCAAGCTGACCGCGAATGAAGCGGGTCCGACCTGTTCGCTAACTTGTCCTTCGACCCATTTATCCTTATTTTTCGAGTAGTCCCTAACGAATACCCGATTGCCGATGGCAACA
The DNA here is from genome assembly GCA_947095525.1 of Trisateles emortualis. Lineage (NCBI taxonomy): Eukaryota > Metazoa > Arthropoda > Insecta > Lepidoptera > Erebidae > Trisateles > Trisateles emortualis. The sequence goes on from OX352753.1 coordinate 12,425,421, forward strand.
TCCCGCTGCGTGCCGCCAGCACGCTCCGCCTGCTGCACCTGTTTAGCTCGCACGCGCTCCCCAATGTCCACTCGCAACAGATCAAGCCTACTGCGCAACTTTCTCCCGATGAGTGCTACAGCCGGGGCTACCCCCGTAGTAGCATGCTCACAGTTTCGGTATTGAAACAACATCGTATTGATGGCCTGTCCTACGTCCGACCCTTCATAATACGCTTTTTTAATACAGTTTTTAATTGTTTTGACGGCATTTTCGGCTGCGCCGTTACCTTTTAGTCTGTTAGGGCTCGTAAGGTTGTGAACTATGCCGTTTTCTTTTAAATATTTCATTAATTCCCGTGACGTAAAGGGAGGCCCGTTATCACTCACGATTTGTGTTGGCAGACCAAAACGTGCAAATAACTCACTGAATATTTTTATAACTGATGAGGCTGTTGTACTATTTAAATGAGCTACTTCGATCCACTTACTATGTGCATCAATGATGACTAGGTAATGCTTGCCCTTATACTTGGCAAAATCAGCATGTAGCCTCTGCCATGGTCGCGATGGGAAATGCCAGGGCGTGAGGGGCGCGTGCGGGGGCGCGTCGCGCTGCTGACGACACGCGTCACATGATCTACACAATGTTTCTATGTCCGCATCTATTCCAGGCCAGTATAATAAGCTACGTGCAATATTTTTCATTTTCACAACCCCTAAATGACCTGCATGTAACTCCGTTAAAACAGTTTTACGGTGCACCGTAGGAATAACAATGCGGTAACCGTACACTACACAACCATTTTCTACATATAAATCTTTTTTTCTATCAAAATAAAATTTTTCTTGATTACCTACACTATAAGGCCAACCATATTATGTTATATAATTAATAATGTTACGCAACACATGGTCCCTTTCCGTGGCCTTAGCGATATCTTTATGATTTAAAGGAAATTCATTTTCTATGTAAAATAAATAGGACATACAATTATCATCGTCATACTTAGTAGTGCACGGTAATGGCAGCCGAGACAGGCAGTCTGCAGGAGCGTTAGCCACCGAGCTGACCCACTCAATGGTAAAGTCATAAGCTGCCAATCGAGCTGCATATCTTTGTAACCTGCTTGCTGCAGTCTGCGGAATCCCTATCTTGTCACCGAATATGTACGATAAAGGTTTATGATCCGTACGAATTATGAATGACCTACCATACAAATATTGATGGTTTTTAATAACTCCAAAGTAAATAGCTAAACCTTCTTTGTCCAACTGACTATATGATAGTTCAGCGGCCGATAGGGTTCGCGAGGAATAACAAATAGGTTTCTCTGAACCGTCTTTGTATTTATGTGCCAACACTGCGCCTATACCGTATGCGCTGCTGTCCACACTCAACACTAAGGCAGTGCTGGGATCATAGTAAGCCAACACCATATCTGTACTTAATAATCGCTTTATCTCTACGAACGCTTCCTCACAGAGATTATCCCAAAGCCAAGGTACCTCTTTCTTTAATAACTTATAAAATGGATGCAAAATAGTACTCAATCGAGGAACGAACCTACCATAATAATTAACAAGACCTAGAAAGGCCTTCAGCTGAGTCACATCTTCTGGCGGGGGTGCCTTCACTATCGCTTTTACCTTTTTATTATCAGGATGTAGACCGTCTTTGTCTATGACATGCCCTAAATAGCTTACTTTGTTTTTGAAAAATTCACATTTTTCTAACTTGATTCTAAGTCCTACTGTCTGTAATTTTGAAAAAACCGCTCTCACATTATACAAATTATCTTTGTATGAGACTCCCCCTACACAGATATCATCAATAAACGTGACTGTCATTGGTATACCTCTCATCACCTCTTCCATCAGCTTTTGAAACTTTTCTGGAATACAGGACAAACCGTAAGGTGTACGTATATATTTAAAAGTACCTATGTGTGTACTAATGACATGCTTGGGAATTTTCATTTAATAAAATTTGTTCGTATGCATGAGCTAAATCAATTTTTGAAAATACCTTCGCGCCACTAAGCGTGGCGTACAGCTCTTCAATACGCGGTAAAGGGTAAAGGTCACGTATAATTTTAGGATTGATTGTAACTTTGTAATCCCCGCATATACGAATGTCTCCATTTTTCTTAATTACAGGTACAATCGGTGTGCCGTAATCCGAATTCTCAACTTTTACTATTGTCCCCTCTTTAACTAATCTGTCTAACTCCATTTCAACAGGTTTCCTTAAGGCCAAAGGTAAATTACGTGCTTAAAAAAAAATAGGCTCATCGTCTCGCAATCTAAGTGAAAACCGTTTAGAACATGTCCCTAGCCTCGGCATAAAAACATTTGAAAATTCATGACTCAACTTTTGTATAATGTGCTCCGATTCATTAGAAGTATGAATGTGAATATTATTTAGTTCAATATTAATATTATCAAGTTGCAAACAGCAGTGGGGGTCCGCCACCGGGTATTACGTACAATGGCAGTGCGGGCGCCGTGCGCGCCTCTCCGCCTGCGTCCACGCATCGTACAGACACTATTATAAATCCTAGCGGTACTATAGTTCCTCCTGTATATGAACATAGTTTCAGTTTAGTACCCGATAACTTATTTCTAAAGAAATATTTACGATAAAAGTCGCTGTTAATCGCAGAAATTTTACTGCCTGTGTCTACTTCAAATATGACAGGCACCATATCGATAAACATTTTTACAACATAAGGCTTGTCGCCTGAACCATTAACACAAATCTTGAAAAAATCGTCGTACTCTGAGTCACTACTATCTACAATATTATTAAATTGTTTCTTGTCCATAAATACCTTGTCTTTTCCGGACCGTCGTTTATACTCACTATCACTTTTGCACATTACCTTGAGATGACCTTTAACACCACACTGATCGCAATTGAAATTTTTAAATCGACACCTGTCTGGTGCATGCGGTCTCCCGCACCGCCAGCACGGCCTGCCGCCGCCGCTACCGGGCGCGCGGCCAGCTCTAAAGCCGCCGCCGCTCCCCAGCCGGTGCACTGCCGCCAGCTCCGCGCCTGCCGCGCTCGAGCCCTGAGTTATCGCTGCGCCCGCGCCGCTCGACTCCGCATGCCGTTCCGCTGCCTCCAACGCCAGCGCCAGCTCCACCGCCCGTTTGTAATCTAAATCCGTCTCCGTAAATAGACGACTTCGCATTTCGTCACTAGTGAGACCCGACACGAATTGATCTCTAAGATTTTCTTCTAATTTATCTCCAAAATTACAAGTACTAGCCAGATGTTTGAGCGCTTGTAAGTACGTACTCAAATCTTCACCACTGTTTTGCCGTCGTTGGCGATATATGTGCCTCTCAGCGATATCTGAACGCCTGGGTTCCAGATGCCTTTGAACGATGTCAACAAGTTCAACGAATGATTTTTCTTCGGGTTTATTCGGTGCACAAAGATCACACATAAGGTCATACGTCGCCTCACCAACCACGGTAATTAAAGTAGCCACGTGTAACGATTCTTTGATTTCATTCAACGCGATAAACTGTTTCACCCGATTTACGTAAATCGTCCACTTTCGCGAAGATAAATCGAAACTTTCAATTTTTCCGAAAGGCATCGTGACTACACACCACTTTTCACACTCGAAAACTAAAGAAAATCACACAATTTAATATTTTCTCGTCGCCAGTTAAGTATTCGTGGAATAAAATACAAACGTCAGATCATAACTGTTTATTAAGCACTATGAGGGTACATGTACCAACATAATAATAGCAAATACCCAACAAAAATAAAGGATGTTGTTTCGTCTGAAGTCTGAGCTTTAATGCTTTTACTTACATACTATATATTAAGTTATGAGTGGCGATGCGTCACACTTCTCACTTATGTAAAATCCTATATAATTTTCTTTGTATATTGTTCGATTCGACTACCGTTTATGCTCCCATATCTAAAAGGGCAGATCTATTGAAGTGCAGCAGAACATAAAAGAGAGCAGTGAACCGTGTCTCCACGGGTCACTACCCTAAAAGCTTCTCCACAAAATGGGCCAGTCAAATAAATAGCCCGACATGCAGGACCTGTAGTGAAGAAGAGTCAATGCAACACCTGCTATGCACGTGCCGGGCGTTCGCCCCAAGAAGAATGAGTCTCCTGGGACACGCATACCCCAAACCAGATTACTATAGCGTCCCCATCAAGGATGTACTGATTCTGACCATGTATGATGTAGGTATAGGGTGGGCGGTAAGGAACCCCTTCCTTACCGCTCACCCTACACGTGTGTTTGACACGTCATGTAGGACCTGGACAAGACTGGATGTCTTCCTGTTGTTTCGAGGGCAGTTAGTACTATCAGAGACAATTGTGATATCCAGGTCTCCTACTTCTCTGCTAGCGATCGCACTTGCTGCTCTGATGATGCCTATGCATTCCGCGCTGATGTTCAGATCTTGCTAGTATACGCCCGCTCCAGTGACCGACAGCACCTTGGGACCATCGGTGTAGATCCTTACTTCGTTGGTTCCAGACCTGTCGGTTGTCTATGCTGTGAACTCTATCTTATAGTGTCTATCGAAGGTGTAGGTGCAAGGGATCTTATCGCACGGTGCTTGCAGCAGCGGAAACTTGTTTAGCGCCGCGGTCAGTCTGCCTGTATTTTGCCTGTTTTGTGTTTGCGGCCTGTTTCTACACTCTGCATCCTTTTAGTCTGAGTGCCACGGCGGTCGCCTCTCCCAGGTGTAGTGGTTTTAGGTTTAGCATGTGCTCTTATGTGGCCGTGGGAGTGGTTCACATGCAGCCGGTCGTCGCAATGCATGCGATGCGTTGTAAGCTCTGTAGTTTAGTTTTAGCTATGGTCAGTTGTGTCTTAGGCTACCACTTTACTGAGTCGTAGGTGATAGTGGGTCTTATGAGCGATCTGTATAGCTAGAGCATTATCTTCGGGTTTAGGCACCATGTTCTGCCCACTAGCCTTTTGCACTGCCAGAAGATTAAGCCGGCTCTGTTTATCTTTTGCTCCATGTGTTTGGCCCAGTTTAGTTTACTGTCTAGGGTAAGGCCCAGGTATTATACCTCCGTCGTCAGTTCCAGCCTGGATCCAAATAGTTTTGGAGTTAGCATTTCGGGTAGCTTCCTTTCGTTGTTAAAAAGGACAAGCTCCGTTTTCAGTGGGTTCACCGACAGTTTTTGTTTGGCGCACCATTCCTCTACAATGTTGAGCGCTGTTTGCAGTACCTTACATAGTACGTTTTCTGCACTACCTTTGGTAATGATTGCTAGGTCGTCTGCGTAGCCTACGGTGATATAGCCGTTGCCATTGAGGCGCCTAATCAAGCTATCAACTACCATATTCCAAAGGATGGGTGACAGAACTCCCCCTTGTTGACAGCCTCTTGTCACCTTTGCCCTGGTGGTCTTGCCTACCGTAAGTTGTATTGCTCGCTGACTTATTTGGTTATTGATCCAGCCTCTGGCTGCCGGGTAGACGTCGTACCTGGTTAGAGCTTGGTCTCTAGGTCAATATCTATGAACACGTCCAGTGATGATAATTTTTGCACTCATGGCCGTCTTTTTTTTTTTTTTATACTACTTGGGTGGCAAACAAGCATACGGCCCGCCTGATGTTAAGCAGTATCCGTAGCCTATAGACGTTTGCATTACCAGAGGTATCACTTGCGTGTTGCCAACCCTTTTTTTTACACCAGGGCTTTAAGATGGAAGTAAACCTGGGATAGGAATACGTTTCTTTCAAAACGCATTCCTAAATGAGCGCTGGAGACCTGTACTCACACACAGGAACACAACTACACCGCTGTGTGTAGTCATTTGGCTGTGGTCTTCTGTAAGGTGGAGGTCCTTCCCCAGTCGGGCTTGCTCGCTAGTATGGTGCCCTACCTCTCTTAAAATCGTCTCTATCTTAAATACCACTTGGTGCAGTGTTGATTCAATGGATTTGCCTTGGGTGTACAGTGTTGTTGTAGGTGTAGCGGTTTGCTTCTGATCGCGCCGTCTCTTAGGTATCTGTCTCCCAGCCCTTCAAGGGTTACTTATACATATATGCTAACTGAATAGGTCCTTAGCGGAATGTGGATATTTATTTTGACAGTTTGACGCAGTGTTTTCACATAGTGAGATGTTCTTTCTTACCCAATGCTCCTACACACACAAACTACTAGACGATAGCAGATATATTTCAATAAACATAAACAAACCAAGCGTAACAAGTCTTAAGCAATAGTTAGTAATATATTGTGTTATTGATGTTATAATAACAAAATAAAACAATGTATAAACTATGATATTATAAGTAAAGTAAAAACAAATTAATATATACTAGTTTTTACCCGCGACTCTGCCCGCGTTTAAAAAAATCCTCTGCTTGATACCATTTATTTCCTAGTCAAATTTAATTAAGATTAGTTCGGCGATTTAATCGTGCAAAAGTACCAAACGTGCATATAATAATATATACATACAAAAAGAGTTACAATATTCATCATCTCAATCCATAGAATCCGTGTGGTACTTCAAATTACCACACGGACGAAGTCGCGGGCGATCCCTAGTAATACCATAATAATATTATTAAAAAAATAATTAACAAATGTATTCTTAATCCGTCACCACATCCAGTGAATGTATGGTGAGTGTATGGTGACGGAACATTTCTTAATTATTATTGTCCACAAAAATTACAATAATAATATTATTATGGTATGTGTCAACAAAATGTCACCACCCCCTTCCATCCTGGGGGTGTCGTATGAGTCGACTGAGGGAGTAAATCAGGCAGACAATATCCACTGTAAGAGACGGAAAACTCGAAACAAAACCCCATACCAACCCGTCTAGCCAACGTGATATAGTTCTTCTTATGGTTTGGTTAGTTCCAACCCTGGACAGAGTTATTGAGATCGCTCGTATTTAGGCCTCTGTCGTGATCTAACGACTGATAACAGTTGGGACTGGCGTTTAACGTGCCCTCCGAAGCACGGAGACGCTCAGATGAAATACCAATATGCGGTCACCTATAGGGTTACCGCGCCCTTGGTAGCTTAACCCACTGATCGTTTACCGAACAGCGAGTGCACTTAGCTATGAGCGCCTCCATTCTCTATATTCTATTATTCTCTAATAGTAGAGTAATATCCCTCCAAATGTATTGAGGAGACCCATGCCCAGCAGTGGGACGTTTATGGGTTGAGATTATAACTATAATAACTTATGTTTAATTGGCAATAGTTTTGAATGATTTTTTGGTGTTGTATTTTGGTACTCATAGTTTTTTTTTTTCATCAAATCAAAAAGTGTTGTATTTGTTATAATATTTGGGTAGGCAACACGCAAGTTATATCTCTGGTATTGCAACCGTCCATAAGCTTCGGTAACTACCTACCATCAGACGGGATATAAGTTTGTTTGCCACCAAAGCTTTTAGAGAGGCATCATACAAGCGAGCAAGCCCGACTGGGGAAGGACCTCCACCTTACAAAAGGCCACAGCCAGATAACTACACACAGCGGTGTAGTTGTGTTCCTGTGTGTGAGTACAGGTCTCCAGCGCTCATTTAGGGACACGTCACGATAGAAACATATTCCAATCCCAGGGATACTCTCATCTTAAAGCCCTCGTGTCAAACAATGGGTTGGCAATACGCAAGTGATATCTATGGTATTGCAACCGTCCATAAGCTACGGTGACTACTTACTATCATGCGGGATATAAGCTTGTCTGCCACCAAAGTAGTACAAAACACCAACAATATGGATAGTTTGTCTTAATAATAAATTGTATTAGTTAATATATGTATTTGTAAACAAATATCCATTGTTTTTGTAAACAAAGATGTTGTATTTTATCCGTATTGATATATAAAGAGAACGTTTTGTTGTTCTGTCCACAGTCTAAGTATACTTCGACGGAGAACACTCATGCTTATAATACCAACTTTTTTTTCATTGTGTTTCTATCACTCACGATAATCAGCCATCATAATAAATCCAGCTTTAATCCAAGGTGTCATCATCATCTACGTGTATTTTTTATATTTACTAATAACCTATGTGCTACTTTGACGCTTTAAGCTGTAAAATTGGTGTTCAATAAATAGTTGGTTTATATTGTTATATATACAGAAGATATGAAGTTCAGTTTATTTGATATGAGATTACAAGATAAAGAAAAATTTAAATGTATATTGAGGAGTAAAGTTCATGTGTTGAAGCAAGTGCAAGCTGAGATTTTAGTTATTATTTTAATTTGTGTTTCTGGATGTTATGGTAAGTAAATGTTTAATTTGTTTTTAAATTTAATATATTTTCCGTGTGGTGACGGATTAAGAATACTAAGGTCACCAAGGTCAAGGTGTCGTAAGATCGACTGAGGGAGTAAGTCAGGCAGACAATATCCACTGCAAGAGAGGGAAAACTCGAAACAAAACCCTATACTAACTCGTCTGGCCAGCGTGGTATAGTAGGCTAATATCCCTCTTTGAATAGAGGAGACCCGTTTCCAGCAGTGGGACGTTTATGGGTTGAGATTAATGAATATTGAGTGGTTTCATTCTTTAATAAAATTATTTAATCACAATTGGAAGATGTTGTGCGTATAGGCCTGTAACGGCTAACATTTGAATGAAACTGACGTCACTTCAAGACGTAAACAAGCGGTGGACAAATTCGGACTCTGGAGTAGGAGCTCGGATGGCACAGTTGGTAGTGCGCTGGGAGAGGAAGAGACCCGAGCGCAGGTTCGAATCCTGCTCCGGGCTCGTCTTGTTCCACATTGCTTTAATATTGAAGTATAATTTGTTTTTGTTATAAGTTTTGGCCTGCTCACTCTGCGTGCACGACTTTACCCAAAAATGGGTTTGTAAATTAAATTGTCAAAATTGGTTGCCCGCAAACTTAACTAGGTCATCGGACCTAGTAAAGGTTGCGGAAAACCAATAGAAGTAAAGTAGTGTGAAAATTCTTAGGGAAGGCCTATGTACAACAGTCTTTGGCAGAGATGGATGGATGGATAATTTTGACAGTGTACTTAGAAGCCATCATAAACGTGTTCGATGGTATATTTTTATTTTTTGTATTCATAAAGAAGAAATTCTAAAGACATGTTGTGTTCCTGTGTGTGAGTACAGGTCTCCAGCACTCATTTAGGAATGCGTTTTTAAAGAAACGTATTCCTATCCCAGGAATACTCCATCTTTAAGCCCTGATGTAAAAAATGGGTTGGGAACACGCAAGTGATACCTCTGGTATTGCAAACGTCCATGGGCTACAGTAACTGCTTAATATCAGACGGGCCGTATTTGGCACCCAAGTGGTATAAAAAAGGCGTATGTCCAGAAGGGAACGTTTTCCAACTAAGATAATGACGATACTATTTATTATTACTTCAATATCTAGATGTCTCTTATTCCAGCTAAGCAACTTTTATGTGGTGGAGAGCACTCGGCTATTCAAAGCGTGGATGAAGGTGAAGCTACCATCGAAACGTATCCATGGCTGGGTCTGCTTTTATATCCGATTGGTAATTTTTTTTTTTCTTTACTGATGAACGTGTAGAAATTTTGGATTTTTATTATTTTTATAACACTACTAAGGTAGCAAATAAGCAAACATGATTTTTTAGCTGTTTAAATGAAAATATGTATTATCTCTCAAAATTTTATTTTCTTGACATATGTGTCAATTTCAAATTTATTGTCACTTGTTTGTGTGAGGTTTGTGTAAGGAAATTCCAAATCAAGTAAGCTTAATATGATCAGTCCGTTGAAGTTACATACGTAGTATGTTTTCTAAAAACACTAACACACAAGCACGTAAAACAAGTTTTGATATTGTGGATGCAGCTGGTTTTTTTTTAGATGGCCGCGTTGATCAAAAGTTCAACAGCTGAACTTTTTTATTTTTTTTTTACATAAGAACCTTCTCCTGCGAATAACGAACATAGCAAATAAAGAGTTAGCGAAATCGGTTCAGCTGTCCTCGAGATTTGCGCTTAGCAACACATTCAGCGATTCATTTGTTTTATTAAAATAGATATTATACACTCTGAATCTCGGAAACGGCTCCAACGATTTTCATGAAATGAATTCGAATTAATTCGAATTCGATCTAAATAGATCTTAGAAAACGTTAATTCCCAAAAAAAATACCAAGCAAAGCTCGGTCATCCAGGTACTTACTATTTTATAATATTCGATATTTTTTTGTGTGCTCTCTGTCTTATCACCTTTAGAGCATAGAACCCGGCTCCCGGGTTCTTTGATACGCCATACGCCAAAAACCCAGCTACCGAATCCATCTATAGACAGTTATAAATTACCTGTCCTTGTGCCCAGCACTCGGCTACCGAGTCCTATTATTCGTTCGCAAAAAAGTAAGGGTTGGTAATTCGATACTTTTCTTAAACCAATTAAATAACATTATTTGACTGAGTAAAAAGTCGACACTGAAAGTGTTATTATAATATGATTTCAGGACCAAACATTCTAGATTCCGAGCCAATTACTAAAACTACTGTGGTACAGATAACCATTCAACTTGTATTAGCAACTGCTCTTGAAGTAGACAAGTATCCTAAACATGACTTTAGGTAAGTATTTATTATTCTTGTTATAATCCGTGCAAAAACAAATCTATCCCACGGAAAGTCCGTTTTTCCAGGACAAAAGTAACCTACGTACTATTTTAGACTATATCTATCTCTGTGCTAAATTTAATTCGTTCTGGCATGAATGCATGATTGAGTAACAATTATCCGTCGAAACTTTCGTATTTATGAAATTAATAAAATTACGCCGGAAAGTTTTGCTGTCCTGAGCTTCTAGACAAGTGGCATGAACGATAGTCGAATCGAAAAGTCAAAAAAACAAATGTATGGGATTTGACGTAAGTCTACGATATAATGTCGTAAACTTACGTCAAATCTATCGCTTGTTCCATTTGTCTAGAGGGGCTGAGTGCCTAGTGCGAGTTATGTTTACGTCAACGCCAGTCAACGCGATCGAAACGGTTACCGCGTTTGGCTTTCTTAGCCTCTAGACAAGTGGCATAAGCGATAGTCGAATCGAAAAGTCAAAAAAGAAAATGTATGGGATTTGACATTAAATTGTAGACTTACGTCAAATTCTATACATTTTATTTTTTGACTTTTCGATTCGACTATCGCTTATGCCACTTGTCTAGAGGCTCTCTATTAGGTGTGTGTTCTATTCCACTTCGCAGTATCAATGCGAGAATTTCACTTTGTGAACTTATAATAATAGACTTTACTTATATAAGTTCATAAAGTGAAATTCACATTCACACACACGTATAAATACTTATTTGATAAGTAAGTATAAATTTAACAAAGTAGTGTTAAAATTTGTGATTTACCATCTGTAAACAATGGTGTTGCAAACGTCCATAGGCTACGGTAACTGCCTACTATCAGGCGGACCGTATGCTTGTTTGCCACTTTGGTAGAATAAAAAAAAAATTATCGAAAGGAAACCCATATTTTATATATAAAATTTAAACATACGAAGATTTTTCTCAGTATTGTCCTACTTAATACATTAATAAAATTTCAGAAAAAGCTCTCGAGTAATTTTAGGTCACAATTGCACCGTTGGGCCATTCATTAAAGTGCTGGAGTATACCTTTCACCCAGACTTTGCTAATCACTATTACAGTTCGCTGGCTCTCATACAGATAGATCCTTTAGTAAAACAAGGTAAGACTTTTCACTTATTTTTGAAAGAAAATATCGTAGTATAATTATAATATTTATTAACATAAAAATAGTATAATTGAGTGTGAAGTCCCTGACCCTTGTGCCTGATGTTGATATGCCTGTCTTACTTCAAGAATCAGTATCCTCTCTCGTGTTTAGGCAACTCATTCACATCTTATGCAATAATTTTACACGTAGGTGTGAAAAGAAAAACCTAAAAAATAATAACAGAAAATTAAAAAAAACTAGAATAAAATATGGTGTATCAATTTATACATCTAGCAGTAAAACTATATATATATCGGCGCGACTACAACAGTTCGTCTACAAAAAACTAGAATAATTAAGTTTAATCATTTGATTGTTCTAAAATTACTTCATAAACCATCAGTTTGTCACTTTGTGATTATTACGATGTAAAATTAACGTTAAACAGCATGTCATTATTCCAATTTCAATACTTAACCTAAAAACTTGACAACACGTGCACTGTATAAATACGGTCGCACTGTCGGCGTTCGAACATTAACACTCGAGCCGTCGTACAGTACGGACCTTTCTAAGATGTCATAACGCTGCCGGTTGAATAAACGAAGCTTTTTAAGAACTCATGAAGTTTTCTTTCAAAAAATGAGTCATCCTCATGAAGATAACAAATAGTGACGTCATCAACGCTGACGACACACTTTTTAAAAACACTACGGAGGTGCCTCCTTCGTTATATACAATAATTAAATATTTACATTTATTTAAAAAAAAAAAAAAAAGAAAATCCACAAAAACGGGGGGTGGGGACTGCTTAATAGGCATCATAAAATTTTACAGCATCGAATTCTACTAAAAATAGTAATGCTTATTCATTCAGCCAAAAAGCCAGCCTTCTGGTCAAATTAAGCATCGATAAATCTTTGAAAAGACATTTTGCTTCAGTTTGGGGTCGAAACTCTAGACCATGGCGTCCAAGTCCACAAACTGTATCGTGTATTATTTAATTAGTCATCTCACGATCCCAAGGCTGGCCTTTACTTGGGTCATCGATCTAGCAACAACGAACAAGCTTTGCGATCCAGTGTGGCAGTGTGGCCAGTCTTTTGGACACCTTTACTCAGGACTGCGACCTCAATCAGATATTATTTATGTTATTATTGTATGTTATTCGTTCGGTATCAAATAACATACAATATCTGATTGTTTGTAGTTTGGGTTAAGTTACTTTTATTCTAATAACTATTCATGTAATTATTATAATATAAAATAAATGTTATTATCAACCTAAAATTGTAAGTTATCAAGTTCTTTATTCGTTACAGAATTAATGCCCATTTGTGCTCCACCACGATACTTCAATGTGTCAGATATCTACGCTATGACTGTAAGCCATGGTACGTTACAATTATTCATAACTAGTGGCCCGCCACGACTTCGCCCGGGTTAAACTATTTTCAGCTCAACTTTCTTAATTTTTTTTTTACCTAAGAACCTTCTCTTGTCAATAACAAACATAGTAAAAAAGTATAAAAATAATTAGTGAAATCGGTTCAGCTTTTCTCGAGATTTGCGCTTAGCAACACATTCAGCGATTCATTTTTATATTATAGATATTATACCAAGGTCCCGGGTTCTATCCTTGGGTTCTTCCGTCGAAAATTGCTCAGTATTTTATCCACATAGAAATTTTAACATTTAAACTATCACGCTTGCTTTACATAATATGCACGATGTGATTCTATCAAAGGATTAGTAACTGACTGGAGTATATATTCTGCAGTCGTTCGTTTGCTGGTCTATTGATTCTTGTTCGTTTCGGTATCAAATAATACATCACAGGATCGAAATTAATAATTATAGTCTACAAGTATCTACCGATCACCAATGCTAGGATCGTGCAAGAAGTTATTGAAATTCAGAAATATAACAAATTCAATGATGACTGGATTCAAGCAATTAGTGACATGGAATCCAGTGATAACAATTACGCAACTTCACTTTTGTGCATAGTTGGATAACGCTCGGAATACGAAATGTTTCCAGAACTCTGAATGTGTGACGGTTGGTGGAGTAACAATAATTTGAGGGTAGACAATGATAACTCTACGTTACAAACGGATTCCTGACATCGCTTCACCAACCTGCTTGTGACCCTGGTCGGCGTAACATAGTTGAAACGTCAAACAATCTTCTTCTTCTTCTTATCATTTGGTTAGTGGGTAACTTGGCGACAGAACTATTTAGATCGCCCATATTTAGGCCCTTGTCGTGATCTAACGACTGTAAAAGTCAGGACCGACTTTTAACGTGCTTTCCAAAGCACGAAGATCTCAGATAAAATACGACTATGCCGTCACCCATTTACAGGGTTACCCACGCTCTTGTTAGCTTTTTGTTTACCGAACAGTGACTGTACCAGGTTATGAGCGCCTCAAACAATCAAAAGGATGATACGGTTTCAGAGGAATTTCCTACCACGTACGATTAGTTAATGGAATGAGCTCCCTGTTGAGGATTTCCCGAAAGACTATAGCATGGGGTTCTTCAAGAAAGGAGTTATAAGGTTGCTAAAGGGTCGGCAATGCGCGAGTGTTGCCTCTGGTGTTGCAAGCGTCCATAGGCTACGGTAACTGCGTACCATCAGGCGGACCGTATGCTTGTTTGCCTCCTTGGTAGTCTAAAAAAAATGATAAAGCATGATCGAGTTACTACTCAAAGTTTCCGAGCCTTGTTGGGCATTTTACAGGTTAATATATACCACAAGACACTCACAAATAACGAGGTTTTCTATTAGTAAAAGAATTTTCGTAATCGGTTCAGTAGATCTGTTGGGGTATTCCGTAAGAGCAAAAACCGAGCCACCGCAGAAACAGAGCAAAATCTGGCTGTCAGATTGAAAATCGGTATTCCGTAAGAGCCCTTTTTGACGTTTAGTCAATAGATTGTGCCGTCACCGAGCAATCACAATTGTCGTTTGCGATCACAACTGTCAGTTTGCCATCGCTGTTTCTTAGAGAATCATCCGGCCGGAGACATCATACAGCGGTCTCATAGGCCTTGTAAGCCTCTTTATAATTAATATAGATTTAGATACACATAGTAATTTTAAATATTTCAGATTGCACAGAATCAAAAATGTTAAGCGTTTATAAAATGATGTATGTACACGAAGATGATTGCAGAGATTATTACAGAAGAGCCAATGTAAGTCGTTTTAATAACGTTAGAGTTATTGTTGTTCTCCTTAGGTAATCTCTGGTGGCGGGCAACCGATGGACAAGGTCAGCTCAGGACCGAATAATGTGGAAAACCTTGGGGAGGGGGCTATGTCTAGCAGTGGACGTCTTATGGCTGAGATGGAATCTCTGGTGTTACAAGTTTGAATAATAATAATAGCAACCTATATATGTCCCACAGCTGGGCACGGGTCTCCTCTCTTCTATCAAGAGAGAGAGAGAGGGTTCAGGCCTTAATTCACACACGTTGGCCTAATACGGGTTGGTGAATCAGACATGTCTTTAGAATTTCTTCTAAGACATGTGGGCTTCCTCACGATGTTTTCCTTTGCCGTTAGCAGATGCCGAATCATTTGATTAGTACATATAAACTCCGCAAAGTGAAATTCACATTGGTACTGCCACCTGGGATCAAACTCGCGGTTTAAGGTACGCAATAAATGTGTGAAGCCTATTGCAAACATCCATAGGCTTTGGTACTGCTAACAATTAGGCCAAATACATGTTCATTACCTTAGCAGCTTTAAAAGTACTAAAAATATTGCTGACTTGACTGTTTCACCGACTGTAAATAAGATAATTATTTCTCTGATGTAGTTGGATTTGCAAAGCATGTGGCCAAAGCATGTATCATGCGCTCGAAGCACAAGTGGTGGTGACTGTTTGTGGAGGAGCGGCACAGTTCTCGTCACTAAACTGAATGGCGTCTGGCACCTGGTGAGTTTAATAAAAATACCCGTCAAAGGTGCAGCAGGCTTAAGTTTGTTGCAATAATTGGTGTATAGCTCTCCCTGTCAGCCGAAATCTGATCCATGTTCGACAGTTATACTTTTATAAGATGATGACGGTATACTTAGGTACATTTTTTTTTTGCTGATCCGCTTCAATGTCGACAAGACGTAGCTCGTATATACGCGCATATGATGCCGCTTTATTGAGGCTGTGAATTCCAATGCATCTCGGCGCTGTCTCTAGTGCTAGTGCTCTTGTAGCATAGATTTCCGCTGGGTAGGCCGTTGATGATATATCAAGTTACGGCCACCCGCCCGAGATGTGGATTTGTGTGTGTAAATAAACAGCCCCTCTAGACTAGTGGCATAAGCGATGGTCGAATCGAAAACTCAAAAAAGCAAATGTATGGGATTTGACGTAAGTTTACGACATTACATCGTAGACTTACGTCAATACTCAATCGTTTATTGCTTCCACAATGTACCTATACCGTCAAATCCCATACATTTATTTTTTTGACTTTTCGATTCGACTACCGTAAACAAATGTATGGGATTTGACGTAAGTTTACGACATTACATCGTAAACTTACGTAAAATCCCATACATTTGCTTTTTTGACTTTTTGATTCGACTAACGTTTATGCCACTTGTCTAGAGGCTCAGAGGAGCTTTGAGTTTGTATCTTTATTCTGGAATTCCGGATATAAGATCACATTGCTATTGTGATAAAACTGCTTACGCATGTTTTTTTAAATTCTAAAATTTAAATGCTTTTTCACAATGAATTGACAGCCTTATCGTAACTTACACCAGCTTACAAACAAAACTGAGATTGGAGTTTATTAGGGGTTAATTTTTTTTGTCCGTCCGTCAAGACCCTATTTTTCAGGAACGCGTAGAGGTATCAAGCTGAAATTTATATCAAATACTCAAATCAAATTAAAAAAGTCCCTTAAAGCTGTGAAAAAATCAAACTTCTAAGCTAACTCAACCAAAAGATACGTCGTTTATGCCACAAATTTTCGACACTCGCAAGGAAATCAAAATCTACAGGGTACTTCTCGTGATCTCAGAATCTTGAAATATGGTGCGAAGTAACGTCTATTACGTAAATTTTTAGTTACATCTTGTAATAAAACTACAAAACTACAGGTTTGTACGAAACCCTAGGTGCGCGAGTCCGACTCGCACTTGGCCGGTTTGTTTTGAAGCTTTGAGGGGTATTTTTAACCGACTTCAAAAAGAGGAGGTTATCAATTCGTGTGTATTTTTTTTTTTTTTTTAATGTTTGTTACCGCATAACTCCGTCATTTATGGACCGATTTGAAAAATTATTTTTTTGTCTGACTGGACATACTTCCAGTTTGGTCCCATTATCATCAAAAGAAAGTTCCGATGATGGGATCCATGAGGAATTGAGGGAACTCCTCAAAAGTTATAGGCACACATATAGCAATTTCAATATTTTTAACAACTAATCCATCATTTGCATTCAGAAAGTGTAATTTGGTGAAGTAAAACTGATGAAGAAGACCACAGATGGCCATCTGAACTTTTCAATAATAAGTATTTTACTGATGGCGATTAGATAAGTTTCGGTTATTGTTGCTAAGCAACTATTACTAAGAAATAATGACGTGAATGAATTGAGCGCGGATTGCACAGATTAAATATTGCTTTTAATACCTACTTGACCTGTGTTCAGCCCGACGCTCAGTCGATTTTATTCGATTTTAACAAACAAATATCTGAAAATTTTACAACTTGCCGTACTGAAGTCGGTTTTTTTTTGTTAAAATTATTATATTTTTAGTAAAGAATCACACATCTAAGGACTGATTGTGATAAGTCTATTTAAACTCGCAGATGTGCCGATAGACAGTATATTGAAGTACCATAGCTGTTGTTTAAGATATGTCTTATTTTGATTCCAGTTAGGAGTTGGTGTATACGGTCCAGGATGCGAAGCTCCAGCTAGGTTCCTCGACTACGATAGTCATATTCATTGGGTGCGTGATTCCATAAACAATATAGGTCGAACAACTGTCACCAGAATAAACAAAGCCTCCGTTATTTTAAGAAGAAGTAAGTACATACATACATACATATAATCACGCCTGTGTCCCAATGGGGTAGGCAGAGACTATGGTACGCCACTTGCTTCGATCCAAACATACTTCCTTCGCCTCCTCTACATTCATCAACCTCTTCATGCATGAACGTCGATTCTGGGTACTTTTAATTTGGCCTTTTTTAAGCAAATCCCCTACTTGGTCGCTGTATGTTCTCCTAGGGCGGCCCCTACCGACAGTAGGGGCCGCTCTAGGAAGAAGTTAGTATTTGTATTAATCTATATGTATTATTATATAAAAATCAATTGCTGTTTGTTAGTCTCAAGAACGGCTGACTGATTTGGCTAATTTTGGTTTTGAATTTTTGTGGAAGTCCAGGGAAAATGCTTGGAATATAGTAAAAACAACAATTTTGCATTTTTTTGTGTTATGGCAATTTCGCTTTCACTTAGAAACTATTCCTACCTGTCAAACATATGACGTTCGTTCCGTCGTTTAGAAATCAAAAGTTAAAATAAAAGTCGTTCAGATATCAAATTAAATTTAAAAGTGAAGTTTTATTTATTGATTGTAAGGCGGTACGTAGTTTTCCGGATCAGTCTTATAAAATTACTTGTCCTGACTGGCTGCCTGACTTATTTATTTGCGGAGAGCCTAAACCGTTGTCGAAGTTTTACATAAAAGTTCCTTAAGCGAGCATTAGAAATCTTTTTTTTTCTACCAAGGTGGCAAACAAGCATACGGCCCGCCTGATGGTAAGCAGTTACCGTAGCCTATGGACGTTTGCAACACCAGGGGTTTCACTCACGCGTTGCCGATCCTTTAAAAACCTTATAACTCCTTTCTTGAAAAACCCTATGCTTCAGTCTGTCTCTATTTCTCACCCTTTTTGTTATTTAAGTGTTAAACATACCGGCCTAGGAGGGTTGCTAGAAGAACATTTTATTATTCTGCCGGTATAAAAGAGTTAGTTTGTGAATTTTCATGACTTATAAAATGACATAAGTAAATACGTTGCTGGCTCTCCCTCCATAATGTTTTTTTACTGTTGCAGCTATAACAACGCTAGGAAGATATGGACCATGTGATCTAGAAGAAACAGAGAATAATTTCTACACAGACTACACCCAAGTTAGGCCAAGAACGGTGGGTGAAGCACGTGGATACTTGGTCATCAATGTAAGAATGCTGGCCTCATAGCCTTTTTTTTATACTTCTAGCGTGGCACACAAGCTTACGACCCACCTGTCCATAGGCTACGGTAAATGTTGAGCGGGTATCGTAGCCTATGGTGACTTGCGTGTTGCCAAGCTATTTTTTTACAATGATGGAGTATACCTAGGATAGGAAAACGTTACTTTTAAAACACATCCTTAAGTGAGCGGTGGCGACTCACACACGGAAATACAACTACACCGCTGTGTGTAGATATTTGGCTGTGGTTTTCTGTAAGGTAGAGGTCATTCCCTAGATGGGCTTACTCGCTAGTATGGTGCCCTGCCACTTGACAAAACATTTTCATTATTATTTTCAGTTAACATTATTCGGAAGAATAGAATACAACTGTATTGCATTACGAGCTTGGTACAGGACTAATGAAAGTCTTGGTGTTAATTCACCCGAATTAAAAGTAAGAAAATGGTGCTTCGCCAAAACACCTCTCTGCGCTGAGAGTTATGTGTCATCACTATTCTTCTTTGTAACAATACATTTTGTACAGGAAGTCAGATACAAAATCAGTTGCTATGGTGCGCCGATCAAGTCTGTGGAGGCGAAAAGAGTATTGTATTGGACCAATCAAAGGAGAACCAAGCCCACAATGAGTTGGGCTAGAACCTGGTATAAAAGACCATGGAAAATACCTGATGGACCATATCCATATACTAACAGTAATGCATATCCACGTTATCCTGCGCGTCCTCCTGTATTAGGTTCGATTCATTAATTACAAGCAGCCTGGAGCACACCGGCTGTTAGCTATTCACACGGTCTTCGCAGGGGTTAAACAATTGTTTAATTTAAATTATCCCTCTTAGGGTTAATGTTTTTAAAACCCCGATATAATAATATTTGCCGAGGTTTTCCCAAAAGACTATAGCATGGGGTTTTTTTTTTAAAAACCTTATAACTCCTTTCTTGAAGAACCCTCATATGGTTTTTAAAGGGTCGGCAACGCGTGAGTGATACCCCTGGTGTTGAAAACGTCCATTGGCTACGGTAACTGCTTACCATCAGGCGGGCCGTATGCTTGTTGGCCACCTTGGTAGTATAAAAATAAAAAAATCGGGCCTGTTGGTCTAGTGGTTAGTGACTCTGACTGCTAAGCCAGAGGTCGTGGGTTCGATTGCCACCCAGGACAAATATTTGTGTGATGAGCACGATTGTTTGTTCTGTGTCTGGGTGTTATTTATCTTTTTTTTTTTTTTTTAAAAAGACAACTCCCGCACTAGAGAACAAGCTCTGTGTCGCGGGGGACTTTACAAACATACAACTAACGGACACAAATTACACCCAGACTCAGAACAACTGTTTGTGGGTCACACAAAGTTTTATCCTGTGTGGGAATCGAACCCGCAACCTCGTGCACAGCAGGCGCATACTGCGGCCACTGGACCACCAAGGCAGTCAATCTATAATATGTATGTATTTAGAAATAAGTATGTTTATCAGTTGTCTGGTTACCATACTACAGGCTCTGCCTAGTTTGGGATCAGATAGCGATGTGTGAGTTGTTCCGAAAATATTATTATTATTAAATTAGTTATAATTATCTCATGTTAGCGCGCACAGACGATTAAGGAAACTTTGTGCAAAATTAAAGTTTAGGCTCTGCTTCGATGTATCAGTCAGTCATTCGGGACAAGCAGTTATTATATTATGACTATGAGATGAGACTGCCTTAGTGGTCCAGTGGCCGCAGTATGTACCTGCTGTTAATGAGGTTGTGGGTTCGATTCTCACACAGGACAAAACTTTGTGCCACCAAAGAGTTGTTCTGAGTCTGGGTGTAATTTGTGTCCGTTAATTGTATGTTTGTAAATTCCCTCGCGACACAGAACTTGTTTCTCATGCGGGAGTTGACTTTAAAAAAAAAATAATTGTATACTAGCTTATGCTCGCGGCATCGTACGCGTGGAATTTTTAATGTTTATAGTCTATGTACTATTCTATATGTATAAACATTTCAAAGTTTCGTCAAAATCCATCCTTTACTTTTTGTGCGAAGGATTAACAAACATCCATACAACCTCACAAACTGTCGCGTTTATAACCAGCCCCTCTAGAGAAGTGGCATAAGCGATTGTCGAATCGAAAAGTAAAAAAAGCAAATGTATGAGATTTGACGTAAGTTTACGACATTATAACGTAGACTTACGTCAAGTCCCATACATTTGCTTTTTGGACTTTTCGATTCGGCTATCGCTTAAGCCACTTGTCTAGAGGCTCTAATTTGCGACCCGCCCTCGATTTGCTTCGGATTTTTTTAAATTTATGTACATATAAAATTCTACCCATAAGAGAGTGTAAAAGGCGGGCAATGTTTCTATGGGACGACATTCCTCGGTCCAATCTACTTCAAGTTTTGCACAAACCTTTTTTAACAGATTTGATGGAAGACGTATTTCGTATTTAAAGGTAGAAAAAAAGAAAGAAAAATAAATCTCTTTTTTTAAATATTAGTTGTTCTATAAAAACTCTGTTTATCCAAAAAAACGAAAGCATGCGTGTCAAGTCTTTTTATTTTTTTAAAGACAACTCCCGCACTAGAGAACAAGCTCTGTGTCGCGGGGGACTTTACAAACATACAATTAACGGACACAAATTACACCCAGACTCAGAACAACTCTTTATGGGTCACACAAAGTTTTGTCCTGTGTGGGAATCGAACCCACAACCTCGTGCACAGCAGGCGCATACTGCGACCACTGGACCACCAAGGCAGTCAAGGCTTTTACATTCAATTAAACTTACAATTACTACATTTGATAAAACTTAATACAAGAAAGCAAATAAGGTCCCTGCGTCAGCTCTTATGTTGTGGCCTGGACCACTGGTATTCTCGCAGGACCTTTATAACTACACGAGTGACGCGCGGAATTCCAAATTTTTGTACTTAAATTCTAAATTGCTATTAAATTATACGTATTATATATTATATAGTAAGTTATACACTTACTATTATACATAATAATAGTAAGTGTAAATATATATATAATTATTAGATAACAATAGAAATTTAAATAAACATAATGTAAAGGTAAAAGAAATATCATCATCATCATCTCAACCCATAAACGTCCCACTGCTAGGCACGGGTCTCCTCCATAAATTAGCCGTTCCATCCGAGGGTGTCGTAAGAGTCGACTAAGGAACTAAATCAAGCAGACAATATCCACTGCAAGAGAGGGTAAACTCGAAACAAAACCCGTCTGGCCAGCGTGGCATAGTAGGCTAATATCCCTCCAAATTTATGGAGGAGACCCGAAAGAAATATACCTTATTTCAAATATTATCAAAAGTTTTGTAATTACTTTATGGTTACCGATGTGTACATACCATGACATGTTGTTTAAGCTTCATTTAGGACATTTTTAACTAAAATAAAGCGGTGGTGGCCGAGTGGAGATGTAACAGACTTGCACGCAAGTGGTGCGAGTTCGATCTCGGGTGGCAGTACCAATGTGAATTTCACTTTGTGGAGTTTATAAACTCTACAAAGTGACAAAGTACATACTAATCAGATGATACACCTTAAGCTAATGGTGAAGGAAAACATCGTGAGGAAACCCATATGTCTTAGGAGAAAATCTAAAGACATGTCTGATTCATCAACCCGCATTAGGCCAGCGTGTGTGAATTAGGGCCTACACCCTGTCACTCTCTTGATAGAGGAGACGAGACCCGTGCCCAGTAGTGGGACATAGGGTTGCTATTATAAGTTAAGAGGCTGGTTATAAACAAAAAGATATTATAGTTTATGTAGTGTTTGAAATTATTTCACTTTTAAGAAAAAAATATGTTTCTGTGTTAAAATATTGTTTAATATAGTAAAAAGTACGATTTAGTTAAGCTGTCTTTATTAATGTGATATAGGTTAAAATTAATAATTGAATAAATAAATATTTGTGAAATCGTTATTGGTTTACTTATTACCTACTAGCTGTTGCCCGCGGCTCCGCCCACGTGGATGTCGGTTATCGCTGCAAAAAGTAGCCTATGTGTTATTCCAGACCATAATCTATCTCTGTGCCAAATTTCATCCAGATCCGTTCAGTAGTTTTTACGTGAAAGAGTAACAAACATCCATCCATCCATTCTCACAAACTTTCTCATTTATAATATTAGTAAGGATTTCTTTATTTAAAAAGCAAGCCTAAAATTCTTTAAATTCTTAGAAAATAATACCTTAAACCAAACAAAAGGGTCTTAAAGACCCAAAATCTTTTAGCCCCTTTACAGGTTTTAGGTCACAAAATGAGACGCGAGTGGGGGCAAGTTAAGATTAATATTATTTTCAGCCTGTACTGTCCCACTGCAGGGCAAAGGCCTCCCTTTCCTTTTTCCAATCAACCCAATCTTGTGCAAGAATAGACCAGTCTTTCCTGTACGCATCAAGCTCGTCCCGTCATCTGAGTCTGGGCCTACCACGATGCCGTTGGACATTTTCTGGACCCACATAGTGGTAATTTTCGCTATGTTAAGATAGAATAATTTTTCTATGTCCAGCAGTGGACTTCTTTCGGCTGAGATGATGATGAGAATAATTTTCATTTTCGGGTAGCAGTACTAATGTGAATTTCACTTTGTGGAGTTTATATGTACTAATCAAATGATTCGCCATCTGCTAACGGTAAAGGAAAACATCGTGAGCAAACCTACATGTCTTATAAGAAATTCTAAAGACATGTCTGATTCACCAACCCGCATTAGGCCAGCGTGTGTGAATTAAGGCCTAAACACTCTCTCTTTCTTGATAGAGGAGACCCGTGCCCAGCAGTGGGACATATGGGTTGCTATTATTATTATTTAAACCTAAAACCTGCTAGCTCGTGGTCCGCGCACGCCGGCTGCGAATTCTATCTCCTTGTCACCGTAAGTAATACACATTAATGTGCTGTTAAGGTGCCTGCATAATCTGACCTAAGCCCACGTTTTTTTCATGGGATAGGAAGACGTTTCTTTCAAAACGCATCTCTATATGAGCACCGGAGACCTGTTCTCAAACACAGGAACACAACTACACCACTGTGTGCATTCATACGGCTGTGGTCATCTGTAAGGTGGAGATCCTTACCCAGTCGGGCTAGTCAATAGTGTTGGGCCACACCTCCCATAATTATACTTCTCTGTAGCAAACAAGCATACAGTATCTGAAGATAAGCAGTTTTTTTTTTAAAGACAACTCCTGCACTAGAGAACAAGCTCTGTGTCGCGGGGGACTTTACAAATATACAATTAACGGACACAAATTACACCCAGACTCAGAACAATTCTTTATGGGTCACACAAAGTTTTGTCCTGTGTGGGCATCGAACCCACAACCTCGTGCACAGCAGGCGCATACTACGGCCACTGGACCACCGAGGCAGTCACCTTAACCTAGGAATGCTTGCAATACCTGAGGCATATCTTGCGTTTTGCCTACCCAAATTTAAACAAAAGGATTTTGTTATTGATGGGAGGGGATACTCGGCAGCCCTGGGATTTGACATAAGTTTACGATATAATGTAGTAAACTTTAGTGAAATCCCATACATTTGTTTTCTATTCTATTCGATTAGATACTAAATGGTTAATTTACGTGTAAGGAAAATAAAATCCTCGGAGATAACTATGTAGTTATACTGGCGAAAAAAACACTTCACAGATAACCAGTAATCTGGCCACGGTTATCTCCACGGAACGAGGGATTTATGGTCTCTTATCTTAGAATAACAGTAAACCAATTCCTAATGAATTAGACTTGTAAAATTTAGTCAAATCCCTTCATCATCGTACATAGTCTTCTAACTCCTAAATAGATCTTCAAAAATATGTATACAGCTTATCCGCTCTAGAGAAGCCACTCCAGTTTATATTTAACCTCTCTTTACAAAATAGTATTTATCCTAATAATTGGAAAGTCTCTAGGGTAACGCCAGTTCCTAAAAGCGCATCATCAAGCGACGTCACTAACTTTAGACCTATTGCAGTGTTATCGGTTTTTGGAAAATTATTTGAATCCATTCTAAATAAGCTAATCTTCACACAAATCAGTAGACGCTTAGACGATAAACAACACGGATTTCGTCCTTCGCGTTCTACTCTAACCAACCACATTAAGTTTGTTGATTATGTAAGTGCTAAGATGTCGATAGGCTGTTAAGTGGATGTAGCATATCTAGATTTTACAAAAGCGTTTGATCTTGTTGATAATGATGTCCTTCTAACTAAGTTCTCAGCTCTAGGATTTAGCACAAACCTGCTTAGGTTCATGGCCAATTATCTCAAAGATCGTAAACAATACGTTAGAATAGGAAACTATCAATCATATGAATACTATACTCGATCGGGAGTGAGCCAGGGTAGTACTCTAGGACCGACCCAATTTTTAATAATGATAAACGATCTTCCAAGTATTCTGTCCAGTTCAGAATGTCTCATCTTTGCAGACGATCTTAAATTATTTGTATCGGTCACCGATATTGCGGATTATTCAGCGCTCCAATCTGATATGAATGCAGTTCATGAATGGAGCATAAAAAATAAATTATCATTTAATATTCCCAAATGTAAAATAATAACTTTATCTCGGTCCCGCTCTCCGATTATGTCGACGTATGAGCTGGCGGGTATACCACTTGAGCGTGTAAACAAAATACGTGATCTGGGATTAATTGTTGACACCAAGCTTTATTTCCGCGAGCATATGAAACAAATTTGTAAAGATGCGAATAAAGCTTTGGGATTCATAATAAGAACATAATCTCAATTTAATAACATCCAAACTATGAAGTTGCTTTACAATGCTTATGTTCGTAGCAGATTGGAGTACAACTCAATAGTGTGGAATCCACAGACAAAGATTCATACACTTACTATTGAAAAAATTCAACGCAAGTTTGCTCGCTATATATATAAGCGGGAGTATGGATACTACCCCTTTTTATATCCTTCCGTTTTTGTGTCCGGGATGGTAGGCCTTGACACACTTGAACTTAGGCGGAAATTTGTGCATATAATGCATTATTACTATATGCTAAATAACAAGGTGGATAACCCCTCGGTACGAGAGTGTGTAAATTTGTATGTACCAAATAATTACGTACGAGGTAGTGGACGTCGGCATCACCGACTTCTCACTTGGCCCCCAGCATGGCGCCTCCCACACGCAGTAAATAGTCCTACTGGTAGAGCTATTAACCTAATTAACGGCTTTATGCAAAGCAATCTAGATGCAGACATATTTTATGACAAAATAGATGTAATGATAAAAAATGTAATAATTTATTTAAATACAATATAATTTTAATTTTAATGTTATCAAATCTATTTAAATGTTATTCTATTATTAGGTTGTGTTGTTTATTGTTGTTTTAATGTGATTTATTTTAATTATGATTGTCTAGTTAGTATCACTGTTTGTATGAATGTAGTATAACATTATAAGCGTTTTGGTGTAGACTGTAAGCTTGTATTGTTCATGGAAATAAATAAATTAAAAAAAAAAAAAAAAAAATTAACACAGCTACTGTCTAGCTGACCCAGCAAACGTTTTTTGCTACTAAAATAGTAATATCGCTATTAAAAATAGGGTTGATCGTAGAGGGGTGATAATTAAGAGTAGTATGTATGTTTTAATGCTAAATCATAAAATAAAAATATCAAAAAAATAAAAAATATATTTTGGGGTGGACCACCCTTAACATTTAGAGAGATGAAAAATTGATGTTGTCCAATTCACAGACCTAACCGATATCCACACATAATTTCACGCAAATCGGTCGAGCCATTTCGTAAGAGTTTAATAACAAACATCGTGACACGAGAATTTTATATTTAAGAAGAACCATCTCGATCATGTCAGCTTTCAAACGAAAAATACCGCATCGAAATCTGTTCATTCGTTTTGGAGCTATGATGCCACGGACAGACACACAGATAGACACGTTAAGCTTATAACGCCCTTCTTTTTGGTAGAGGGCTTAAAACAGAGCGAGGTAGCAATGGAACAAAGAAATGGAGAAGGGACATGGAGAAAAAAATCCGTGGAGCAATGTCGGGGCACACAGCCGACGGGTAAAAAAGTGAATCGCTTATATAAATTCTAGCTGTTGCGCGCGGCTCCGCCCGCGTGGATGTCGGTTATCGCTGTAAAAAGTGGCCTATGTGTTATTCCAGACCATAATCTATCTCTGTGCCAAATTTCATCCAGATCCGGTGAGTAGTTTTTACGTGAAATAGTAACAAACATCATCCATCCATACTTACAAACTTTCGCGTTTATAATATTAGTAGGATATAAAAGCGAATCACTTTGAGCCGTTTTGTTGTATATCCAAATTTTCGCAATTATAATCTTTATATTAATATGGATAATATTAGTCAAAATCAAAGTATTTATTAGCGTAAAATAGGTACATACAGATGTTAGTTAGTTACAATATCATTGTTCTGTATTTTGTTAAATATTAACATGCAAATTGTGTGGTAAAAAAAATCCTATTACTCGTATTATAAAAGCAGTTTTCAATCAGCCATTTGCGTAATTTTTTAGTCGTAAGTGTCACCGGCCCTTCCTTAAATACATTTGGAATTTTATTATAAACTTTGATGCACATGCCATAGCAACTCTTCTGCAGTAATGAGGTATTAGGGCAACATCCTATTACTAATATTAGATGCCCTTGTATTTCTTTGGTATATATCAGAAGGATTTGTTCCAGATTCGTCATCTTCCAAATTGGTCATATTCCAGATTCGTCATATTCCAAACTCGTCACTTTCCAATCTCGTCATATTCCAGATTCGTCATGTAGTTTTAAATAAATTAGGGTATAAAATTAGTATACTTAGATAGATTTTAATGGTCGTTGAGTTGAGTTCTAACTCCCAACCGTCCGCTCAAATTATATAGATTAACTCATACCAAATTGTAAACGTTATAATCTGGCGATTAAAAGGAGTGGCCCGAGTTTCTTGCCAATTCATCTTGAGGTAGGGCCTCGAGAAGAATTGGCCATAGGAAAAAGTTGGCGTTAGTTTTCATGACGTTCATTAATATCATGTATTTGATCTAAATTAATAAATAAGTTTGAATTTGATACGTCGCGTGCGCTCTGCGTAGCTTCACACATTCCCGCCATAGGCTAGACAAGGTCCGCAACTCTTCTTATTCCCTCTCTCTGCTGCACTGCATCTTTCCACGTCGGTGGACAGCCAGCCTTGCATGGTTATACAGTTTTTTCTTTATTTTTTAAAGACAACTCCCGCACTAAAGAACAAGCTCTGTGTCACAGGAGACTTTAAGGTAACGGCTCCTTGATCCGCGGTATTTTCACCAAAACTCGAAGGAGCATCGAAAATTAAGCATTTACTATACCTTTATGGGGGTTTTGTTATTTTTATCAGAAGCTTTGTTTATTTGACTATCGAAATAGACTAAAGATTTGACTTTTAGACCTTGATTTGTATTAAATAATAAATTAAATATGAAAAATGTCCGTAGCCCCTAATTCCGTGGTAAAGATCCTAATTCCGATGTATTTGGTTCCTAATTCCGAGGTAACAAAATGTAGGGGGAGAAAAGTTATATATGGTGTTAAAAAAATATCTCTATCTACTTTATAAATATGTTATTGTTGTTTGAATCTTTATAACCATGGGGTGCATTATACTTCACAAAAGGAGGTTATTAATTCGTAGTTTTTTAAATGTTGGTTATTTCAGTATTTTAAAGTTAGGAATTTGGGATATCTAGTTGATTCTTTCTTATTAAATTGAGTAGTTTTGTTTTATAATATATGTAGTAGGTAGGTAGATATAACACAAAATTGCTTTTAGAATGTTAATGTTGTCGAGATTTGAAAAAAATATTTTTACCAGATACATTTGTAAAGTATCATCACTGATTTTATTTATTGTAAATTAAGAGAGGACCAGGATTTACTTTAGGGCACCATACTAGCAAGCAAGTCCGACTGGGGAAAGCCTCCCGTTTTCCTATCATAGGGATATTCCATCTTTAAGCCGTGGTGTAAAAAAATGGTTCGTCAATACACAAGTGATACTTCTAGTATTGCAAGTCTCTGCTATGCTACGGTAACTGCTTAACATCAGACGGGAACGAGTTTTTACGTGAGTTGTTACGAGAACACTATGAAAAGAATTTTACAAACAAAATAACTCAATTTTAATTAATTTTATTATTGAACGTTCCATTAGGGTGAAAAAATAATGAAATTTACAATATCAATAACCAAAATACAAACTTGCTAAATTACATTTCATCCAAGAAAAAAAACGATATGCTCCAGTGAATTGTGAACAGCCTGTATTTTACTTGCTTATACCACGGAATAAGGTGCCCATAGAACCTAATTCCGATGCACTATACATCGAAATTAGGTTTCGTACTAAAAAATCACGTTTCCTAATTCCGAGTGTTAAAAGTTAGAACATTTTGGCAAAGTTTATTTACAGATTAGTGCATAATTGTAATATCTTTCTAAATATGTATAGCACTTGCAAAAAATTACATTGAATTATTAATAAACTTAGATTTTTTTTCTTGAAATACTCATACAACGAATTAACAAAATACCTAAATACACCACCTTTGATATGCTATAATTAGTGAATGCGATGCAAAAGTTTACCTCGTAATTAGATCTTATATATATATTGGCTACTTAAGTTAGTAAATCTAAAGTGTGAAGTGCCTAATCCTAAAAACAATCCTGAAAACCAAAAATGAAACTAAGTCTATGAAATCCTTATTCCGTGGTATACTATACATCGGAATAAGGAACCGCCAAATTTTTATGGCACCTAATTCCGCGGTATTTTCAAAACGTTTTTTCGCCTTTATTTATTTAGTAAAATACAAAAAAGTTAAGTAATACTTATAAAAATATAGTCCTTCTACTACTTAAACGCAAAGAATTACACACACCGTACTAAAATAACAAGAAAAACGCTATTTAAAAAAACGTGGTATTTACGTGCACGGGGTGCCAAATGTATGAAAAGTGAGTTTGGACCGGCTATCGTGGCGAAACTTATCGATTATCATAAACATCTTTTATACTTTACACCTTACCTTGGATAATATATCCACATGTAGATATATTATCTACTAAATAAGAGATATTCTGGTAAAAAATAGCTTGTTTATCGCGAGTAAATACTGTTTTTCTAAATACCTCGGAATTAGGTGCCAATTTCAGAACCCCTCGGAATTAGGTGCCGTTACCTTACAAACAATTATCGGACACAAATTACAACCAGACTCAAAACAACTCTTTGTGGGTCAAACAAAGTTTTGTTCTGTGTGAGAATCGAACCCACAACCTCACGCACAGCAGGCGCATACTGCGACCACTGGACCACCAAGGCAGTCCAGGCAGGCAAATGTAAACTATTGACAGGGTGCTTTCAGGTCACTAATGATTTGAGTCCAGGGCTGTGCCGAACAACAAACTAAAATAATAAATAATTATATGAAAGATATGGCACTAGTGGACAAGCCCGACTAGGGAAGGACCTTACAGAAGACCTCAGCCAAAAGACTACAAATACCAGTGCACGTTTGTAAAGCTCATTTAGGGATGCGTTGCCCTCAAAAGGTTTTCCTATCCCCAGAAATGTTTTATCATTAAACCATGATATTTATTTTTGAGTAGACAACACGCAAGTTTTGACTCTGGTATTACTAGCGTTCATAAATAAAACAAATAAAATAAAAAAGCCTTTTATTTCATCCAGAAAGTGCTAGTTTGCAAAGTAAGTTAGTTTTGTTAGTATCACAAAATTTTGTAGTTTAATATATACCTAATAGTTAGTATTTACAGTTTTATAAACACTTCGTCCGGGTTAAACAATTTTCAGCGCAAATTCCTTTTTTTTACACAATAACCTTCTCCTGACAACAACAAACACAACAAAAAAAGAATTACTGAAATCGGTCCAGCTGTTCACGCGTGATGCCGTGACCAAGGGAAATAGGGATTCATTTTTATATATAAAGATTTTAGATACGTTAGTAATGTTGTTCTGTAGGAACCCCTCTGCAGGTAAAGGCCTCCTCCAGATTCAGAGAATTCAGAGAAAACTGGCTCAATTTGAGCCAGTTTTCTCTGAATTGCGCTGTTTGCATCCAGTTCGGACCCGCTGTGAGCTTAATTTCGTCCTCACATCTGTTGCAAATTCATCCTTTCCTTCTTTTCACTAGCATTCATGGGCTACGGTAATTGCTTACCTCCCTTCTACAGTATGTAGGGTTTTTTCTAAATCTTACTTCTTTAAAAATGTTACTTCCCTTGTGTCAGCCCTATGTATAGTTAGCTTCGTTTTAAACGTCGTAACAGTGACCTCGTACAGGTGCGGAGGGGAATGGACCAGTAGAGGGGGGAAGTGATATCGAGTGGTCCTTCCGCAGTACTCCTTCATTAAAGTAATTAATTTAATTTATTTAACAAGTAACATGACTCAGTGTGTTAGTAACAATATTTCTTACTTCTATGTTAGTTTTCCTATTCTAAACACTTAACCTAATAACAAATGATTATTTGTATGTGAATCACTGCCACTTGCTAAGCACCTAGGTGGATAGCTTGCAGCAGTGACTCACATACAAACAGTCGAGTCTACTTGCTATACAGCACAGGATAATGTTGGGGCTGGCCCGCACCCGGCGCACCAGGGAAGCGCATCGTTTCCTCATTGTCGTATAAAAACAGTCGACGCGAGCTTCTGCAAACATCCCTGATGCGCTACAGAAACGGGGCAACCCCATCAGCATCCGTTATTATATTGAACGCAAAGGACACTGTACGATTTCTGCGAATAATCTGTCCACAGACTGCACGTGTCAAAAGAAGTGCAGTATGCACGAATTAAGTATTGAAAACTGATCTTCAAGCTCCCTCCTCCTTACAACGCTCTCGTGTTGGAAAAGTCAAAGTCAAACTCATGTATTCATTTAGATCAAATACATGATACTTATGAACGTCATAAAAACAAATGCCAGCATACTTATTTTCCTACGGCCAATTCGCTGACTAGGGTTGGGCCTCGAGAAGAATTGGCAAGAAACTCGGGTCACTCTTTTTAATTGCCAGAGTATAACATTTACAATTTGAAAAACTTGGTAAACTAATATTAATAGCAAACCCTATGTCCCACTGCTGGGCACGGGTCTCCTCTTCTCTTCCTCTCTATCAAGAGAGAGAGGGTAAACTAATATCAATTTGCTAATTAGAATCTTTACGTGACCAGAGGGCTGGCTTATTTTTGGCTCAAAGAATATGCATTGCCATTCAACGTGGCAATGCTGCCAGTCCTCTGGGCACGTTTTCAGCAGACGTCGACGCGGAGGAATTTTATGACGCCTTTTAAGCAGTCCCTCCCGTTTTTTGTGTATTTTCTATGTATATATATTTTTTCCTTTTTTTTTAAGAAGTGTAAATATATTAGATATATTGTATATATAGATGTAAATAAATACATTTTAACTTATCTAAGAATCTTAGATTATATGCAACTGAGATTTTGTTGTGGTTTTCTGTAAGCTGGAAGTCCTTTCCTAGTCGGGTTTCCTAGCTTATGGTTTTCCAAAAAGTTGAAGTTAAGTTTTATTAGCAAAAAATAAAAATGTAGCAAGATTAAATGCCAGAATTTAAATAAAATACACCTCAGCGTTCAACCAAATAACAAGTGGGGAATTTCATGTACGTGAACAAGTACAATTCCTTCACCGTCGAAGCCTTTTATCGTAAATCTTTTGTGTTAAAGAAACGATAATCCAGCTAGGAGCGTCGAGTGGCTCTTGACATGCTTCTAAGCATCGATATAACTATACATAGGTACATCGATATTACTATACATAGGATAGAAGTTTTCTTGTTTTTATACTACAGTATATTATAATATAATAAAGCTACAGTTTGATAGTCATGTGGAACATATAATTGACAAAGCTAACAAAGCCCTCGGTTTTGTTATTAGTGTCTCTAGATGTTTTAAAAATATGAAATCTATAAAAATAATTTACTGCGCCTATGTTCGCAGCCATCTAGAATATGCATGCCAAATTTGGAACCCATGCTATCATATTTACAGCAAAAAAGTAGAGAGTATTCAGAGACGATTTGTTCGGTACTTAGGTTTTAAATTTAAACTTCCACAATTAGATTACGAGCAACAATGTAATAGGCTTCACCTCTTACCTCTCTACCGTCGCAGACAAATAGCTGACATTTGTTTCCTTTTAAATTTAGCACAAAATAAAATAGATAGTTCGGATCTCCTCAGCAATATTAACTTATATATTCCTAATCATTTACTGCACGTTCCTCTTTTACAAACTAACTATCGAAGAAATAGTTACTTACCTAGAGTTGTCCGCTCTTTTAATAAACTTAACCTCAATTCTCAAATTGATTTATTCTGTAGTGGCCCAAATACTGTAGTGAATATATTGTCTAAAGAACCATCACTATTGTTATAAGTAATATGTTTATTGGTAAATTTCTGTTAGATTGTTTTCTATCCACATGTGGCAGCTTGTAAATGGTATATGCTAGCTTACAAAATAAGTACAATTTGTAAAATTAGCCGTAAGCTCCCCGAATAAAATAAAATAAATAAATAATGAGTTTTTTTTATGTAAGTCCTCCTAACCGAAAAGAACCCGAATTTCGGCCATGACGACGGCTAATCTCCTCCCACTTTTGCTTTATTATATTTAATTTTCTCATCTGTCCATCCAAAGGTTCATCATCATCATCATCTCAGCCAAAAGACGTCCACTGCTGGACATAGGCCTCCCCCAAGGTCTTCCTCAACCTTCGATCCTGAGCCGACCTTGTCCATCGGTTGCCCGCAACCTTTACCAAATCTAATCTTCATATGCACTGTATTATTAATCAAAAGGTTGCTTGGCAGAAATTGCTTTTAGCGATAAGGCCGCCCACTGTACACAAATATGTGAAATAATATCTATATCATAAATGTAACTAGTGTACAGAGGTAGGTTGAGGTAAACATAGGTGTAAAGAGTTTTCTATCTATCTATCTAATCTCAATGGAGACTAGGCTAGTCTTTATTGAGATTGACCGCCGGCAAATAATACAAACGAGTCGACGCACAAATTGAGTATAAAATTGAAATCTGAGCATAATCGATAATATAAAACAGCAATAATTTGCTCATATCCTTAATGTTATCAATTAAATTGATACGGTAGTAATAGGCGACGGTAACTGCTTACCATCAGGCGGGCCGTATGCTTGTCGTGTCTTAGAAGTATAAAAAAATATTAGATATTTTTTTCTATTAATATATTTTACACAGTGATATTGGCTTTGATTTTATGTATAGAAATAGACATTTATTCGCAGGAACCAGTGTTACAAAGTTCTTAATAATAAAAATATAAAAAAAATTGACTGCCTTGATGGTCCAGTGGTCGCAGTATGCGCCTGCTGTTCACGAGGTTGTGGGTTCGATTCCCGCACAGGACAAAACTTGGTGTGGCCCACAAAGAGTTGTTCTGAGTCTGGGTGTAATTTGTGTCCGTTAATTGTATGCTTGTAAAGTCCCCCGCGACACAAAGCTTGTTCTTGTGCGGGAGTTGTCTTTTAAAAAAAAAAAAAGACTTGACACGCATGCTTTCGTTTTTTTGGATAAACAGAGTTTTTATAGAACAACTAATATTTAAAAAAAAAATGGGTGTTAGTACAATAAACTGACTGAAAGTTACGCCATGCTTGCATGCATCCAAATTACTGATGACAGATCTATACTATAAAGCTGAAGAGTTTGTTTGTTTGTTTGGTTGAACGCCCTAATCTCAGAAAGTACAGGTTCAATTAGAAAAAAATCTTTTTTTGTTGCAAAGTGCATTTATCCAGAAAGGCTATAGACTATATAACATCACGCTTTGATCAATAGGAGCGGAGCATTAGTGAGATATGTTACAAAATCGGGGAAATGTACGAAAAATTACCAACGACGAAGTCGGGAAGATCGGGCGATCCCTAGTTATATAATAAAATAACACTTATTCTTTTCTACGTTTAATAACAAAGCGATAAAAGTTTACAAATTATTTATATAATAAG
This sequence comes from Trisateles emortualis, assembly GCA_947095525.1. Lineage (NCBI taxonomy): Eukaryota > Metazoa > Arthropoda > Insecta > Lepidoptera > Erebidae > Trisateles > Trisateles emortualis. The sequence goes on from OX352753.1 coordinate 12,460,479, forward strand.
ATCTGTTGTTTGTCCGTCATTTCATAATAGTATCTTCCGACCAAAATGGTAATGGTGTTGCTGCATCTGAAAAGATTGTTATTAGGCCTTTTTTGATATTTTTCCGATATTTTTCGCAGGTGCCATTAGTGGAACAACATCTGCGAAAAATATTGGTAGGTGCCCAATGTGGAATACCTTAGGTGCCATTCGCTCATGTGCCATTAAAATAGGTGCCCAATATGGAATACTTCTAAAAGAAAGCACCATACGAGGGCGCAAGCCCAACTGGGGTAGTCTATATTACAGAAGACCACAGATAATTTAAGAGAGGTAGAGCATCATACTAGTGAGCAAACCCGACTGGGGAAGGACCTCCACCTTACAGAAGACTACAGCCACAAATAACTACACACGGTGGTGTAATTGTGTTCCTGTGTGTGAGTACTGGTCTCCAGCGCTAATTTAGGAATGCGTTTTAAAATAAATGTATTCCTATCCCAGGGATACTCCCATCTTCTCATCCCAGCCTTGGTGTAAAAAAATGGGTTCGCAACACGCAAGTGATACCTCTGGTATTGCAAGCGTCCATAGGCTATTGTAACTGCTTAACATCAGGCGAGCTATATGCTTGTTTGCCACCCAAGCATGTAGTATAAAAAAAAACTATGCGGTGGTTGCTGTGTTTCTGACTGCAAAACTCGAAAAATAAGATATGGATTGACTTAATTATTTTACACAACATTGCATTTGTGTTTATATTTCATTGTTTTAAATCAAAGTTTCAACGGGAATAGGCAATTCCAAACGTAATTCCAAATTCCAATAGAATACAAATAGCAATAGATAGCTTATAACCATAAAATCTAGGTAAGGATGTTGTACTTCTATATAAGGGTGTTTTTACATGCGTATTATCCCGAGGTTTCCATGGGAACGCGAAATTCCTTTCAAATGAGACTGACCCGCAGCGAAATGCGGCTAGGTTTAGCTAATATTCATACTAAAATTATAAATGCATAAGTAACTTTCTTTGTTTCACAGCTAAACGGCTGAATAGATCTTGGTAAAATTCTGCAAGGGAATAGATGATATCCTAAGGAAGAACAAAGTGTACTTTTGTACTACCAACGTCTAGTTTGTCATAATCTATACTTATATTATAAAGCTGAAGAGTTTGTTTGTTTGGTTGAACGCGCTACTCTCAGAAAGTACTGGTTCAATTAGAAAAAATATTTTTTTGTTGAATAGTGCATTTATCTAGGAAGGCTATATAACATCACGCTATAATCAATAGGCGCGGAGCAGTAGTGAGATATGTTGCAAAATCGGGGAAAATATTGCTAGCTGCGGCGTGCCTAAACGCAACGGCCGCCGCACAGGCAGCGCCTTAGCGGAGTGCGCGTGGGCATGTAGAACAGTTGTCCATGAGTGATGTGCGTGCTGGTCCGGGCGGGGTGCCACCCTTTATTGTGAAGGACTGCAGTAAGATTTTAGCACTGCCTCTTTGACATTTATTTAATTTATGTTTGGAAGAGTGCTTGTATCCAGATGGAATGAAATGGATGGATGGATGAAAATAACCAGAGTAACACCGGTTCTAAAGGGGGCACCCAGTTCGGACGTTAGTAGGTACAGGCCGGTGGCAATTTTGTCAGTGTTTGGAAAGGTGTTTGAGACGGCACTGTGCACTACTATTTATTCACAAGTAAGTGGAAATTTCAGCGATGCGCAACATGGATTTAGATTAGGCCGCAGCACTAATTCCAACTTGATGTGGCTCTACACTCGAAGTTGTTGACTAGTATGTTTACCTGGGACATACAGTCCAGTTAGGTAGGTCCAACTTCGAGAAAGAGGTCACTCGTCGAATCCGACTCGGCTGGGCAGCGTTTGGGAAGCTACGTCATATCTTCTCGTCCCAAATACCGCAGTGTCTCAAGACGAAAGTCTTTGACCAGTGTGTGTTGCCAGTGATGACATACGGAACTGAGACGTGGTCGTTCACTATGGGCCTCGTGCGAAAGCTCAAAGTCACCCAACGAGCAATGGAGAGAGCTATGCTTGGAGTTTCCCTGCGAGATCGAATCAGAAATGAGGAGATCCGTAGGAGAACCAAAGTAACCGACATAGCTCGAAGAATTGCCTCCATTAAGTGGCAATGGGCCGGGCACATAGCTCGCAGAACTGATGGCCGTTGGGGCAGAAAGGTTCTAGAGTGGCGACCACGAACTGGAAGACGAAGCGTGGGCAGGCCTCCAACAAGGTGGACCGACGACCTGGTTAAGGTTGCGGGCAACCGATGGACAAGGTCGGCTCAGGATCGAGAGTTGTGGAAAACCTTGGGGGAGGCCTATGTCCAGCAGTGGACGTCTTTTGGCTGAAATGATGATGATGATGATGTGCTTCACTAACTATGCGGTTTTTGTGCTCGACTCTGAAGCGGGGGCTCAATTCAACGTCGCGTACTTTGACTTCAGAAAAGCCTTTGATATCGTGGATAATGACGTATTGCTGCAGAAGTGCGCGATGGATGGTTTTACTCCAAAATTGTTAAAAAAATTTGCAAGCTATCTGGGAAACAGAAAGCAATATGTAGAGTACGCGGGGTATACCTCGGACGCGTATAATACTCACACAGGAGTCAGTCAGGGTAGTAACTTGGGACCCCTGGAATTTTTAATTATGATTAATGCTCTCTGAAGTAGTCAAGGACACGCATTGTTTGCTGTTTGCGGATGACCTGAAGTTGTTCCGGCGGGTTAATGAGTTCAAGGAATGCGAACAAATGCAACTAGATATTGATAATGTTGCAAAGTGGAGTTTGAGAAATAAATTGCACTTCAACATCTCAAAGTGTAGCGTAATGTCTTTTACAAGAGCCCAAAGTCTGATACATTATCAATATCAGCTGGAGAGTGAACCAATGACTCGAGTTTCTTCAGTCCGCGATCTTGGGGCTATTTTTACACCGGAATTGTCGTTTGGCCGTCATGTAATACAAGTATGTGCTAATGTTTATAAAAAAATAGGTTTTATTATTCGTGAAACATGCGACTTTGAGACCACAAGAGCAGTTAGGATACTGTACAATGCTTTAGTGAGAAGTAGGCTAGAAACCAGTGCTATCATATGGAACCCACATGAAGTTAAATATAATCTCATGGTGGAAAAAATGCAAAACAAATTTCCCCGATACTTATACCTTAAACAGTACGATGTATATCCTTTCTATCCTCTTATGTATCCAACCCCATTTTGTACTAGGAATGGTTGGATACTACAAGCTAGAAGTAAGGAGAAACTTAGCTTTAGCTAAATATGTATTTCTGGTGCTTCGCAGTAAAGTTTGTAATCCACAGATATTGGAATCCGTAAAATTACTGGTTCCTAATACTATTTTAAGACAAGGACCAAGGAAAAGGCAATTTGAAATACCATCAGCTCGTACTAATATATTACAGTTTGCACCTCTGGTAAGAGCTGTGAGGATGCTAAATGATGTAGCTCTACAAATTGTCATTTTTACATGTACATTGGCGGAATTCCAAAGGGTGACATTGCATCAGTTGTCATCAAAGTGACTTCATTGTCGTATTAGGTTTAAACCTGTAAGGACAAATTGTAAGTCTTTGTAATAATAAATAAATAAAAAAGAAATACTTAAGTCTTAACCATCGGTCCTTGGTAATGGCGTGTAAACAGGAAAAGCATTAGATTCAGGAGGAGGGTATGGAGCTTGATCTTCATAATCACTTGGTTGTTGCCAATTTAAGCTCCATAACAGACGAGGGCCCTGACCTTTCTGATTTTCCAACCACAAAACTTCTTGGGCCTTATCTATTGATATTGTAGATTTGGCGTAACAATTTATTTCATACTGTACTTTTTGGGTATATTTTAAGATAACATGAAAGTATAAAATTGAGTCTGGTGTTTCAGGGCATGATAATGTTGTGCCAATACAGAATTTCCTTAGTTTAATTTCTGGTATTTTCGGTTTACGGATCTTTTTTTCACGGGCATTATCTTTTATGTACGACGCTTGCAGTGATATACATGTGTAGTCCATTTGCGAGTATAATGTTAGCTGAAAACAGTAAATAAGAACATTAGGGGTATTCCTATTGACAGGCCTGTTGGTCTAGTGGTTACTGACACTGACTGCTACGCCGGAGGTCGTGGGTTCGATTCCCACCCAGGACAAATCTTTGTGTGATGAGCACGAATGTTTGTTCTGTGTCTGGGTGTAATTTATTTATAATATGTATGTATTTAGAAATATATTAGTATCTTTATCAGTTGTCTGGTTACCATAGTACAGGCTCTGCCTAGTTTGGGATCAGATAGCGATGTGTGAGTTGTCCCGAAAATATTATTATTATTATTCCTTGAAGCGCACCCAGTTTGAAACGCACCTAAATAATAAACGCTAATGAAATCATAGCGCACCTGAATGGTGCTTTTCGTGGAATACTTTAGGTGCGCTTCTTTCTTTTTTGCTTTTTTTTTTAACAACTCCCGCACTAGAGAACAAACTCTGTGTCGCGCGGGACTTAACAAACATACAATTAACGGACACAAATTACACCCAGACTCAGAACAACTCTTTGCAGGTCACTTAAAGTTTTTTCCTGTGTGGGAATCGACAATCGACCTCGTGCACAGCAGGCGCATACTGCGGCCACTGGACCACCAAGGCAGTCAAAAGTTAGGTGCGTTTCAAAATGGGTGCGCTTCGAGGATTACCCCGCACATTATTATGGTGATTAGTGGTTAGTGATACTGACTACTAAGCTGGAGGTCGTGGGTTCGATTCCCACCCATGACAAATATATGTGTGATGAGCACAAATGTTTGATCTGGGTCTGGGTGTAATTTATGTATTTGTAAATGTATAAGTATGTGTATGGAGATATCGATAGGGGCCGCCCTAGGAGAACATACAGCGACCAAGTATTAGCTAAAAAAGGGCCAAATTAAAAGTACCCAAAATGATGTTCATGCATGAATGTAGAGGAGGCGAAGGAAGTATGTTTGGATCGAAGCAATTGGCGTACCATAGTCTCTGACTACCTCACTGGGAGATGGGTGTGATGATAAGTATGTGTGTATGTTTATCAGTTGCCTGGTCGCCATAGTACAGGCTCTGCCTAGTTTAGTGCCTTTTGTGTTGGGGTCATGGGTCCAACTCTGGGTCGAATAAAATTGACAGTAACTGTGCGGGAGTTTTAAAAAAAAGAAAATAAAAAGGAATATCCTTACTAATATTATAAATGTACAAATTTGTAAATATGGATGTATGTATGGATGTTTGTTACTCTTTCATGCAAACACTACTAAAGGGATCTGGATAAAATTTGGCACAGAGATAGATTATAGTCTGAAATAGCATAATAATATAGTCTACTTTTTAACGCGATAACCGACATCTACGCGGGCGGAGCCGCGAGCAATAACTAGTTATTTATAAAAAATGTCTTACATTGTATATTATTGTTCCATTTTTGGAAAATATATTTGGAGATGTTACTACTGTGTTTTCGCTGTAAATACTGTTGTCCTTTTCCTCTGCGTCACATGGGCCGTATTTCTGCAGCGATGACTTTCCTGCAATCAATGATAATCAAATCAAATCTAATTCTTTATTTGCACCGAATGTACATATGTACGATGGGCAACGGAGTTAGCTAGAGTGGTGTTAGCAACAGTGTACAATTAGACTAAACCTACAGATAAAAATATATTTCACACAAATTCATACATTGGTTTTCCTAAAAAACTAATCTTCATATAGCGGCCCTATACAGCTAACGAGTTATAGGTCGTATTAAATTATATATTTTACTCCTCATCTTACTAATATTATAAACGCGAAAGTTTGTAAGTATGGATGGATGGATATTTATTACTCTTTCACGTAAAATCTACTGAACCGATCTGGATGAAACTTGGCACAGAGATAGATAGTCTGGAATAACACATAGGCTTTGAAAGAAACTATTACAAAGATACTATATCATAAAGCCCTGGTGTAAAAAAAATTGCACTCCGGGAGTGTCGACAGAAGTGAAAACACTAAGCAAAACAGTTGTTATTTATTTATTTATTCTTTATTGTACACCATTATAATACATAACATAGTAACTTATACATTTTATGGCAATAAATGTTTTTTTAATTTATCTAGACGCGTTCGCGGTCTGCTATAAGTACATGCATATATCGCTTCTTTGCTTTAATAACGTGACAGTCGAAAAAAGATTTTTCGGATATCTCAAGCTGCGTCTCGTAACGGTGTCGCGAATCCAGAGATTTTATCTCATCTAAAAATATGCGTACTTTACTAAATGAAGTTTTCATTTAAAAAATTTGGTTAGTAACCTCTGGTGTTGCAAGCGTCCATAGGCTACTGTAACTGCTTAAGATCAGGTGAGCGGTATGCTAGTTTGTCATCTCAGTACTATTAAAAATAAGAAGTAAGCTAATAGCTATCTCTTTCTGTATCATACGTTTCGTATTATCTATTGCATAATAATACTTGAAATCTACACAATACACCTATAAGTACCTACGCGTAATAATAATGCAACAAAACTAATCGCCTCTCAGGATGAACTTAGCTTGTCTTTATATCATCCTTACATCTTTGCACCTCAAACATGCCGTACCGTAAGATTCCTGAGGAATTTCTTACCACGTACGATTAGGCTGTGGAATGAGCTCCCTGCCAAAGTGTTCGCAAGACACATACTTAGATAGATAGCATGGGGTTCTTCAAGATAGGAGTTATAAGGTTTTTAAAGGGTCGGCAACGCGTGAGTGACACCCCTCGATTTGTTTTAAACGTACAGGTCTCCAGCACTCATTTAGGGATGCGTTTTAAAAGCAAAGTATTCCTATTCCAGGGATACTCTCATCTTAAAGCCCTGATGTAAAACAATGGCTTGGCATCACGCAAGTAAAACCTTTGGTATTGCAAGCGTCCATAGGCTACGGTAACTGCTTAACATCAGGTGGTCCGTATGCTTGTTTGCCATCCAAGTAGTATAAAAAAAATAAAAAAATATTACAGTAAATATTAATCATATTTTTTTATTGTAATATTGTATTGTCCCACTGCTGAGCAAAGGCCTCCCCCATTGACTTCCATTCCCGTCTGTTCATTGCCTTATTCCACCAATCCTTCTCATATGCATCCAGGTCGTCACGCCAACGTTTTCTAGGTCGGCCTCGGAGGCGATGCCCATCTGCAGGCATCCACTGTGTGACGACACGAGCCCATCTCTCAGGATGCATACGAGAAATATAATATTTATTTTTATACTACCAAGGTTATGTATGGAATATGTTTCTTTCAAAACGCAACCCTTAATGAGCGCTGGAGACCTGTACTCACACAACTACACCGCTGTGTGTAGTTATTTTGGCTGTGGTCTTCTGTAAGATCCAGACACAGAACAAACATTCATGCTCATCACACAAAGATTTGTCCTGGGTGGGAATCGAACCCACGACCTCCGGCGTAGCAGTCAGAGTCACTAACCACTAGACCAACAGGCCAGTCAGTTTAATATTTTTACGATGAAAATCAAAGATCAAGAGCCTAGAATATTTAATCGATAGGTTTTAAATTAATCATCTTTCATTTTCATTGATATTTATCTTCAAGTGTCAAACGTCGCAGTACCAGTCAAGCTATGTGAAATAGACTTTAGGTAAACAGCAAGTAGTATAAAAAAATACTTACTCCTCCTTACAACGAGTGAACCGGTGCCTAGCCTGGTTACGGATACTTTTCCGATCCGGTTTATCGAATCACGTACCCATGTTATATAGTTACTGTAGTCCATAAACTTTGAGGGAGCTTCGCATCCAGGACCGTGTTCACCTATACCTAGCTGGGAAGATAAAATAAATAAATAAAATAACTTTAATTGCTACCAAACAACCAAAATGACGTGTGGTGACGGATTAAGAATACAAATTGGCTGTCTTGGTGGTCCAATGGTTGCAGTGTGCGCCTGCTTTGCACGAGGTTGTGGGTTCAATTCCCACACTCATATTGCATGCATTCCCTACTTCTGTTTTTATTTTTTTCATTTGTATACTGATAATTATCTCTCAGCTGTATCACTTATACTAAGCTATTTGTCATAGTTTTAATATCACTGTAGGGAGGAGAGAACCTGGAGATCTGTCACACAGGTTTCGAACCTAGTTCAGATTCCAGTTCTCTCAAAGGTCCAAACCATATTCACTATATGCAATCTTACACCTAATGTACTTTTTAATAACATTGATTAAGTGTACTTGAGTAAGATTGGCGACGGAATTTACGTCAAATGTGACCAAAGCCATACTAACGAACATGAACATAATTATACTGCTGCTGTAGTTATTTGTTTGCGGTCTTCTGTAAGATGAAAGTCTCCCTTAAGACTTGGGATATCGCCAACGACCTTGAGCATTTGGGCGAAGGAAACACGACTCACCACACACCAATTCTCTAGGCGAGCGCGGGGATACAAACAGATGTACTCCATAAATGGACGCCTTATTAATTTTTAATAAATTAAAATTTAAACTTATTTTAAATATAACATTACCAACATAACACAACAAATGAAAATAAAATAATAAATTATTATTATTTTTCTGATTATTTTTGGCGACGACCATTACGATTTCTCAATAATAAAAGGTATTTAAAAGTATGCTGAATAAAAATCCGACGCATATTTGGGCCTTAGTAAAGCACTAAGCAACCGCAATAATTATGTTAATGCAAACTCAATTGGAATATTGAGAGAGATTTGCCCTGGGTGGGAATTGATCCCACGACCTCAGTTTAAGCAGTCGAAGAGTTTTAATCACTAGTCAACCAAAGACCAGACAGGCGACAGGAAGGACGCGAAGCCGGTACCAGGGCGACGCCCCGTCGCCATGGACACACAAGACATGACATTTGATAAGTGACAATGTCTGTGATAATATCTGTGATTTTTGTGTTTTTTATACCTTTATTTAATTTTATCATATCTACAATTTAGTTATAAGTGTAAAAACTAAATTTATGAGCCAGGACTGCAGTGGCAGCAGTAGCGATGTGGAGGTAAGTGCTCGTAGTCAACCTACCACATTCTCTAATGACCTAGTGCGTTGCCCTCATTGTCCCCAAGCTCGTTTCTTTAAAGGTGTGCGGGGCCTGAAAATCCATTTTGGTAGAGTTCATAAATCCCAAAATGTATTTTCTAGCCCCACAACACACACAGCGGATTTAACGGACGCCGCTGACAAAATTCCCTTTTGGCAATATCTGGCTAGTTTAAAAAATTCAATTCCGATCCTTAGGAGAGTTCCCCGCGGCGCGAGACCTACAGTAGCCCAACATTTGGCTCGCTGCATAGGTCTTGTCGTCCGGGAGAACTCAAGTACAGCTTGGGAACAATTAATCACCTTCCCATATAGGATTCTCCATGTTAAAAAAGACCAGGCCTCTCAAAAGTCACTGACGACACAAATTAAAGATAATTGTTATATTTCTACAACCCTATTAGAGTCAAAATTTCCTTTTAGACAAAAAAACTCTTTTTCACATTATGTAGAATCCAAATTGAGAGAAGGTGATATAAGGGGGGCTTCCCGGTTATTATTTAGCAGCGATGTGGTGGCGCCGTGTTCTCCAGATACCCTTGCTGGTTTGCAGAGCAAACATCCGGCGCCTGCCGATGGCCTTACCTTCCCAGAGCCATCTGACATTGATTCAGATTGCCTCAATGTCACAGCCAAGGACGTTCTTTCTGCCGTTGGCTCTTTCCGGAGTGGATCTGCCGGTGGCCTCGACGGCTTAACACCTCAGCATCTAAAAGATCTGTTGTGTTCGGGCGCCGGGGAAGCTGGGGATGCACTCCTGAGGGAGCTTGCGGCTTTAATGAACCTTATGCTCGCCGGCAATGTACACGATGGCATCATCGATATTCTGTATGGCGCTAATCTATGCGCCCTACGGAAAAAAGATGGTGGCATACGTCCCATTGCCGTAGGGTGTACTTATAGGCGTATGGCAGCCAAGCTATGCTGTAAATTTTACAGCATAGCTTTAGCCAATAAATTTCAACCCCTGCAACTGGGCTTCGGTTCAAGAGGGGGTTGTGAGGCTGCCATACATGCCTTGTCAACGTACCTTGACTGTGGTGACGGTGAGGTCATCTTAAAGGTTGACTTAAAGAATGCCTTTAACTCGGTGAATAGGGACACCTTGTTGACACAGGCAAAATTGGAGACACCACAAATTTTCAAATTTCTTTATCAATGTTATAGGTACCCATCAAAATTATTATACAAGGAGCATCTTTTGGAATCATCAGTTGGTTGTCAACAAGGTGATCCTCTTGGGCCAGTTATTTTCAGCCTAGCGATTCATCCCATCATCGAAAAAATTAATTCAAAATTTAATATCTGGTATTTAGATGATGGAACACTAGGAGGCAATGTAGAGACAGTTTTTCAAGATTTGGCTTACATAAAAAATAAATTTAATTCCATTGGACTAGAGCTTAACACGAGTAAATGCGAGATTTATATCAGTGACAAAATTAAAGACAAACTTTCGGTTTTATCAAAATTTAATACTTTGGCACCAAATATCAAAATTCTTGAGAAATCTTCCTTTTGCCTCCTTGGATCCCCAGTTTTTGAAGACGCTTTTGATTCATACATAGAAGAAAAAGTACAAAATTTTTGTGAAGTTTCAGACCGACTACTCAAAATTAATATACATTCGGCTTTTACCATTATTAGATACTGCCTCTTCGTGCCCAAATTTACACATGCCCTAAGATCGGCCCCGTTTTGGAAACATCTAACAATTTTAGGCAAATTGGACCAAATTATTTACAACACTATGAGCAAAATTCTTAATGTGGCCCTGAACGATCGAGCCTGGCTTCAAGCGTCCTTACCAGTTCGCTTGGGCGGGCTCGGCGTTCGCAAAATTACCGATGTTAGTTTACCAGCATTTTTGTCCTCGGTTCATAGCACGGAAGAACTAACCAGGAAAATTCTAGCTTCCACACTGGTTAGTTCTGATGTGCCATGTAAGACCGATGCCATTAATGCTTGGAAAGTGACTGTTCCCAACACTGAGTTACCCACTAACCCTTTTTCTCAGAGACAGTGGGACGGGCCGCTTTGCAGGATGGTTAGAGATAAACTGATTATTTCGTCTACCAGTCCTGCGGAGCGCGCTCGTTTGCTGGCTGTGGGAGAATGGGAGTCGGGCCTCTGGCTTCAAGCACTTCCATCGCCCAACATAGGTACCATGTTGGACGATACTACCTTCCGTATGGCTACTTGCCTTCGCCTAGGTGCTCCTTCTGTTTCTCCTCATAGATGTTGCTGTGGTGAAGCCGTCGACAGCCTTGGACACCACGGCCTGTCATGCAGCAGGAGTGCAGGCCGTATATCCCGGCACGCCAACCTTAACGATATACTCCGACGTGCTCTTGTCACCGCTGGCGTTCCAGCTGTACTAGAACCCAATGGTTTGGTACGCAACGATGGTAAGAGACCTGATGGTATGTCTTTACTGCCATGGAAGATGGGTAGGCCTTTGGTGTGGGACGCAACATGTGTCGACACCCTTGCGCCATCTCATCTTCCAAGTACAGCAGGTTGTGCTGGTGCTGCTGCTGCATCCGCGGAGACTCTCAAGCGGCGCAAATACAATAATCTCATCGGAGATTATGTGTTTGAGCCGTTTGGAGTCGAAACGCTTGGGCCGTGGGGTGCAAGTGCTCGCGGTCTTTTTAAAGATTTGTCGAAGCGTTTGATCGAGGCTTCACGTGACCAGAGGGCTGGCTTATTTTTGGCTCAAAGAATAAGCATTGCCATTCAACGTGGCAATGCTGCCAGTCTTTTGGGCACGTTTCCAGCAGACGTCGATGCGGAGAAATTTTATGACGCCTATTAAGCAGTCCCTCCCGTTTTTCGTGTATTTTCTATGTATATAATTGTATTGTATATATCTTTTCCTTTTTTTAAGAATTGTAAATATATTAGGTATATTGTATATATAGAAAGATCTGTATTATAGTAATAATAAATGACATTACCAAATTATAGTTATATGTTTTCTTCAAATATTGTTTTTTTTTTTTTCAAATTATTTGATAAAAATTGAAGTCATAAAGTGGTTACATCTCAATCATTTGGTGCTGATTCGATGTTTTTTTTACAAACTATTTAGAATTAATAATATATGTATAATTTATGACAAAACCATATTATGACACACATCTTGTAGATTAATACCGTATTTTTTGGTAGTCGTTTATCTATAAATGCCAACAGAAATGGTTTCATTTACACCTCTTTTTCGTCATTTTTTGAATGAGCTTCACTCTCTTTTTTAACGTGATGCCGTAAAAACACTCACCAAGTGCCATTGGTCCTTCGATTTGTAGACAAGCGCCGTGCCACTTTTCCAGATACAGTTGCCTCCTTGCGTGGCTCTAGCACAAGTCACAAATGTTGGCCACTCGTTTTCGTCAAACATCTGTCACAAACAACTTATTAGTATTTTGGAACAAAACTGGACAAGGCTTGGGTTTTGGGTTCGATTCTCACTTAGGTCAAATCTTTGTATAATGAACACAATCAATTTTATACCATTTGGGTGGCACACAAGCTTAGCTAAGTTAACTGCTTAACCACTGGGCCTTTCGTTTTTTTCATACATTTGGCCTGTAGGTCTAGTGGTTAGTGACTCTGACTGCTACTGACTGACTTACTCTGACTGGTCGTGGGTTCGATTACTATCCAGGAAAGATATTTGTGTAATGAGCATGATTGTTATTTCAGTGTTTGGGTGTAATTTATCTATAATATGTATGTATTTAGAAATATATAAGTAGCCTAGTAAACGAATAACTTGTGGATGGAAAAGTCGAAAGCAGAAACTTTGACTTAGGAACTTTGTTTGGACTAGTTAGGAGATAAACATACTAAAAGTCCTGACCCCTCCGAGGTGAGCCCGAGGGGGGGGAGCACAAAGAAGGTCCCGTTTTTTGGTTTTTTGCTTACTTCTCGAAAACGGTGCTTTGTACGAAATTATGTTGTACGGCATAATAAAAGCTAATTAAATTCTCTACAACTTTGTCTTTTGCACTTTGTATCTATCTTTAATCATTGCCTAGCTATGAGCTTCTAAAGGTGGTCGATTTTCAAAGCGCGCATTGTAACAGTACAAATTTACCAAAATCATTTCTTATTTCGTGGATGAGCACCCACAGTATTAAAAATACCTACACAATATTTAAAAATAACATAAGCTGGGAGTACCTCCACGCGGTGAAGGCGGAAACAGTTTGAAACTGGCTAAAACTCCCAATAATATTATTTATCTATCAATAATGATGCCTTCGGTCTTATGTTGTTGTTTCGTTCGTGACCTATCGAGTATTGTGACTGTGCACCCGGTAACGCAGGGAAGCAGTCACAAAACACATTTTCAAGATGACAGACAAGTGTTTCGTTTGCGATGAACTGCTGGAAGAAGGTGGAGAGCATAAAATCTTTAATTTCTGCCAGTAACCTCAGAAATGATCAAAAGAGCTCCCAACTTAAGGATTTGAAGTCGCTGAAGGTTCACACATCTTGTCGTAAAGACTACACTAGACCCGACAGCATCAAAGCTGATCTGACAAAACGTGTTCCGTCCGCTGGGCCCTCCACTGTTCATACTTTAAGATCATCAAAACACAAATTTGATGTCAAAACCCGATGTCTTTTTTGTGCATGCGCGTTTAAAGATGAAAAGAAAAAACCTGTTGACAAGCGACGACAGTATACTCTGTTAGAAACGTAGCCTTTAAAGACTCGTGCATTGAGGCTGGGCATGCAAGACCATCATTCATCACTTCCATTATGAGTAGCCTAGCCCTTCTTGTTTACAGAAAGTTTGGGTCTAAAATGTTAGTGAATCTTCTCGCTAGTTTGGGATTCTCATCATCGTATCATGAGGCTCAAATGTTAGAGTTGTCTGCTATAACCCACGTTAAGCCTACCTTTGAATCTGAGTCTTTTAGCCAGTTCGTATTTGACAATGCCGACCACAACGTCTGTACCATTGATGGATTAAACACTTTCCATTCCATGGGAGGCATTAGGTGCGTCACACCATCGAACTCCATCGAAAGCAGTCATCGAATACCCAGACTGATAGAAAAGCCAGCATCAGTTGAGTGTGGAAAACTTGGAACCATTCCGCTGCAAACTTACCAAAGAAATATCACCAAAAATACCGGTCTGGCAAGCATCCAAGTTGAAAACATCGATGTTTCACCCCGACTGTTAGAACCTCAGCCACATGAGATGCTGTGGTTCTTTGCAAAGTCACAAGGTGTGTCAGTGCCAGAGCGGAAGGGGTACATGATTGCCACTACAAAGGGGTGTTACAGTAAGAAAACGAAAGTACTCCCCCTTCCGTCCATCAATGCACCTCCTTCGGATGAGAGCACAGTGTACACTGCAATTCAGTACGCATGCCAACTAGCTACTGAAAACAAACAGAGTACTGAGTATTGAGTATTGAGAGTTGCGCAGTAATTACATTTGACCAACCGCTGTACTGGAAAGCCCGTGAGATAGTTGCAGCAGCACATTCTGAACCGATGACGAGAAAGAAGAGGCAAAAGCTAAGGAACCACAACCAGGCCCGTCATGCGCAAAGAGGAGGCGAGTGTTTAAGTAATGCTTTAATTATAGATAGGAAGAATATTTATAGTTAGTTATGAATCTTGAAATCTACGATCGCAACTGAGAACAAATATATGCCAGAAAACGTAAGAGTGTAGAACATTTTTTTTTAAATCGACAACCTTTAGAAGCTCATAGCTAGGCAATGATTGAAGATAGATACAAAGTGCAAAAGACAAAGTTGTAGAGAATTTAATTAGCTTTTATTATGTCGTACAACATAATTTCGTACAAAGCACCGTTTTCGAGAAGTAAGCAAAAAACCAAAAAACGGGACCTTCTTTGTGCTCCCCCCCCTCGGGCTCACCTCGGAGGGGTCAGGACTTTTAGTATGTTTATCTCCTAACTAGTCCAAACAAAGTTCCTAAGTCAAAGTTTCTGCTTTCGACATTTCCATCCACACCCCCCTTGTGAGCATTCATTGACTAGACTAAAGTATGTTTATCAGTTGTCTGGTTGTCATAGTACAGGCTTTGCCTAATTTAGGATCAGATGGCGCTTGTCCCAAAATGTTATCATCATCTGTCACAAACCACATATTTTTTTATACTGCCGTGGTAGTAAACATAGTTATGGCCCGCCTTAGTTACCGTAACCTATGGACGCTTGTAATACCAGGGGTGTCACTCTTATGTTGTCGACCCACTTTATTACAGGGCCTTAATATCCCTGGGATAGGAAACCGTTTCTTCCAAATCGCGTCCAAAAATGAGCGCTGGAGACCTGGACTTATACACAGGAACACAACTACACCGCTGCGCTATGTGTAGTTATTTGGCTGTGGTCTTCTGGTAGAGGTCCTTCCTCAGTCGCGCTGGCTCGCTACTAACATAGGTCCACATGGCAACAGAGTTAGCTGTACAGGGCCGCTATATGCAGATTCGATTTAAAAAAAAACCATTGTATATATTTCTGTGGAATTTGGTAAACGTACAATTAGACTAAACCTACAGATAAAAATATATTTCTTACAAATTCATACTTTAGGTTTTCTAAAAAACGAATCTTTATATAGCGGCCCCTATAGACAAGTGACATAAGCGATAGTCGAATCGAAAAGTCAAAAAAGGAAATGTATGGGATTTGACGTAAGTTTACGACATTATATCGTAGAGTATGTATGTACAGCTAACTCCGTTGCCGACCGTACATACATACATACTGTATGAAACTAAACGTATGACATTTTCTACACAATAATAAGCTACTTACATTGATTCTTTTGTAATATTGAATACATGACTCTTCGTCGACTGATATCATTTTATGAACCTTTGCCATTGATGACGAGCAATCTGAAATTATATAATTAAAATTACAACAGTACATATTTATAGATCTACGTTTTAACTGGTTTGTTAGTAAACTGGTAAACATCACAATAAATACTTCAAAATTGGAGATTGGTGGTGTTTACACCTGTGTACGTCCGTCTGGTGACGGATTAAGAATACAAATGTCACCACCCCATTCCATCCCGTGGGTGTCGTAAGAGTCGACTAAGGGAGTAAGTCAGGCAGACAATTTTCACTGCAAGAGAGGAAAATCTCCAAACAAAACCCTATGCCAACCCGTCTGGCCAGCGTGGTATACTAGGCTAATATCCCTCCAAATTAATGAAGGAGACCCGTACCCAGAACTGGGACGTGTTTTAATTATATTGTATTTAATATTTGGTGCACATAATTGTATGAAGGTATTTTATCTGAAACAAAAGAATTTTATTTTTTAAAATTTTTAATTTATGGGTTGAGATGTATGTATGTATGTACACCCCTGTGCCTTTATCCGAGGCCCTGAGCGACAAACGCAATATGACAAAACGCTGCAAACGCAACCTGTTATATAAATTAACGTAACCTATAAAAATAATCATAATATAATTGACTAACGCCATTTGGCCTGTTGGCCAGTCAATTATATTATAATATAACAGAGTCACTAACCACTAGACGTGATAGTGGTTTGTGACTCTGACTGCTACGCCAGAGGTCGTGGGTTTGATTCCCACCCAGGACAAATCTTTGTGTGATGAACACGAATGTTTGTTCTGTGTCTGGGTGTAATTTATCTATAATATGTATGTATAAGTATGTTTATCAGTTGTCTGGTTACCATAGTACAGGCTCTGCCTAGTTTGGGATTGATTGATTTGCGATGTGTAAGTTGTCCCGAAAATATTATTATTTTATCATTAATTTTGGAAGAATATAATTATAACATGGTTTAAAAGTTAATGTACCCGAATCGATTACTGATTCTGAACAAAATACTTTTAAGTTATGCCTATTCCAAGAATAGCATTATATAATAATATATTGGTCTTCTCTTTTCTATCAAGAGAGAGAGAGAGGTGTTGGCCTTTATCCACATCGTAATACTTGTTGGTCGAACAGCGATGTCTTGAGAATGTCTTTTGACATGTTTTCCTTCCCCACAGATATCAAATCATTTAAATAGTAGATATGTACAAATTTCACAAAGTATAATTTACATTGGTACCACCGCTGCACCGCCTGGGATCGAACTCACACTTCAACCTAATGGTAAATATGGCACTAATGGTGCACTTGGAAGACATAATAAAGCATACAACGTCAGACTTTTTATATGTGCAGCCTATAGGTCAAGCATACGCAAATGGCTTATAATGCCCTGCGGGTCCAATATAATAATGCGTTCAGGATGTTGATGGGGTTGCCACGCTTTTGTAGCACATCAGGTATGTTTGCAGACGCTCAAGTGGATGGCTTCACAGCTATACATCGCAAGAGAATAGCGTCCCTGATGCGCCGCCTGCGGGACAGCTCCAACAGCGTCCTGAAACCTATTGTAGACCGAATGGACACAGACTGTGCCTTTATGGAGTACTGGACAAAGGTCCATGTGTCACACTCGTCTCGGTTTTTGACCATTCAATTTTATGGTATTTTATTTTATTAATTTTTATTTGTGTGAATTGTATAATTACTATTATGGATTGTTTTTATATTTAAAGAATCTGAAATAAATAATTTGATTGATTGTTTTTTTTTTTTTTTTATACTACCAAGTAGGCAAACAAGCATACGGCCCGCCTGATGGTAAGCAGTTACCGTAGCCTATGGACGCTTGCGACACCAGGGGTATCACTCGCGCGTTGCCGACCCTTTAGAAACCTTATAACTCCTTTCTTGAAGAACCCCATGCTATAGTCTCTCGGGAAAACCTCGGCAGGAAGCTCATTCCACAACTTGATTGGTTGATAATGTAAATAAATATATCATACCATGATTGAGAGTAATCGCGTAGAGATTATCTTGGGCAGAGTAGTCTGTCGGTGGTGCATAAATGGGGAATAAATCTGAAATAAATAAGGCAAGTTCTTCATCACAATTGTATTTAGGGACTCGTAACTAAGTAATAATGTCCTCCTAACCGAATTTCGGTCACGGCGGCGGCTAATCTCAACGGAGACATGCCATCTGCGCGGGAGATATTATAGTGCACAAGTGTGTGCGCAAACACAAGTGCACTCTTTATTCCCTCACTCTCATAGTCCGATGGGACGGCAAATCCGATACGACCGGAGAGAGATCAGGCATAGGACCAACGGCTTTACGTGTTTTCCGAGGCATACTAACTAAGTAATACAGATCAAAAGACCTACAAAATGAGGCAAATGCACTGATTGAGCATCAGGCCAGTCCATCAATAAGTAAAGTAGTACTATACAAGCAAGCAAGCCTGACTGAGAAAGGACCTCCACCTCACTAAAGGCCACAGCAAACAACTATACACTGTTACATCACTATGTGTAATATGTTTCAATATTTCAGGAGTTTGACTGGCCTGGTCTAATGGATGACCTTGACTATTACGCTTGAGGTCATGGGTTCATTTCCCACACGGGACAAAACCGAGCGACCGCGAAAACAGAGCAAAATCTGGCTGTAATATTGAAAATCGGAGCAAAATCTGGCTGTTAGATTGAAAATCGGTATTCTGTTCCGTAAGAGCAAAAACCGAGCCTTTTTGACGTTTAGCAATCACAACTGTCAGTTTGCGATCGCTGTTTCCTAGAGAATCAGCCCGCCGGTATCCGATTGAGCTGAAATTTGGCATACTTGTCACTTTGATGATGATTTCTTACCACGTACGATTAGTTAGGGGAGATAGCAATAGGACCTCTGCACTAAACACGATATCCCCGTCGTATATGGGCTCATTGGATTTGTCTTGACGAGTACTATATTTTTAAGTATAAAATATTTATAAATTTCAAACTTGTTCGTTTAATTTTAAATCTTACTGTGATTTGCAGTCACTTCTAGCTGCAACAGAGCTGGAGTGCTAAGATATTTTCTGCCGAATTCTGGATGGAAGATATATTCCAGCACATTGAGGTACGGTCCAGAGAAACAACTGCGGCCTAGTATTACTCGAGACCTTTGTCTGAAATGTTATAATTAAAACAACCTAGATTACTATAATTTCCAATTTTTTTTTGAAAAAAAATGTTATTATTTACTAAAATAAGCCTTTTGTCGCGGGGGACTTTACAAACATATAATTAACGGACACAAATTATTATCCCATAGTTAGTAATGTCCTTTTTCAACAAAATCTGTTGTATTTCTTCTTCTCCGTGTCGATGGTACAGTATGCAAAGCAGATAAGGTACCAGGGTCGCTCTATAAAGATTGTTTTTTTTTTTAGAAAATACTGAATATATTTTTAGGAGATTTGCCATGGAGATTAAACGAATATTCCTTTTTGTTTATTAAATCTTACATACTTTATTTTAAACATCAATTATATATGTACATATCTATATTATATACATGTTACTACCTATATACATAAAACAATACGAAAAAAGGAAAATCGAAATTAAAATGAAAACGGTTGTTTAAGCCTCGAAATATTCCTCAACATCACTGTCTA
Source organism: Trisateles emortualis (assembly GCA_947095525.1). Classification (NCBI taxonomy): domain Eukaryota; kingdom Metazoa; phylum Arthropoda; class Insecta; order Lepidoptera; family Erebidae; genus Trisateles; species Trisateles emortualis. The sequence goes on from OX352753.1 coordinate 12,480,144, forward strand.
CTGGGAACGTGCCCAGAAGGCTGGCGGCTGGCGGTTGAATGGCAATGCTTATTCCTTGTGCAAGAAACAAGCCAGCCCACTGATCACGCGAAGCGTCGACCAGTCGTTTCACTAGCTCTCTGTAAAGGAAACAAGCACTCGGACTCCATGAACCTAGTCTCCACCCCAAATGGCTCAAAAAAGGTTTCCAACTAAATTGATGTACTTGCGCCATTTGAGCCTCTGCAGCTGCAGCGGCAGCGCCAGCACAACCTGATATACTGGGAAGATGTGATGATACAAGGGTGTCGACGCACGTTGCATCCCACACCAAAGGCCTGCCCATCTTCCAAGGCAATAACGACATACCATCAAGTCTCTTCCCATCGTCACGTACCAAACCATTTATTTTTTATTTATTAACAAAAGGCTTACCAACTAAAATACATACATAACAATGAGTAAGAAATTGACTCAGAATGTTTAGGCGTATGCTTTTATATTAAAAGAAAGCACAACATTTATATTTTGGTGTAGTAAGTACCTACATAATCATGTAAAACATAATTTTAAGTTAAAATACAAAAAAAAATAAAAAATATAGCCTGTGTTATTCCAGACTATACTGTGTGTTAGTGCCAAATTTCATCCAGATCTATTCTGTAGTTTTTACGTGAAAGAGTAACAAACATCCATCCATCCATACTTACAAACCTTCGCATTCATAATATTAGTAGGATACAACAATAATAAAGTTTAACCAAAAGGGTTTACAATTTCAATATCTATTATAATTTTTTTGAACATGTGTATTGTGGATGCAAAAATATCAACATTACCCATATGAAAGTTCTGATTTAGTCTTCGAAGGATGTAAGAGAGAGGTGTATTACTGCCATATTTATTTCGACTGCTTTTGATGACGAAAAGATTGTATTGTGATTGTGATTAGCCGGTTAGATAGCCTAGGACCGTTTATATTTATTTGAGTCAATAACGGTGAACGATCTACACCCTGATTTAATAACTTGTGTAAAAACAATAAGTCGAGATAGTCTCTACGCCAATATAAGGGTTCATTTTATAATAAGTCAACCTATCATCATATTCTTTGACTGAATTCCTTATACCACACCATAGAACAATATTCTATGTTACTGCGTACCAAAGCATAATACAAAGTCTTCAGTGCTGAGATTGATTTAAATTGTCTAGTATTACGATTTATGAAAGCTAACATATTATTATTCTTATTGACTGTCTTATCGACATGCTTAAAGAAGTTTATTTCTGAGTCAATAATAATAACCAATCCAGTTATTGCGTAAACGTTTTTAAGGATTTCGCCTGTCATCGTATATGATGTGCCAAATTTATTATTTTTGCAAGAAAATTTAATACGATCTCATTTGCCTATATCTACATCACATCTACATCGATCTAGATCTAGATCACACCCGTCACAAACCCTATCAATATCTTCTTGCAATTGTTGTTGGTTATGCTTTGTATTAACTATTTTGAATAGTTTTAAGTCATCAGCGTACATCTCATTATTGGAATTGTGAAAACAGTGTTTAATGTCATTTATAAAAATGGTATATAAAATAGGACCAAGGTGAGATCCTTGAGGTACTCCAGATGTGAAAAATATATTCAGTATTTCTTATATAATAGTACTGAGATGGTTTAGGTTTCAACCTAAACCCTATCAGTACTCTTGAGAAAATGCCCAACAGTGAGTAAAGCCTCTAGATTTAGAAGTCTAATTTTTACGCAGGCGTTACTAAGGTGCATTATGTATAACTTTTGGAATCGGTTTCGAGTATATCTTTATTTTATATTATAAGAGAGGTAGGGCACCATACTAGAGAGCAATCCCGACTGGGGAAGGACCTCCACCTTACAGAAGACCACAGCCAAATCACTACACACAGCGTAGTTGTGTTCCTATGTGTGAGTACAGGTCTCCACCGCTCATTTGGGGATGCGTTTAGAAAATAACGTATTCCTATCCCAGGGATACTCCCATCTTAGAGCCTTGGTGTAAAAAAATGGGTTGGTAACACGCAAGTGATATATCGCAAGCATTCATAGGCTCGGGTAACTGGTAACATCAGGCGGGCCGTATGCTTGTTTGCCACCCAAGTAGTAGTAAATAAAAAATGTTGGCTCTGGTCCTTACCCAACCCTGGACCTTATCTGCTTTGCATACTATTGTACATTGGGTATTTAGATTGTACGACCTCAAAAGTTTACCAGCTCAATAATGGCACTATTGGCATCGTAGAATCCACTCTAAAAATTTTATTGATCGTACTTACCTGAAGTCATCCTTCGGAAATTTGGCAATTTCACGAGCAGTCGCTAGGGCAAGTTGAGTGGTTATCAGTATAACTGTAGCCGTTTTAGGGTGTTCCACCACAGCGGTATCTGCACATATTCAAAGAAGTTGAGGCAAAAGTAAGATAAGAGAAAGGGAAGAAAGGTAAGGCACCATGCAAGTATGCAAGGAAGGACCTCCACTTTACAGAAGACCAAAGCCAAATACTACACACTGCAGTGTTGTGTTCCTGTTTTTTTTTATACTACCAAGGAGGCAAACAAGCATAAGGCCTGCCTGATGGTAAGCAGTTACCGCAGCCTTTGGACGCTTGCAACACCAGAGGTATCACTCGGGCATTGCCGACCCTTTAGACACCTTAGAACTACATGCTATAGTCTCTCGGGAAAACCTCGGCAGGGAGCTCATTTCACAACCTAATCCTGTGCATTAGTACAGGCTTCAGAGCTAATTGAGATAAGCGATTTTAACAAAACGTTACCATCAACCTTTTCCGAGAATTTAGTATCCGTGGGATAGGAAAACGCTTCGTTAAATACGTTAAACAAACCAAAATAGATCTTTAAATAAGCGCTGAAAGCCTTATAAAGCTATACTCAATCAAAAAGCTGTAGTCTTCTGTAAGGTGAAGGTCCTTCCCAAGTTGGGCTTGCTCGCTCGTATGGTGTTGTACCTACTTCTCCTTTATAAAGATTTTTACAGTATTCGGTCATTAGCTAACACAGTCTATTGTGATCTACGTATAATCGAAATAATTTAATAATTGTTGTTTGTTTTGTAGTTTCAAATGCTTGTTTTAAAAATGTTTGGAATTGTATCTAGCTTGTATAGGTTGTTGCACAATTTCACTTTATCTGGAAAAAAACATGTGCTAAATATGTCTTTTTCTTTGTTATTTATAAATAGACAACACCCGCACTAGGAATCAAGTCCGATTAATTAACCCGAATTTTAATTTCGGATGTCAGCACTCAGATTAAGGTAACTACTGAGGTCGCAAACAAGCATACAGCCCGCCTGGTGGTGCTTACCACTTGACTGGACTTGTTCCCTAGTGCGGGTGTTGTCTATTAGCCTATATTACTATGAGTTATAGTAGCCTATCTCTGACTATTGGTCATGGTTTTTTATTTTGACTATTGGTCATGGTCACTGGTGTACCAGTGCTTTAAGATGGGGTATCCCTGGCATAGAAAAACGATTCTTTAAAAACGCTTCTGATGAGCGCTGGAGAACTATACTTACACACAGGAACACAACTGAACTGCTGTGTGTAGTTATTTGGCTGTTGTCTTCTGTACGGTGAAGGTCCTTCCATATTTGGGCCAGTTCACTTGCATGGTGCTTTACCTCTCTTGAATTTTTAAATATTCGTAAATTTGGATCTTACCAAACGGGTACAAAAGTAAGCCCATCCATGGGTACACATCTGTGGCAGCATTATTTATTTCTGTCTCTGTTTGTGTTAGCAGCTCATTGTCTTCTTCCCAGAGTTCGCGTGTACCTGCAATCAATCAATCAATCAATGTATCTACTAGTCATAGGTCACATAGATATAACCAACTAAATCTGGAGGTGATTTCTTTACCTCCACCACATAACACATAGGTGGCAAACAAGCATACGGTCTGCCTCATGGTAACCTGTTACCATAGAATATAAACGCTTGCAATATCAAAGATATCCTATATAGATAAGAGTATACCTATATACTTATATTTGGGGTCGAAACTATTGGTTCATGGGGTCCGAGCGCTCGCTTCTTTTGTAGGGAAATAGCGAGACGGCTGATCAACGCTTCACGTGACCAGAAGGCTGGCCTGTTTCTCGCACAGAGAATCAGCATTGCCATTCAAAGTGGCAATGTCGCCAGCCTTTTGGGCACTTTCCAGTTGACAGTGATGCGAAGGAATATTATGACGCCTAAACGTTTTATTTCTTTGATTAGGTTTTCGTATTTAGGTTTAGTTAGTTTAAATAAGTTTTTAATATTATTCGTTTATATATGTACAATTAATTCTTACCGTAACATCCAGAATTAAAACTAAAAATGACCACTATTATCACAGCTTGTACTTTTTGCGGTAACACATTACTCTTCGATAAATATTTGTATTTTTGTTTTAATTGTAAAGTCATTTTTAATAAATACTCTTTAAAACGAGCAACGTATTAATGAACAACAAGTATAGATCTCCTTCAATAAACTTATACTGCGTAACTGAACAAGAATTTAATATTATGTTTTCTTTCGTAATGATTATATTTGTAAAGAATGCAATTGTGTAGCCTCGTGAGAAGAAAACTATACACATAACAATAAATATAAATATATTACATTACAAGCTAGCTGCTACCCGCGACTTCATTCGCGTATTCAGTATTTTACTGTAAATTTTAAACTACAATTATCCCCGTACAAACTTTCATCGGCAGATTTTCATTTGTAGCGGTTCAATTTAAAAAATACCCTTCTTAGGGGATGCCTATATCATCAGCTATATGTGTGTCTAGTGATTTAAACTGTGCGTTAATAGATTAGTCAGTCACGTTTTTCTTTGTTCTTTAATACCTTTAGATTCTGCAATTAATAAACTTCATAAAGAAATATTCCTTGTTTGTATGATTGTTCTGCTCTTCAAATATGTGAACTACCTTAATTGGCCTATCGCCTATAATAGCTCATAGTTTATAAATGGTTATGTATCATCTGTGCCATACCCTATTGAAATCTCTACATCTATCACATTTCGTTTTAAATTGGTCACTTTAACCTCATAGGTAATGTTACACAGTTTGGGTGGGCTAAAAATTATTAAATTCCTAAACGGCATAATGGTCCGCCGTAGTGCTCAAGGATTTCGGAAATTTAACTGCACTGTTATTAGATTTCTTTTCACCTATCATTCTGTTAATAGAGATATAGTACTCTACATAAGCTGTATAAATTGCATTCAGTAGATTCTTTTGTTTTTCAATAAATTGTGTTAAGTATGTTCTTCTTCTAAGTAAATTTAGTTACCAAATATTACTATTTATATACGAGTATTGACTCTACTTGCACGGTATCTGTAGATTCCTAATCTAGCGTTGTTTCTGCTTTGTAACATATTGCATGTTGTGTGTACTGTCTAGGTTCGCATTCTAGGTCAAAACCATTATTATAGATCTAAGTAGCTGTAATATGATTGTGAACTGTTTGTTCATCTAATAAATAAATAAATAAGCTCCCGAAAAAAATTGAATGAATACCCAGTAAGCTGATTCCTATTTAATATAGTCGACCATATTGGTGAGAGTTCAACGTAAATTCGATATCTAACTATTATTACCTTTATCTCTGAAACTATGTATTTTTTATTTGTTTAATTACGAAGTTTCGGTGCCTGTATCCGGCCTTATCATCATATAAGTTCAATTGTACCATTTTCATTTGCTCATTGAATGTAATTAGTAACTGTCGTTTAATTATCATAATTGAGATACATAATGTCGGATCTCCATCGGCAAATTATTAATCATTGAGAAGTTATGGCCATGATTGTGTAGTATTCTTCACCAGTTACACTTAACCAATTAATATTTCCTGAATGCATTTGTTTGATTCGTTGCAGAATATACTAACTTAGCTATAAGTATTTGAGGAGTATACTCAATTCCCTACGGATCCCATCACCAGAACAACCATCAATAAATAATTTTTGGAGATTTTTTTAAGAGAGGGAGGGACCTTCACCACAGTCAAATAACTACACACAGCGGTGTAGTTCTGTTCCTGTGTGTGAGTACAGGTCTCCAACTCTCACTTAGGGAGTCATACCTTTGGTATTGCAAGCGTCCAAAGGCTACGGTAACTGCTTAACATCAGGCGGGCCGTACGCTTGTTTGCCAGAAAAGTAAAATTAGATTGGGTCTTGAATCAAGTTTCCTGAATTATAGAAATCTGTAACTATGTGTTATTCTAGACCATAATAATCTATCTCTGTGCCAAATTTCAACCAGATCCGTTCAGTAGTTTTTAAGTGAAAAAGTAACAAACATCTATCCATACTCACACACTTTCACATTTATAATATTAGTAAGGATTATATGTAGTTAAAATTAAACTTTTGCTACAGAGTGCAGTACAATGGGCGGCCTTATCTCTTAAATCGATTTCTACCAGCAACCTTTCGGGATATAACAGTGAAACTATCAGTAAGCATGCCTATTAAAAAATATTCAAGAGTCTGAGTAAATCCACAACATTTGTGTAAGGTCTGGTGTGTGTCTCAGCTTGTATTATAGTTATGAACAAACTTGGTCTCTGTGAAGCCCACTCGATCGCTAGAGGTGACTATCTGATCGTTAAGCTTGAGATCGGCACGTTCTGATGTGAGATAGGCTCGTCTACGTATATTGTTATCGATGATAACGTCACAATGAGTTTTTGAAGTGTACAGTAGTAGTTGAGTGGGAACACATTAAAACCAAATCGGAATCGAAAAAACCGGCCAAGTGCGTATCGGGTAACGCACAATGTAGGGTTTCGAAACTGCCAGTAACAATAATACGGACTAAGAATAGGGTACGGTTTCAGCAGCTCATGACTTCTGAGAACATAGGACGGTGTTTAAAATTTTGACAAGTCTTGAAATAAGTCGCATAAAAGGGTCTCGGGGGAGGATGTGAAAGAGAAAAGGGGAGAGGAGTCACTCCCCACCACTTTTAGCGTTTTTTTAAAATTTGTTAGGTATTAAATTATATGATACCTAGATAAAGATAAAGATATTTATTTGTCTCAACATGTGTACATTAGGTGTTACAGTAATTTGTCTCAACATGTTCTGTCTGGGTAAACATGCAAATTTATATGTTACTTAGTCTAGGTAAAAGTAATAGTAACAGATCACTTATTTGTATATCGTCGGTGAGATTGCCATTTCCGTTATGTGCATTTTAACAACTTTTCATGAGAAGCAAAAAACTGATTTTTGGGATTTTTGGCCAAAATCTGCTAGTAAATAGATGTTAAAATAGTTAAAAAAAAAGTCAAAAAAAATATTATTGTGAAAAAATAAAGGTTAGGCAATTGGAAATTAAGATATAATTTTTTTTCTACTTTTTGTGCACATATGGGTATTGGTGTTGCTTTTAATAAACACATATGTGTAACCCATGCACATAAGGGTTGTTAATCTTATTTAATTAAGGAATATTAGAATAGTTATGTGTTTTTAAAATAAAACAACAACAATAATCTGAGATCAATCAAATGTATTTAGAAATATAATTATCAAAGGAACGTTCTAGGAACATACAAAATATATTGTACTTATTCAATAGACTATCAAAATCACTTGACTATAAAAGAAACTTTTCAACATAATTGTAAAAAATCTAAGAAAATTTACCTAATTAATAAAGCCTCCATGAGCCATCCATGGGCTTATTCCCGCCCGCTCCACGATTTTGTTCCCAAGCGCTCCAAGACTAAAATTAAATATTATTATTATTTTATAAAATCGTTCTCAAGGGCTCCAAAAACTTATGAAAGGTATTTTCTTCAAAACTTCTTATCTCCATACATCAATTCCCAGGAGCTCCAAAATATACTACATTAATTAAAAAAGACCCACATAATACTGTGTTCCCAACAGCTCCAAAACAAAGTGTACGGTTAGCAGAATTAAAACATTTAATACTATAATATTACCTTTTTATTAGGTAACGGTAAACATGGTTTTATATAGAAAGTAGTAAATAAAGAGATTTTGTTTTCTTTTATAAATAATACTAGCATATTATTTGCTTTAAATTATGTATTTTGTTTTTAAAAATGAGGAATTTCCTCCCACGTACGATTAAGTTATGGAATGAGCTGCCTGCCTAGGTTTTCCCGAAAGACTAAAGCATGGGGATCTTCAAGAAAGGAGTTATAAGGTTTCTAAAGGGTCGACAATGCGCGAGTGATACTTCTGGTGTTGCAAGCGTCCATAGGCTACGGTAACTTCTTACCATCAGGCCAGGGCCGTATGCTTGTTTGCCTCCTTGGTAGTATAAAAAAAATGTATTAAATCATTTGGTCAATTACTAATATTTTTGTAACTATACCTGTTGTCATCACAACCACCATTATGTTTAACGTAATTTGAATAGTATCAATTTAAAAAAAAAACAGTTTGGGGTTATCACAATCAGTTTTCACAAATATTAAAACATCTCAGTGTTTTAAAAAATGTATCAAAGTTTTCAATTAAAGTTTTAAAAAGCAAGTAATACATTTTATTACATTGTGTTTCGGTTGAATTTTATTTTCCTTATTGAACTTTAATCTTGCACCTACTTCATTTATCTCTGCATCACCCTAAGGTTGGCTGGTAGAGAATGCCTTTGGCATTAAGCCCTCCATTGTACATTATTTATTTATTTATTTAATTTTACAGAAAGCTTACAGACTAATAGGGTTAAATTAAATAGCAGTTATGGGTGGAGTAAAATTGCTAATAACAAGCTTCCACATATTGGTAAACTAGAGTTAACAGCGTTTAAGAAGGTTTAGGTTATAAATTGTGAATAATATTTTAAAAAAAGTAGAAACAATTACAATGTTTGGAAATAAACCAGTTAGTATGTAGACAATGAGTAATACAAGACATAAGTAGGTATACAGAATTACATTTCATTATTATATAATTTAAATAAAGTCTTTATTTTATTTAAATCATAAAATATTATATATATTATCAAATTTAAATTAATTAATTATCGCCAAAGTAGTTTTTATTTAATATAGTTCTAATTTTATGTGCGGTAGTGCAGAATAGATCAATATCCAAGTGTGGTGGTAAGCAATTAAAAGTTCTTGTGCTTCGGATACAGAAAGCGTTTCTCCTATAATTTGTGTGTGCAAGTGAAGTATGTAGAACTGGACGCTTTCTTAAGTTATTTTGATTAGTTCGAAGATATATGTTACTCAGTAATTCAGGACAATCAATGGAACCACTTGCGACGTTAGCAAGATAACAAATATCGTTGATGTTCCTTCTTGTTTCCGACGGTAGAAAATGGTATCGCCTGCAACGGTGGTCATAATCAATAAATAAATAAATAAATTTATGTGCATAAAGTTTAAATAAATAAGTAAAATTATTTTTAATTGTAAGTCTTTATTAATCGATTGACGGCTCCGATTGTTTTTAGTGCAATGATATTTAACAAAGTATTGAGCTTCTTCCCATATAACAAATAAAAACTGCGCCGGTGGCTATTGTTTACTAGCCGGCCCGCAAACAATACATGCCGAGTCCATAGTATTTTGTGCAAAAATATACCATATCTCAAACTAGCATACGGTGGGCACTTCGTTGGTCCATAGGCTCATTTGGATAATATATTATATTAACAACAGTTCATCTTCTTTGAGTAAAAATGAAGCTTAACTCAAAAACATATAGTTCTTTACAAAATCTTGCGGAGCCGAGCAATACATGTTTCAAAATCTTATTTACAAAACGAATTCTTATGCGCAAGAAGATTTAAAATATGTAAAATTCCGAGTTGAATAAAAAAGTTATTTTTCATTATTAATTTAGGTATCTACTATATATTATAATTATTCTAAATCATACACAGTTAAAATTGAGGTACGGGTTAGAATAATTCGAAATAAAGCAAGTCGTATATTCGTATTGCAACTTATCAAGGTTGTCAAATTATTTGAATGGCATAATAACCCAAAAAGAAGACCAAAGGCATGATCTAAAAACAATACATGTTTAGTCCCAGAAGTATATCTCTTAAAATCCTTATTCTTAATCTATGCTCGAGTGTGGGCACACTTATAAATGAATAATAATGAATATATATATAATATATAATAATATAATATATAATAATATAATATATAATAATATAATATATAATAATATAATATATAATAAATATATAATGAATAGATTAAGAATGGTAAAGTACGAAATCTATAAGTGGACGCACTTATACATTTCGTACTTTACTATTTCGTTCGGGATTGTTTTGCCTACGTTACTTTAAAAACTTTGGAGCTCGTGGGAACGGTTTTTATATTAAAGAATTGACTATTTTCTTGGAGCTGCTGGGAATAAAATCTCAAAGTACCTAGACAATGTTTTGGAGCTCTAGGGAATGAAAGTGGTAAATGTGGCTTTGTTTATTATTTTAATACAAACATCCTTGGAGCTCCTGGTAATCAATGTATGAAAATATGAATTTTAGAGAACAATAGATTTGGGGCGCACGGGAATAAGCCGATCCATGAGATCTCCATCCAGTATTAGGCAGGTAGCATCATTTTGAAAATAAACATAATATTAATATTTTGAAAGAAATAGACAAACAGTATCAAAATATTGTACCCATTCAATATACCTACTAGGTATTCAAAATCCCTAGAATTTTAACAGAAAACTTTTACTCAAAACTAAAAACAAAATACCTCTACAAAATTTCCATGAGATTAGTAGTTACATTATTTTGAAAACAAACTTACTATTAAAATATTAAAAGAAATAAACAAACAAAATTGCCTTGCTTAATATTATAAAAGAAATACAGTAAGTAGGTAATAACAATCAGAATCACTTGCTTACTAGCTTATTACTAAGAAACAATATAACAATATAAAAATTTAAATATAAAAACAGCCTTTAATCACTTAACTTAATCAGACTTTAAACATTTATACATTGATCGGCCATGGTGGAGATTATCATAAAATTGATGATTATCCCTATGCATGTATCTTTTTAAAGATTGCAAGCTCTCAAACATCGATTTTTCAATTTTTTGTGGGGAATTGCACAGATTTACAAGTGCATTATTGTTTGTGTGTTGACGTTGGGGTAAGGTTTTCCATTCTTCTGGATGTCGTAACTTGTAATATATAGTTCCATTTTTATAAAGAAGGGCTCTTATATCGGTAACCACTGCATCACCAGCTTTTTTCCCTGGCCTGATTGACGGAAATTGGCATATTTTCTCATAGTTTTGGAAAAAGGTATAATCTAGGTGATGCACGTTATATGGCTTCGTAGGGCGTGCATGTCTCATTATATTCACGTAATCATTAGGCGTATAAATGGGCGCCTTAAAAAGACCCTCTAAAGTCGAATGTACACTGTCTACCTCCATCATTGTATGACCTTTTTCGAGGATCAGTTGTTCAAACTCGATGTTTGCTTGTGTAGACAAATTTAAAAGAGCTGATGACAGAATTTTTTTTCTGTTTTGGTATGAACATCCATCTGATATGAGGATGATCCTTTTATAGCCCTCAGGTATTATTAATTTAAGAAAATAAATCAGACAGGAGGTGAATTCATTTGCTGTCACTCCACCGTCACCTTCATGCCATACATATAGATGAACATTCTTATCATTGTTGCAGTAGATGGTGAAATTGTGCAGTTGTAGTTTTTGTTTATAGTATTGTGCAGATACTTTTAACCTGGGAGACAATAACACGCCTTGTACATCCATTGTAATGACAAGAACTTCAGGAGAGCACATACTTATGGCTAATCTCTTGGCTGCGTAGGCTTCCTCTTTCTTATCAATGTGTTCTTTATATTCATCCTCGGTAATATTTTTCTCTTTAAAGGCAGTGCAAGTATCACACTGATCTTTTCTGGGTTTAAAAATTGATATTTTTTCAGATTTAAGAATGCGAGAAAATAGGGTGCGATATACTGGAGATTTTGCATGTTCAAGACACCATTTTTGGTAGACGCGATAAAGATGGGATTTGTTATGAAAAGTATTTTCAACATACACTCTCTTAGATGAACTTCTACAATAATGACTAGGTACTTTGGGTATCAAATGCAACCATTCTTTTACAACACACGCCTTTGAATTCGTCAATTGTCTTTCGGGTGCATTTTGTGACACACCACGTTTTCGTGACACACCATTTTCGGTCTGTAAAGGTTCTGAATTTAAAAGCTTTGTCCAATCAGATAAAGTGTCGTAATTAATATCTAAAGTACAGATGAAGAATTTCTTGCACACTCTGATCAACACATTATTTTCATTATGCAATTTGTAGTCGTATCCAATTTGTTTTTTAGGCACGTTTGATTGTTTTCTTCGGTGTATTACAGGACGTATACTAATCAAATTTTTTATGTATGCTTTTTTTGCATTCCATGAATTAAGGCTCCAAAAGTACTGAAATATTGCCTCTCGTTGATTCTCAGACATTTCACCACAAAGATATTTTCTATCCGTTTTCATTATAGCACCATGTGGACAAGGCTTTTCTTTTTTAGTCCTTTTAGCTTTTTCAACAAATTCGTAACTGCAATTTCCATTTTCATTTTCTCTCACTCGTTTTCGACCTGTATACTTTATCCCACTTAATCTTCGGTTCTTATTAAAACTCCTACTTTTTCTGTTAATATAAATCTCAGCATCGTCATTGTCACTAGATACAAGTTGTTGTTCCACATCTCGTAGCTCACCAGTTACTTCGTCCAGAAAAATCATACCATCTGCATTATCAGTTTTAGGACTAACAGAAGAACGTACAAAGAGTCTTGTTTGTTCGTCTAGTACTAAGTGGTAATAGTTCGAAGGAGTAGGATTGGGTGATAGGGAACTTAACTCATTAGCATGGTTAGACAGTGTCTCAATCATCTCATCTTGTATGTTCTCTTCACACGCAGCTTGTAAAACTTCGGATGAACTACCTGTTAGGAGTGACGGCGAATCTTCCATCCAGCTAAAGGTCAAATTCAGATCAAATCTTTCGTTGCAAATTTCTTCAATACACGTATTTATCACAGTGGAGTTTAGTGAAACTAGGTTAGATTGATCTTGACTTGTGTGCTGGTAGGAATCACATTCGATGTGCTCCATGAGGCTGTCATTAATCGGGAGATCAATTGGGTTCTGGCACTGATTTGAGTCACTATTTGTTGGATCATATGAATTTGATATTAAACTGTCAGAATTAAACTGTGGATCAGGTTCATGGCTACTTATTTCCCCTGTGCTGAGATCAACCAGCAACTTAGATCGCCAGTGTATCCCTTTTCTAGACATGCTTTTAATTAAATTTAGTTGACGTGACCAATCTATAAAGAAAGATATAAAATAGGTTAATAAAAATGGGTACAAACGCCTTATTGTTATAACTTACTTTCAAAAACTTTAATCAATACGTCCAGGGACTAATTTAAAAAACGTATACCTACTAATAAAGGTAGCATTGCAATAAAAGTTATGTATTAACGAAAACTGATAATCAAATTTAAACGAATTGTGTATGAATTATAATATTTCAACAGGAAATATTGGTATTTATTAAATTTTATAATTACATTATATTCATACACGTTTGAGACTCGTTTAAATTTGCTTAATTTGTTTTGTATGAGAACTATCAATTTGTAAGTTTGATAAATTATAGGTATATTAAAATCATTTTAATATATTTTTGAATACATTCTACTAAAAATGGATAGCTTTACTTACCTTAATGGAGAAAAAGTTCGAAATGATGTTCCTTCGGCGAAGTTCACTGACGTACTGAGTAGCTGTTTATCACAACTGTCAACTGCCACTCCATACAAAATTTACACATGTGCAGCGGCCGTTATCGAAATTTTAAATTTTTGTGAGACTACGAAAACCCATATGTGCTTTTATGCACATATGTATTAATATTCTGTAAATCGGAACTAAGCTGAATTTGACTATAAGGGTTTTTGCATTAGATGCGAAATAAAATTTTAAAGCAAAATCCGCAAAAAATTTTTTTTCGAAAAAGTGCACATAACGGATTTGGCAATCTCACCGACGATATAATAAATTAATAGGTTATCTCATAATAATAAATTCTGACATGTGATTCAATAGTAATTAATAGATATTAGATTATTTAAGGTATAAATGTCAACAGTAGGTAATATGATATTTGTCAATTTGATTAATAAATAATAAAAAATAGTAATAATAATAAAAACAAATTTGATACTAATTGTGGAAATTACATTATTTGTCTGTCATTCAGGAAATCTTCAATTTTATAATAACATTTATGGACCAAACAGTCCTTTAGTTTTCGCTTAAACATATTAATGTCAAGGACCTTATAAGTATTTGGTATTTTGTTGTAAATTTTGGGTGCCATACAAAATATGCTTTTACCTAAGAGTGCTGTCTTTGCAGTGTGCATACATAATCTATAATTATCTCGGCGATTGCGGATAAAAACATCTGACATCTTACTAAATAGTTGAGGGTTAGTTTTTACAAACACAGCTGTTTCGTAGATGTACAGAGATGTGAGCGTTAAAATTAATACTCAAATTCAATTTTTAAAAGTCATTATTCATATTTCACTACCAAAACTTACAATTGTGTGATTTTAAGCATGCAATGCCTGTATTAGGAGACTCCGCTCTTCCAAGATATAAATATTACACATGGCAGATCATTGTGTTCAATGTTATTGCATCTTAATGTTATGAACACAAGATAAAACTGTACTTAAGTGTTATGAAGAAGTCAAATCAGAAAATTTTATTTAAATGCTATTTAGAAAAAGAATCTAAATTGGAATAAAAATCATTATAATCATTTTACCGAGTTAGGAATACTTAAATCCGCACAAAAATCACTGAGGAAAACTGCCACGCTAAAATGGAACTGGGCTGTTCATATCTGCCGCATGTCAGATGATCACTAAACTCACTATCCAGTGGATGCCTCTGAATGGCAAGCGACATTGCGGTAGACCCAGACAGAGATAGTGGGATGAGTTGGACTCATTTAACGAAGATTGGTCTTCGGCGGCTTTACGGCCCGGCCACGAGTTCGTGCGTCAGCGTCAGCGTCGAGCGTCTACGGTGAGCGGCGCGTCGACCATGCCACGGACACACCTAGAGCGTTAGCGACGTGGCGGCCACCATGGTGGACGTATTTAGGTAGATAATGGCGCTATCCAAAATAGCTCGCAGTTGCCTCGAACGTATTACATATTTTAGAGAAGATATTTTTAGTAGTAATTTTATACGAAGATTATAGCAAATATCCCGAAAAAATCTACTAATAAACGAGAACGAAATTTTTATTTTATTATTTTACTCATAACAATTCTTTTACAATCAAAAAGGGTTTGTGACCAATTCAGAAAAGTAAGAAACATAATCATAACATTATTTATTTACTTCAAACTATAATTAATCATTACAGATTAAATTTTAATAAGCATTTATCTACTTATTTGAAATAATCAGTCTCAACAATCCTAATTTCTCATGATTATATGGTTAGGTACATTCAATGTTTTGTATCCATATTGCACAATTTCGTTTATAAAAGTTATTTTGTTTAAGAAGTGCGCGACGGCTCGTGGCATCATAGAACGTTTTAGTACACGTTTTCTCACTGCTCGACGCCAACGCTCGACGCTGACGCGGCAGCGACGCGGCGTGTTCGTGGGCGGTTAGACAGATAGAAGTGGAAGGAGAGTGGGAAGGCCTTTGCCCTGCGTGGGACAATACAGGATTATAATAAAAAACAATTAACTTTTATTTTATTTATTATTGTTTTAACAAGAAACCTTTTAACAATAAACCTACCTACTAAACTTCACAGACAGTTTGACTGTGGAATATGTTATATTATTATACCTAATATCTTCCATATAATTACACTTACAAAACATATACTTATATACAAGTAATTTACAACTGATACTATATTTATAAAAATATTTATTAAAATCTAATAATAAAAACAACACCAAAAACAAAAATAACAAAATTAATTAGCAAAAACATTGCTCTGAAATTGCAATGGGTTCCATCACATGTTGGTCTTAAGGGCAACGAGGAGGCTGACAGATTAGCAAAGTTGGGGTCTCGACAGGGAGATTTGATTCAGGTTTTACCTTATTATTCAAAAATTATAAACATCTATAAAAATCATTGTTATGATATTTGGAAAGAATATTTTGACCAGAGATCAAAAGAGAAAGGAATTTGGTATAAAATTATTCAAAGTCAGCCTCCTCGTTACCCTTGGTTTGCTGGATGTGATTTAAATAGGACTACAGTTGTTACAGCGTTAAGGTTGCGTTCCGGTCATGTTCCATCAAGAAAATTTGGACATATGATGAACATATATGATTCTCCCAACTGTGTAACTTGTGGAACGATTGACGATGTCCAACATGTTTTGATGGAATGTGAACGAAACCGGAGGGCCAGAGAGATGTTGTTTTTGGAATTTCAAATTGGAAGTCATGATATAGGTTCAGTACATAGTATTTTATCGGCACCTCATTCGGAGGCCGCTAAAAGAATTTATGAAATGTGTACTCATTTTTAGTACATTGTAGTAAATATAAGGTATTTGAATTTTAATGTTTTGGTATAATAGGACTGACATGTTATTAACAAAAGTCCTGTAAGTAAATAAAGATTAAAAAAAAAAAAAAAAAAAAAATCACCTCCGCATCGATGTCTACTGTAAACGTGTCCAGAAGACTGGCAGCATTGCCACGCTGAATGGTAATGCTTATTCTTTGAGACAAATATATACGGCAGCCTGGTCACGTGAAGCGCCGCCGACTAAACGCTTGGACAAATCTTTAAAAAGACCGCGAACACTTGCAGCCCACGATCCAAGCGTTTATATACTTAGATATTTGTGATATTTACAATTACAACAATGTTTTTTTCATTTATTTCAAAACAGTTGTTTTCATTCACAAGCAATTTTTATTAATAATAATAATTATTTATTTATTTATTAAGTAACAAGACTCATTTGGTTAGTAACAATTTCACTTATATTTATGTTAGTAACAATAATAACTAAACCTACTTACTACTATAACTCACCGTATGAGATATGAGTCTCTGCTACAAGCTTATCACTGACGTGGAAAGCTTGCAGCAGCGACTCACATACACACAGTCAAGTCTGTCTGCAATGCAGCGCAAGATGATGTTGGGGCTGGCCCGGACACAGCGCACCAGGGAGGCACATCTTTTTCGCATCACTGCATAGAAGCAGTCTACTCGTGCTTCAGCAAACATCCCTGATGCACCGCAGTAACGGGGCAGCCCCATTAACACCCGGAACGCGTTATTATATTGAATACGAAGGTCACTGTACGATTTTTGCGTAGAAACATGTGCAGTATGCATGGAACAATGTTATTTTAACAGTCTTAGAGTAACGTGCAAACCTACGGGCTTGTTAGCTCTGATCGACAGCGACCTTCGCTCCCTTTTAATATCCTCATTATCCTTGAGGTCAGCAGTTACAAAATGTCCTAAGTATTTAAAACTGTACACCCTCGCCAATGTTACAATTTGATTGGGGGCACAGTGACAGGACATTTGTTGCCGGATGAAAAGACCATAGTCTCCGTTTTCTTTACATTATAGACCATCCGTGAAGAATAGCATATTCTTCACGGATGGCTATTAATCTTCGAAGACCACATACCGAGGCGCTCAGCAGCGCCATGTCGTCCGCGTAACTGATGTTATTTACTCACACGCCGTCAATATGACACCCCACATGTTTACTGCTGAGAGCTTCAATCAGCTCATTGGCGTAAAGGTTGAAGAGTGTAGGTGAACTCAACACTCCTTGTCTCACCTCACACTCCAACCCATACGGTGCCGACAGGGCGCCAGCCCACCGAACCTGGTTAATCTGGTTACCATACCAATATTTAAAAGTATTTATGAGACCCTGGGGTAATCCCGTTTGTTCCAATGTTATGACAGAGTATATTATATGAAACCAGATCAAAGGCTTTGGAGAGGTCGAGGAAGCAGGCGTATACAGGTGTCTGCCGCTCCGTGTAGTACTTGACGGCCCACTTCAGACTTAATATGGCACTCTCTGTGGACATATTTGATCGAAACCCAAACTGATTGGGATGCAAAACAATATATTTATGTAGCCATGTGTAAGAAGGCCATCAAGCACCTTTGCAATCACCGTCGCTAGGGAGATAGGCCTGTAATTTGTTTGGTCAGCAACATCGCCTGTTTTATTTTTAATAACAGGTCTAAATAAATGCATCTTTGACAATACAATAATTAATACTTATATTACAAATATTTTTATTTAATATATAACTAATTTAATAATAAGTAATTTAATTGTTTTTTTTTTTCTTTTTGTATACTGGCACCACAACAAATTAATTTGACAGCACGTTTGGTACAGTGACTTAAGTGGCTACCTCGCCAGTTCCCCGCAACATATGGCTTACCTAGTACGGGAGCTATCTTTTTATAGAATAACTAAATAATACGAGTATATATTTCCTAAAGATGTTATTTTTGCTGACAGAAGTGCCTCACCCTTAGTTAAATTTGCTTCTGCAATAAGTGGTTTTAATGGCATTTATTATAGCGAAAACATAAAATTTTATTAAAAACACATTAATTTGAATATTTACAATTTGAATTTGCAATAGAGTCCATTACATACTAATCTTATCGGCAACGAAGAGGCCGACAGATAAGAAAAGCTGCTGTCGCGGCTCGGCTCTAAATTACCAAAGTGCAACATTTTTTAATGTTTATAAACGGCCAGAGAGATGTAATTCTTAGAATTAAGACGCTGATACTGCCAACGACCTTGAAAATTAAATAGCCATTTGGTCACTATCGATCTGCATAGAAATTAAAGAAAAGCAAATAATACAAACGAGGCGGCGCGGCGGCGCACCGTTAGCGTCAGAATGGCTGGTTGCCTATGGCTATCGGCTCTGAAAGTATATTCAAGAATTGCTATCCAATTGCTTATATTTGCTACATGTCTTAAATAATTGCTACATTCAGAGAAATATATGAATATTTTTTGACCAGCCAATCTGACGTCAGAATGGATGGTCGCCTCCGTGTTTAGCATAAAAGACGCAAATTTTCTAATAGTTTCTACTTTCACGAACTTAAGTTCGAGCTTCGATTTAAAAAATTAATTTAAAAAAATAAATTTTAATAAAAGCTATATTTTTTTACCTGACGTATGTAACGTCAGGCAAAAAAAGATAGCTTTTATTAAACTTTATTTGGAAGTGCCTAATAATTCGAAAAAGCAACAGTTTTATTACTACAGCGTGTAGTTATATATTTTAAGGAGTGACTTTGGCATAATTATTATGTATGTTTTAAATTAAATGTACACAACAACATTTATCATTTTTATTCTGATAAATGTTTCAGTTAGGCTATATAGCTGTCATCATCGCCTTAAATATAAGGCAGGCAGGCAAATCAGTACAAAAAATTGTCATGCCATTAAAGAGGCCTGCAAAAAATAAAGAAAAAAAACACGAGCACGAACAAGAATGCCATCCAGAGCCTCTAGACAAGTGGCATAAGCGATAGTCGAATCGAAAAGTCAAAAAAGAAAATTGACGTAAGTTTGAGACATTTAATCGTAGACTCACGTCAAATTCCATACATTTTATTGTTTGACTTTTCGATTCGACTATCGCTTATGTCACTTGTCTAGAGCCTCTGATCTTACATAGACATAACAAGATTTACCACCATCTAGGCTTTTTGTATCTACTTTTTGTAAGGTTTTGCTTCAGCACTGCAAATGAAGGTATCTCTATTCTATGATAACTATTGTAACGTTTATATACTCTTAAAGGGTCTATTGCCTTTGCTATTTTGCCGTAGACTCGCATTTTAAACTTCATACTGTCAGAGAACCAGATATTTACGGAGAAATCTATAGATAAAAACCCGAAGCCGAAACATATTGCAGAGGCGCCGGCACAATATCTGACTAGTCTCATTCTTGGTTCGTTTTGCTTTGTAAATCCAACTGGCAGTTCATCTTTAAATACTTTGAGCGTAATGCAGGAATATTCTACATTTGCTACTAGTGTTAGCTGCAAAATAAATATTTTTTTACTAATTTATATTACGTTCGTACATGAATGGTGATTTTGACCGCCTTGGTGGTCCAGTGGCCGCAGTATGCGCCTGCTGTGCCTGAGGTTGTGGGTTCGATTCCCACACAGGACAAAACTTTCTGTGACCCACAAATTGTTGTTCTGAGTCTGGGTGTAATTTGTGTCCGTTAATTGTATGTTTGTAAAGTCCCCCGCGACACAGAGCTTGTTCTCTAGTGCGGGAGTTGTCATTTAAAAAATTAACCATCTGCTAAGAGTAAAGAAAAACATCATAAGGAAATCTTACGACGCTGTAGTCTTCTGAAATCTTACGGAGGTCTTACCCCAGTTTTTTGGCTTGCTCGCTCATAATACTGACCTACCACACTTTAAATCGTTTCATCTAAAAATATTAAAATGATATGCTTTTCATCAGGCGGTCCGTATGCTTGTTTGCCACCTAAGTAGTTTAAAAAAACTGGTTCTAGAATGGCACATGGGCTACTTAACTGCTTTTTATACTGTTAAAATACTGCTCTCGTGGGCAACGCTGCAGGTGGAAGCTAGTAATAATAATAATGTCCTCCGTAACTAATTTCAGACATGGCGGCTAATTTCAACGGAGACTAGCTATCTGCGCAGGAGATATTTTACTGCACAAGTGTGTGCACAAACACAAGTTCAGTCTTTATTCCCTTACTCTTATAGTCCGATGGGACGGCACTCCGATACGACCGGAGAGAGATCAGGCGTAGGACCGACGGCTTTACGTGCTTTTCAAGACACGAGGGTGTAAACATCGCCAATTTCCAAACTCCGGGCATCTATTGTGAATTTCTTGACAGAAAAACCCAACACAAGTTTTTGGCCGACCCAGGAATTGAAACCTAGGATCCCATGATCATCTGTCACACATATCGACCACTGAGCCAGCAAAGCAGTTAGTAGAGGAAACTTGTAAATAATAATTGTACTCACGTTATAAACAGTCTTTACGAGCCTCCCCTGTTCTTGATTAGACATCTTCGTGTTAAATTCGTCGTAGTACATCTCGTGCACCACCTCTTCGTAATCACAGACACCAAATCTCTGAATGTGTGAGTTCACTGAAAATTAAGAGACTTGACAAGCAGTGGAAGGTAAACATGGATAGACGACGACTTTGTGCAAGCGTCCAGTAAGCCGTAAGCCGTTATCAATCATCATCATCATCATTAGCCTATACTATCCCACTGCAAGGCAAAGGGGCCTCCCCTTCCTTTTTCCATGATAGTCTATCTTTTGCCAATTGTAGCCAATCCCTTTTATAGGCGTCAAGCTCATCTCGCCATCTCATTTTGGATCTACCACGTGGCCGCTGTCTGGTGTTTGGGACCCACTGCGTCGTTATTTTTGCCCACAGCTCCTTCGGCATGCGACTGACGTGACCTGACAGCTTACAATTCAAATTGAAAATCATTTATTTATCTCATCAGAGATTATGTTTTTGAGCCGTTTGGAGTCGAAGCGCTTGGGCCGTGAGGTACAAGTGCTCGCGGTCTTTTTATAGATTTGTCCAAGCGTTTAGTCGACGCTTCACGTGACCAGAAGACTGGCTTATATTTGGCTTGAAGAATAAGCATTGTCATTCAGCGTGGCATTGCTGCCAGTCTAAATAATATCAACCCATATATGTCCCACTGCTGGGCACGGGTCTCCTCGCCTCTATCAAGAGAGAGAGAGGGTTTAGGCCTTAATTCACATACGCTGGCCTAATGCGGGTTGGTGAATCAGACATGTCTTTAGAATTTCTTTTAAGACATGTGGGTTTCCTCACGATGTTTTCCTTCACCGTTAGCAGATGGCGAATCATTTTGATTAGTACATTCCACAAAGTGAAATTCACATTGGTACTGCCCGGGATCGAACTCGCACCTCTTGCGTGCAAGTCGGTTACTTTCCCACTCGGCCACCACCGCTTTTTTTTTTTTTTTTGCCAGTTTTGCTGCTAGTCTACTGGGCATTTTTTTTTACTTTACATCGATGCGGAGGAATTTACAACAACTATTAAGCAGTCCCTCTTTGATGATTTTTTATTATTAGAATTTATGTCTAATTTGTGTAAATATAGTTTTTATTGCAAATTACTTGTTTTATACACTTGTACATATATATATATATTATACTTACTGAAGTTATAACTTACTTCTTCTCATAATGATGTGGTTGGGTGCAAGCTCGGTAATTGCCGGCGTGCCGATCATCGCGACACTTTGTTTTACCCATTCGCTATATTGAGTATAGTCTAGGAACCTTGCCGGTGCTGCGCATCCTGGACCGTAGATGCCAAACCCAAGCTATAAAGTGAAAATATTGATATATAACTAGCATTCTCCCGCGCATCCAATCTCACTGGATTTTTTCGGCATAAAAAGCTTTCTCAAATACAGTAGCTGACTTTTGCACTACCGGCAGGGGTATTCCGTAAGAGCAAAAACCGAGCCAAATCTGACTGTCAGATTGAAAATCGGTATTCCGTAAGAGCAAAAACCGAGCATTTTTGACGTTTAGTCAATAGATTGTGCCGTCACCGAGCAATCACAACTGTCAGTTTGCCATCGCTGTTTCTTAGAGAATCAGCCGGCGGCGCTCTTGGGCGAAAATCTTGCCCCTTCAAGCCTTGCGCCCTACAGCGCCCCGCTAAAGCCGGTACCACTCAAACCTTCTTATTGAGAAGTTTAATGATGCCAAATCTCAGACTCTTCCGTGGGCGCAATATTCTTAGAATTAATCCCAAGTTTTTGCTTGACATATTAGACTGCTTTGCAACTCCAAAAAAAGAGAGAATAGAGAGTAGTGGTCCAGTGGCCGCAGTATGCGCCTGCTGTGCACGAGGTTGAGGGTTCGATTCCCACACAGGGCAAAACTTTGTATGACCCACAAAAAGTTGTACAGAGTCTGGGTGTAATTTGTGTCCGTTAATTGTAAGTTTTTAAAGTCCCCGCGACACAGAGAGCTTATCCTCTAGTGTGGGAGTTGTTTTAAAAAAAAAGATAACAAAAGAAAAGATAAATGCAAAAGTAAATGTGTGTAGTTCGTTTGTTTGTTACTTTTTCCCGATTAAACGGCTGAATGGATTCACAGCCCTTTTCAGGGCCTTCTCCGAGATACCATCTATCTCCTAGCCAAATTTCATGTACATCCGTTCAGCCGTTTAGTCTTGTAATGGTAACAAACTAACAATAAGTTACATAGGGCACTTTTTAGATTAAAATTAATTTAGTACTTACAAGTCTCCATCTATTACCCGTTTTGACAGTAAGGATTGCGCCACTTCTCCATATACATTTTCCCCCTGACATACTTGAAGCACATACTGTGTTAGTTGGCCACATAGAGGACACATCCAGCTGTAACAAACCGTCAGCCGTTTGCACTAATAAGCAATATTAATGCAGTTCACAACGCTCACGTAGGTACGTGTCGCACAGCTATAATATGCACAAATGAAAAGGACAGCACTCTGGACAAGTGGCATAAACGGTAGTCGAATTAAATAGAATAGAAAATGCATGGAATTTGATATAAGTTTACGTTATAATGTCGTTAACTTACGTCAAATCCCATACATTTTACATTATACGCACAATTGGACTGAACTAATGATGAAACAGGAAGGTAGGCAACGGAACTCCATAATTAAACAATGTAATCTAGCTGTGTTTGGGCTTATTTGAATGGTTATGAGACGCACTTTAGCTGTAAATAATCAGAATAAAAAATACCGTCTTTGAGTCAGGATATTAGAGTTTGTATAAAAGTTCATCTTGTATACATTTATTCGTAAGACATGGAATTTTAGGGTTGTTGAAAATGCCACAACTGGACATGTTGAAGTCGTTTTTTTTTGTTAAAATTATTATATGTTGTGAATCACTCTTTTATTTCTTCCTTCATTGTTTTGATACCAAGGTCAACGTAATAATGTCGTAATCTTATGTCAAATCACATACATTTACTTACTATTCTATGTAATTCGAATACCGTTTATGCCACTTGACTAGAGGGGCTGGTGCGTATTATATGCGTTTAAAATTATATACATAATAAATTATTACTATAATATTGAATATATTGCTAATAAAAATGCTTTAAGAGAGGTAGGGCACCATACTAGCGAGCAAGCCCGACTGCGGATGGACCTCCACTTTACAGAAGACCACAGCCAAATGACTACACACAGCGGTGTAGTTGTGTTCCTGTGTGTAAGTACAGGTCTCCAGCTCCCACTTAGGTATTCGTTTTGAAAGAAACGTATTCTTATCCCAGGGACATTCCCATCTTAAATCTCTGGTGTAGAAAATGGGTTGGCAACATGCAAGTGATACCTCTGTTATGGCAATCGTCCATAGGTAACGGTAATTGCTTAACATCAGGCGGGCCGTATGCTTGTTTGCCACCCAAGTAGTATAAAAAATAAAATAAGCTGACCTAAGTTTCCGTACGCAAAGGGTGCCAACGGTTATTTCTAAACCCAGGCTGTCCATCCGTCTATCAGCGAGCTGTATCTCATGAACCTTTACAAGTAGACTATATTTGTGTTTACAAACTGTGTATTAATATTACTAAAATTAATAAAAAATAAATAAAAATCAAAGGGAACCATACAAAAAATATGTTTTTATCTATTTTTTTTATGTACGGATCCCTTTACGTATGAGTACAACTCGCACTTGGCTGGTTTTATTTTTCAACTTAATAAATTATCTTACGTCAAATCTCCTGTAATAACTCTTGCATTTATCAGTTGGAACATATACCATCTTGTGCAAAGTAACCGTGGATTGACTGCAACCTGAAAAAAAGTTTAGAGCTTCACATTTTAAGAGAGGTACAGCACTATAGCACGCCAGACTGGGGGAGGAAGACCACAAACCTTACAGAAGACCTCAGCTAAATAACTACACAGAGCGGTGTAGTTGTGCTCTTGTGTGTGTGAACAGCCCCTCTAGACAAGTGGTATAAACGGTCGTCGAATCGAAAAGTCAAAAAAGAAAATGTATGGGATTTGAAGTAAGTCTACGATATAATGTCGTAAACTTACGTCAAATCCCATACTTGACCCTTATTTGACTTTTCGATTCG
Organism: Trisateles emortualis; assembly: GCA_947095525.1. Lineage (NCBI taxonomy): Eukaryota > Metazoa > Arthropoda > Insecta > Lepidoptera > Erebidae > Trisateles > Trisateles emortualis. Next base: position 12,505,499 of record OX352753.1, read on the forward strand.
ACTACCGTTTATGCCACTTGTCTAGAGGCTCAGGTCTCTAGCGCTCATTTAGGGATACGTTTGAAAAAAAACATATTCCTATTCCAGGGACACTCGTATCTTAAAGCCCTGGTGTAAAAAATGGGTGGGTAACACGCAAGTGATACCTTTGATATTGATAAATATGATCATCAGGCGGGCCATATGCTTGTATGCCACGTCTGTAGTATAAAAAAAATATATATTAACGTTTTCCTACCCCAGGGATCACATATTACCCTAAAGTTTCTTTTTTTGGGTAGGCAACGCGCGAGAACTACCTCTGAAATTGCTAACGTCCATGAGCTACGGCAACTGCTGTATGAAGTATTAAAAAAATACATGGACACAAAGTACACCCAGTCTCTTTAAAAATACAATCAATCAGCGTTTATATTTCAAATTTACTTTATAATCACTTTCGGTTGCATAAACTAAAATACCTCTAAAAAATCCAAAATGACTGCCTCGGTGGTCCAGTGGCCGCAGTATGCGCCTGCTGTGCACGAGGTTGTGGGTTCGATTTCCACACAGGACAAAACTTTGTGTGACCCACAAAGAATTGTTCTGAGTCTGGGTGTTATTTGTGTCCGTTAATTGTATGTTTGTAAAGTCCCCCGCGACACAGAGCTTGTTCTCTAGTGCGGGAGTTGTTAAAAAAAAAAAAAAAAAAAAAAATTTTTGCTTACTATCGGGTGGGACCATGGCGTAGAAAACTGGGTCTTTGTAACTTGATGGCGGTCCACAGATAGGTTGTAGGGCTGAAAATAATAAAATATTATATGTTTTTCCAAAAGCAACATCAGAATCAGCAAAATGTTGCTACCTAGAAGACACAAATGTCACTATATTCATAAACGCACGTTGCACGAAAAACGTTTTTAACTAAAGTTTCATCAATAAAGTGGTAAATATATGTATATATGGTTAGGCTAATGATTAGCAGCCACGACACCGAAGCCAGGTAGCCTTAATAAACGCTTATCATGCCATGCAAATCACTTGCGTGTTGCTTTTCTGTAAATCTAAACATTCTGACAGACAAAGTCCCGTCAGCCGCCAGACTGACGGGACTTTGTCTGTCAGAAGATAACATAACAGTTTCCCGAAAAGCACTGGAATCCCATAAAAGCGGCTAGTGTTAGTTAGCTCAGCCCCTGTAGACAAGTGGCATAAGCGATATTGAATCGAAAAGTCAAAAAAACAAATGTATGGGATTTGACGTAAGTCTACGATATAATGTCGTGAACTTACGTCAAATCCCATACATTTGCTTTTTTGACTTTTCGATTCAACTACCGTTTATGCCACTTGTCTAGAGGCTCTGAGCCTCTAGACAAGTGGCATAAACGATAGTCGAATCGAAAGGTCAAAAAATAAATTGTATGGGATTTGACGTAAGTTTACGACATTAAATCGTAGACTCACGTCAAATTCCATACATTTTATTTTTTGACTTTTCGATTCGACTATCGCATATGCCACTTGTCTAGAGGCTCTGGTCTTCTTTAATGTGGCGATACGCCCTGGACTACACAATTTGAACACTTCATCATCACCATCAGCCTATAGCAGCCTTCTACAAAATTTCGCCAATTGGCTCGGTCTTCGGCTTGTCACATCCAGCTGTTCCCAGCCACTTTGCGAATATTGTCGCTAGCCTGAGAGCATACTGGAACACTTTATATCATTTTACAGAAACTCACTAATAATAAAACGACCGTGTGCATTTCAATGACAGACTAACGTCACTTTATTGAAGACTTACATTTCATACGTGACTACACAACATAAACACAGATGTCGCTACTTGTAGCATATTTTGATATTCTTATATAATATCAATACTCACCTATATCAAATGCCTTGTCCGTTTCCAATTGGATAATAGTTAATGCACTGAGCGTCGATGAACCAGAGTATTCTGGGTGATAGGTGTAATCTCTTATTTGAATAGTCTGACCGCTGCAGTTGGTCCCCAAAACAACGCGAGCGGTCGCTCTGAAACACATAGTAACAGGCAGCAGAGTGAGTATCCCATCCGATGATAAAAGAGATCTCTACTACTCTCTTTATTATTCCGTAAGAATTAAAATGAGTGTAAGGAAGATTTTTTCTCTATATAGTGAAGACACTAGAGCAATCTGTCAAAGTAAATACATACCGTTAAGACCGGCCGGCTGACTCTCTAAGAAACAGCGATCGCAAACCCACAGTTGTGATTGCTCGGTGACGGCACAAACGATTGCTAAACGTCATAAAGGCTCGGTTTTCGCTTATACGGAATATCGATTTTCAATCTGACAGCTAGATTTTGCTCCGTTTTCGCGGTCGCTCGGTTTTCGCTCTTACGGAATACCCCAGCCGATTTAATTGGCACGTAAGTATGGGCCGGCAACAAAATGAAGTTACACTATAACTTACCTAAAATCCAATTTAGGTATCCTGTCAATCTCTGCCGCAGCGGCGAGCACAATTTGTCTCGTGACAAGTACCACCCCTGTTGTATACTTAGTATTTCCTATGGCAAAAAGATAAACAATAACGCTAAAGAAACAGCTCGGTTGAGGCTCTGTCGGCAGGTAAACGTACACTGACAACTAGGCCATGGTATAGATATACGAGTATATTCATCATCATCATCATCTCAGCCAAAAAACGTCCACTGCTGTATAGGCCTTCCCCAAGGATTTCCACAACTCTCGATCCTGAGCCGACCTTGTCCATCAGTTGCCCGCAACCTTTACCAGATCGTCGGTCCACCTTGTTGGCCTGCCCACGCTTCGGCTTCCAGTTCGTGGTCGCCACTCTAGAACCTTTCTGCCCCAATGGCCATCAGTTTTGCGAGCTATGTGCAAATTCAAATTCAAATTCATTTATTGTTTTTCACAGGTGCAAAGTAGGTTCTTAAAATAATAAATGTTTGTTATGTATCACTGCCCGGCCCATTGCCAGTTAATGGAGGCAATTCTTCGAGCTATGTCGGTTACTTTGGTTCTCCTACGGAACTCCATTTCTGATTCGATCTCGCAGGTGAACGCCAAGCATAGCTCTCTCCATTGCTCTTTGGGTGACTTTGAGCCTTCGCACGAGACCCATATTGCCAAACATTAGTTTCAACATTCTACTATCTCAACCCATTAACGTCCCACTGCTGGGCACGGGTCTCCTCCAAAAATTTGGAGGGATATTAGCCTACTATACCACGCTGGCCAGACGGGTTGGTATAGGGTTTTGTTTCGAGTTTTCCCTCTCTTGCGGTGGATATTGTCTGCTAGACTTACTCCCTTAGTCGACTCTTACGACACCCACGGGATGGAATGGAAGGGGTGGTGACATTTGTATTCTTAATCCGTCACCACACGGACTACATTCACATGGTGGTATTCCACCTAAGAATCTCTGTGCTCTAACTCTTTAAAAGTCAATCCAGACTTTTAACTGTCGCCCAGATCATGGCAGAAGTATTATATTTAGGAACGACTGGACTACACACGAGTAAGTATAAATCACAACATTTTCCTCATTCCAGGATTACCCATTACAAAACATCTTTCCCTGCCCTTCTAAATAAGCGGCATAAACGGTAGTAGAATAGAATAGAATAAAACAATGTATGGGATTGACATAAGTTTACGAAAGGTAGGGCAACATAGCGAGCAAGCCCGACTGCCGAAGACCTCCAGCATACAGAAGACCAAAACCAAATAACTACACACAGCGGTATAGTTGTGTTCCTGTGTGTGAGTACAGGTCTCCAGCGCTCATTTAGGGATGCGTTTTAAAATAAACGTGTTCCTATCCCAGGGACACTCCCATCTTTAAGCCCTGGTGTAGAAAAATGGGTTGGCAATACGCAAGTGATACCTCTTGCATTGCAAACGTCCATAGGCTACGGTAACTGCTTAACATCAGGCAGGCCGTATGCTTGTTTGTCACCCAAGTAGTATAAAAAAAACACACACAGGGACACAACTATTCCACTGTGTGTAGTTATTTAGCTTTAGTCTCCCCCAGTCTGCCTTACTCCCTTGTTTGATGCCCTAAATTTTCCAAAAATATGACGATACGAAAACTTTAATTCTGTTTGTACTTACCATAGACGTAAAACAAAAAACCAAGCCATGGATAATTCTTTATATTAGCCTGTCCTTCATATATCGTGGCTACAGGCGAATTGTCGATTCCACACGAATTCAATGAAAGCACTGCAATATAAATAAATAGAGTAAGCAACCTCGCTCTTTTGTACTGTTGCAATCTTTACTAGGTCGTCGGATCTTATTGAATGTCAGGGGGATATTTTATACGCGAGTCGTTCAAGCGAGAAAAAGAGACGGAGCTATACACGCTATATAGCTCCATTCTTCTTTCTTGCTTATATGCGAATATCGTAATACAGACTCAGAACAATTCTTTGCGGGTCACACAAAGTTTTGTCCAGTATGGGAATCGAACCCACAACCTCGTGCACAGCAGGCGCATACTGCGGCCACTGGACCACCAAGGCAGTCAATATACTCGCGAGTGTGGAATAATAGTCGTATATCCCTTCACTCTCATAGTCCGATGGTCCGACACGACTGGAGAGAGATTAGGCGCAGAACCAACGGTCACCCATCTATGGACCAACTTCGGGTAAGCTAGCTTGATTTTTTTTTTCAATACTTCCAAGGAGGTAAACAAGCATACGGCCCGCCTGATGGTAAGCAGTTACCGTAGCCTATGGACGCTTGCAACACCAGGGGTATAACTCGCGCGTTGCCGACCCTTCAGAAACCTAATAATTCCTTTCTTGAAGAACCCCATGTTATAGTCTTTCGGGAAAACCTCGGCAGGAAGCTCATTCCACAACTTAATCGTACGTGGGAAGAAATTCCTCTGAAACCGCACAGTGCAGCACGATAAAGGTTCTAAAATGTGTGGATGAACTCCCTGTCGGTGGCGGGAGGTGCGTTGATAAAATGTGGCCTTGGGCATCATATCAAACAATTCCTCGGAACACAGCCCGTTGTACAGGCGGTAGAACACACACAAGGAGGCAAAGTCTCTCCTTAAACTAAGTGGATCAACACCGCCTGTGAACTTGGGATCGTCAACAATCCTCACAGCGCGCCTTTGGATCGAGTCAAAGGGTCCAAGCTGGCATCCAGGTGCTTCCGCCCAAAGGTGGCAGCAGTACTCCATACGAGTATTTTGAAAATTAATTTCATAACAAACTCTACTAACATAGATAAAGAGAAATTTATTACTAACAACAATGAGTACTGACCAGCACTTGAAATAAAATGTTTTATTTATTTTTAAAGACAACTCCCGCACTAGTGAACAAGCTCTGTGTCGCGGGGAACTTTACAAACATACAATTAACGGACACAAATTACGCCCAGACTCAGAACAACTCTCTGTGCGTCACACAAAGTTTTGTCCTGCGTGAGAATCGAACCTCGTGCACAGCAGGCGCATACTACGGCCACTGGACTACCAAGGCAGTTATTATTATTATTATAACACACATATGTACATGGTTTATTGTAATAACATCAATCCATTCCCTCGAAATCTAATCCCCTCCCTTCCTGTGCGAAAGGGCCAATCGCAAGTCAGACCGATTTCCACCAACAAATACGAAAAAAACGAGGTTTCATATTCCGGATTTTCCTTCTCCAAAATTTTATTGATTTTATTTTTTGTCTGCAAAGAGCCAGAGTATGGCGCTATAATCGTTTTAATTAATTTTATGTCACCTTATTTGTTCATTAGACATTTATTTGAGACCGTCAAAAATATGTGGTTTTTTTAAATATTTGTTTAGTCATAACTTCTATAAAAGCCTGTTTATCCAAAAAAAAAGGAAACCATGCGTTATTGTCAAGCCTAATATCTATATCAGCTTAAAATTTATGGCTCTAGGCTCAAAATCCAAGATGAAGGAAACTCAGAAATACATTTGTATGGAGAAATGGGCAGTGGCAATCGCTCTTAACCTTGCAAATGTATCGATCCGCACCGCTAACACTTAGCTACGAGTATAATAAGCATAAAATATTAACACTTAACCCGTAGTTAATAAAAACGATGAAGATATAAATAATATGATGTACGACTCCATTTCGTTTTTTAACTCTCTTAATTATATTAAATTTCACTTATATACTCATATTTTCTGTTTACATAAACTGATTCAAATTGAAAATCATTATTCATGTAGATCACACTGTTACACTTATACAAGTCAATGAAAAATCACTACGATATCACTTTTTATCGAAGATTTATTTATGAAAGTCACTGAGTACTTTTTTATTAAACACGAGCTGGCATTGTAGTGCGATTGATTAATTAATATTAACCAAAGGTTAATATGTACCTTTAATATTATGTTTTCGTATTGTAACAGACGTTAACAAAGAATTTCGTAAACATCCACTGACATTTATCAACAATCAACATAATTTAAATATGACTATGCTACCGCATGCAACTTCGCCCGCGTCTACAATCCCAAATTTCTTTCTTTATTTTTCTTTAAAGACATCTCCCGCACTAGGGATCAAGCCCTGTGTCGCGGGGGACTTTACAAACATACAATTCATGAATATTACAGGATCATTCCACTTTGAGCCATAGTCTAGATCCAGTTTGGTTCCAGCATTGAGTTATAGGTAAATAGAGCCGCCACGTTGAACTAAAGTCATGTCAAATTTAAACTCTTTTAAAAATTGAACAAGCCGTAGACAGAGAAACCTAAGACGACTGGTGTTTTCTATCTCGCTAAGACGGTGGTGGCCGAGTGGGAAAGTAACCGACTTGCACGCAAGAGGTGCGAGTTCGATCCCGGGCAGTACCAATGTGAATTTCACTTTGTGGAGTTTATATGTACTAATCAAATGATTCGCCATCTGCTAACGGTGAAGGAAAACATCGTGAGGAAACCCACATTTCTTAGAAGAAATTCTAAAGACATGTCTGATTCACCAACCCGCATTACGCCAGCGTGTGTGAATTAAGGCCTAAAAACCCTCTCTCTCTCTTGATAGAGGAGAGGAGACCCGTGCCCAGCAGTGGGACATAATAATATATGGGTTGCTATTATAAGACAAGATAAAGATAGTCGTATACAAAACGTTCGTACAGAAAAGAGACACAGTATGATATTATCTTTTGCCCCTTACCACGTGCCACTTTTTTTTCAACAAAAGCATTTCAATTGCTAAACATCGTTTGAGTATTCGTTCATGTTACTGGCGTAATTTGTAATATTTTACAAAATACTCTGTCAAATTGGAACGGTTTTGTGTAAATAGTGTAAAGAATCAGAGGAATTTCCTCCCACGGACGATTAGGTTGTGAAATAAGCTCCCTGCCAAGGTTTTCCTGAAAGACTATTCTCTATAGCATGGGGTTCTTCAAGAAAGGAGTTATAAGGTTTCTAAAGGGTCGGCAACGCGCGAGTGATACCCCTGGTGTTGCAAGCGTCCATAGGCATGGTAACTGCTTACTTATGGTAACTGCTTACCATCAGGCGGACCGTAAGCTTGTTTGCCTCCTTGGTAGTATAAAAATAATATTACAAAATGGTACGGTGCAGTATTTTAAGTTACAAAAGTGATAGTAGGAAGAATATTCTCGGATTGTTGTTTCATTCGTAAATAGCTAAATATTTTGTTTGTTTGAGTTATGTGATTGAACTTTATAACTGATATGATATATATAAACTCCGATGCCGATACGATGCAGTGTGAAACAAGACGCAATAAGTGTTGAATAAACAATTCGTAAATAAATAACCTCTAAGACAGTGTTGTCAACTGTTCACGTGGATAATTAACCTGTTTTGTGAGTAAATGGATTGATCATTTCGAAATACGCAAAAAGAAAATATTTGTTGAAGAGATATTATGGCAACGCTGAACGCAGAGAAAGGTATTTTTTTTTAATACAAAATAAAATATTAAATTAAATCTTTCAGATTTCCCACCAACGCAGATTTGAGCAATTTGTGGATAAAGGCAACGAAAATAAAGGGATGGGTCCCAAATAAAAGCTACAAAATATGTATCCAACACTTTTAAAAAATGACAATTTTATAAAAATAGGAATTAAAACATATATTATATTATTTAAATCCCGAAGTTGTCCCTGTTGAGGTAAGAAATTCAGCTACATACTGATTAATATTAGTCTAATTGTACACGGTTACCAAATTCACACTTCTTTTTCGTCTTCGTGTCGATGGTACGATAAATAATTAAATTGCACAGGCCCAGAATTTTGCCACCTCTACGGCGTTATCAGTTGCTGCGCAGAGGTCACTCAGAGTGCAGGTATTAGGGCACAGAGGACATGACAGGAGGTGAGCCATTGTTTGCGGATCCGTTCCGCATTCGCACTCTGTAGTTGTGCGGTATAGCCCCACTTAACCAGATTGTATCTGCATCTCCCCACTTGGGTCCGAAGTCGGTTGAGTGACTTCCATGTAGACCATGGAAGGTTATACCCCGCGGGCAGCTGCTCTTTAAGATGTAAATAATTAGTGGGAGCGGGGAACGATTTCTGCCATAATCTACAGCGGGCTTCAACCGGACATCCCGATAGAGTCTCAGCAGATTTTAAAAAACTGTGCCGGCTCTTTAGACGCTGTGTTGGTAGTTGGGCGCTAAATAATTATTCACACTATAAAATATATACACTGGTTTTTATAAATGAATATTCTTCGTATAGCGGCCCTGTATACATAATTATTTATATATTAATATATAATATTAATGTATTATATAATGATTTTGTATTATATACTGATGCCACTATCATGATTCATCAGGAGTTTCTATTTTCCATAGGTTTTAGAATCGGCAAGTTCTGTTGCGTCTACATCTATGATGGCAATAGAGATTGAGGAAAACCTAATCACGGACCAATTATTGACGGTAAATTAATTCTTTTTAAAGTGTAAAAGTAAATTAAGTTTATTTGTTTATTTCCTACTTAGTATTTTGTTTATTTTAGGTGTTTGAAAAAGTGAGATAAAAAGTCGTAAAGCTCTTTTTTAAACATGCAATAGACATGGAGCACCAATTTACTTAACTCATTCTAATTGACTAAATATGTCGACCAAGTGTTAATTAATTTATTATTTTTAATAATCTTGAAATATTGTTTAAAATTTCAGCCCAATCCAAAGATTTATGTTTTATAAACTTCAATGGTTCTACAGCAAGAGAAAAGTGCAACTACAGCCATAGAATTTGCTCCTAAAGAATTTTTACTTGTAAGTTATTTAAAAAATATATCAAAATAAAGGTAAATTCACTTTGCAAATTTCTTTTTAAAAAACAATATGATCTATGTGCAAAGTTCTTGCAGGTAGCCACAACCACTTTATCAGCTATTTCTGCCGCCAGAGAACAACTTGCATTTGTTGGGCTCCGTTCAATGGCATATGAAATATTCCTTTTATGTTAGTCCTTAGAAATTGCATCGTATT